>CM056994.1:256005059-256480059 GCA_029891345.1 Dryococelus australis | reverse complement strand
CACATTTATGTACAGAGAACACGAAGTATGTGTCTCATGCTATTGCTAAGGTTATTTCTACTCAGTTTGGGGAAATCAATGTTAAAAATCCTTCTTATTAATTATTGATTAAGAATTAAGTTTTAATTTAATATATCGTTTAGGAACATTTTAACAAACTCTTTTATTATAAATCACTTATCTAACGCCGTCCTATTACATGTTAAACAACACACGCTATATACGAGACATTATAATAAATTAATGCCTCTTAAAGCTTGATAGATATTTTCTTTTGCATCATTTAAAACCATCGATTTATGTTACATATAAATACATTGTATAAAAACATCTCGTAATATTATATGTAAAGAAATTACTTTTTATAAATTTGTTATTAGTGATATTAATATTTTCTATGAACTGTTTTAGATAATTATAAAAAAATATATACATTTCATATTTTATAATACAATTTGATAAAATAAAGTTAGTATTATTATAGTCAAAATATTAAAAAGCGTTCTCTTTACTATTATTCCTATTTTGTCGGTATATTTAGTTTTGGCATGTAAAAAATATGAAATAAAAAAAATTAGAATTGACTTAACCATTAGACTTTTGGTTTGCATTCCGATATGTTGTTTCTTATGGACTCTGACACAATGGATCTGCCAAATGAAAGTAAAGCTTTAACCTATACAATTACGAAAAATAGAATCTATATATTACAAGCATCCATTTTGCGAGAATTTAACAGAGGTTATGTGAAAAATCCGTTATTTTATTGTAGTGCGATTTCAATCCCGGTATATTAAACAAAGATCCTATTAAATTAATAAATGGCAAACAAATGTAATTGGAAAACGAATTATATTGATTGACATACTTTAATATATTAAATAAATGAGTTTTAATGTTTTGAAATGACCTTCAAATATGAATTTTAAATCAATTTTAAAAAAATGTAAATATAATGCGTTCATGGATAGTATTATAAGTATTTTCATAACAAATGACACATTTTTACTAAGCTCTCAGAACCGATGTTCAATTGTCTGAACTCGAACTTTAACATTATATTGTGGATTGTGTATCGTCAGGAAAAAGGAAATGAAAATCCTGATGCTTAAGTTATCTATTTTGTAAGAAGATTAAAGAGACAAGTCTCATTTAATCCCAGTCCTACAAGTTAGATATTACAAGTTATGTGTATAATATTTTAATAATCGCATCTCTTACAGTCATGTTTACAAGTAGTATGTGAATATTATTAATCCTTTGTTCCAAAAGTTTGATCATGTAAGAGGGGTTTTTATATCAGAACAAATAATATAAATTTAAAACAGTTGTCGCATGCCGCGTACCCCCTTGCAGAAGTCCGTTTGCAAACCGCACCAAGCACACAACGCAACTCAGTAAGTGTTCACATTCTACGCCACAGGTGAAGCTGGTGCAGTGCAAGGGTAGTGCCACACGAGGAGCATCTCAAATGCAATGGGCGCCGAGAGTGCAATAATACGAAAGGAGATCCCACATCTCACATTTTCTCTTTTAAGGGCTTAATGGCAAGGTTAGTGCTAAACCAGGACACAAGTACACTAAATACACCAATAAAATGCCTTAACGCACTAATATATTCGTTTTAATTGTTTTACTTTATGTACCTTATTTTTAATTTTCACGTGTAACCATCTTCAACTCATGTTATTGTGTCAGAGTGCATGTATGTTCTTCTATTTTGTAAGGGTAAATTCTAGCAATGTGTGGGATCATCCAAAGGCAAGTGGAAAAGTGTTTAATGTAAGTGTGTGGTTAGCAAGTAGTTCCACATTAGGTGATGGCCCGCCAACACTGCCAGCACACTGCGCTCCACAAAGTTAGTTATAGTTCGACTTGCAAGGTGTGCTGTGAGTTACGTGATGACTCGCGATTCGCGGCTCGGGCGGCCCCCAACTTTCGCATACTCACTTTCACAGCACTAGACTCTTAATTATCCGGAACTGTTGTTCAACTTGCCATCCGAAACTCCTCCCCTTGTACCATCCAGTGTTTGCATCACCTGGGTAGATTTAATTTGTACATCTTAAATATTGTGGCCACGTGCCCTTTATTCTGTTTTACCCACGCCGACGGGTTTGGCTCAGCAAGCAATGTATGTGATCTCAACTGATGTGTGTTAACTGATAGCTAATAAATTATACAGTGATGCAAAATACTCTTGGCATTTATTTCAGGTGGCCACAAGGTGTTTTAGGTATGGGTCTTCTCCCACTAATTTCATCATAAGTATGCAGAGAGTGCAATGAAGTATTTTAATGGTCAAATGTAAGTGCAACGTAAGTAAAGTGTCATATGGGCGTGTGGGTAGCCCTGATATCACACAGCGCCTTCAGTAAGAATACTATAATTTTTCAGAGGAGTAATTCCTATCCCTGATAGGATTACGTCATGATCGTAGACCAAAGGACCCTGAGGAGAACGAGTCAGCTGTACTGACATCACCTGCATTATTCTGGTAAATAATGTCTGGTGCCCCGGTAAACAAATCTAAAACCTTCCAAATTCAACATTTTATATTTACTTGTCATCTAACCTAACCTCAATCCTGATCTAACCACATGATAGCACGTCACAGTTAATAAAATTTAACTTGATAGCTATAATTCTATTGAGTGAAACCACATATTGAGTATGAAATGCAACCAGCAAAACAGGGTTTTGTACTCGGGTGAGTCAGCCAGTAGTACCCTGAGATGACAAAGAGTCTCCAAGTTCCAAGATCATCAACATTGATGCCGCTTCGCACAGCGTTAGGTACATACTGCATCAAAATTCACCAACACTTTCTTAACCTCAAAACCTTACAGCCCATATACTGCAAACAGGCACCTTTTCACCTTATCACACGGCATCACTGGGTTTTAATTAATGTTCTTCTACGAGAATTTCTTTACATAGGAGCCAGATATGAACCTACCAGCATTGGTTAAACAGTACAAAAACAGTGTGAAGCTAGACAATTGATTAGATGAAGTCTTAAAATTCCCTGGCGATGCAAGCACTGCAGTAGGTATATGAGGTGGAGCCATAGATGGCTAAACAAAAATGGGTCCGAAAAGAATTAATCTTTTGCAATTAATATGACTGGTGTAACAAAAGCAATGGCCGCCCGGGCACGTGAATCGCATGCATGGTGACACACATCCAACTTCTCGAGATGTTACGAGATGGCTAAACTTGTAACATGGTGCACGAGCCAGCGTTGGTGGGCAAGCGGACAATGTGGATCTATTTTCTACACATACACTTGCATGAAAACCCTTTACAATACAATAAAAATACCTTCATAAAATTAAAACAAAATGCTAGATAACAATTGTGTGAAATGACATGAGGGTGAAGACACATGAAAATGAACATTACAGCAAAACATAAATGAACACTTGCAATGACCCTAGGAGATTAAGGTGGCTTTTGAGGGCATTTCAGGTGTTCGCATGTCATTCCGTTGCACTGTCCTATCTTTTAAGACCTTTTTGGAAACATCCATTCACTAGCACTATTTCCATGTATCCTATGCATCTTTGAGCCTTGTAACACATGTGGCTGCTTGGCCATTCGACACTCGTTGTATGGCACTGGCACTATATTTCACTACACACTATTGGCTTGCACTCGTCGCACCAGCATGTCGTTCTAGACATGTAGGCAAGAAAACATTTCAATTTTGGGACCATGGAGTTAGGAGTATACAGGAGATATCATGCTGTGATGTAAGTGAAGGTGCTGGAAATAGGTGGTTTTTATTATGGACACTCTAGGTACCATCTTGCTAGTAACCCAAAACATTGTGTTTACATTAGAATGACATTAAGAGAAAGGGTTCAATCATAGCATTTCGTGTTGAGCCAGGAGGGTGTTCAATAAATAAATATGTATTAATTCACCTGTGAAGTTTCACTAGTTTAGTATTGGCTTGTGTTTGTTGTGCAATCAAAAAATTTACTCATAAAATTACCGAATGGAACTCGTCAGTGTGTGATACCGTGGCCCAGTATTCGGTTATGTGCGATAATACGCACGTGTTTTAGATATAGTGCTCATATATCAGGACTTGTAGAAAACTATTTTTTGAATAAATTATTAAATATAGTATAACAAGTGTGCTACAGTTGTCGTGTAATGCATTACAAGTTGTGTTAATGAGTACTGCAAAACAGCAACCAGCAGTCTAGCTGAATTTCTGGAATCGAAAACTATCTAGGGCTCGAGTAAGGCAATTTCCTTGTGCCCTTAGCTGAAGGGGACATTCTCGGGTGCATAATATCCCTTTGTTGCGAATTCGCACAGCATCAACGTAACGTCACATCCAGGATCCACTTTTCAAGGGCACGGAGCCAGATAAGGGCCCTTAGTTGGTAAATTAAAACGCACCCCCAGTGGTTTGAGAATAGTCTATTTATTTCGAAGCTAGCTAAAGGAAAAATAAAACAGACCATAGATAGTTAGATAGCTAACAAAGTGATTGAATTTGTAAATGCTTGAATTCCGCAATATTATTATTTTTTGGTAAATGCATGTCATGCAATTGAGTTGTCTTACATCTCTTGTGAATTCCTTGGAAAAAGAAAACATTTCACATCCTTTGAATTTGATTCACATCCCACCGACATACATGTCTTTCCAGTCCAAATATTTTTTTTTCCATTCCTGCATAACCTATCATATGTTTCAAACGTTTGCAATATATACTACATATTTTTTATGGACTTAAAGTGTACACAAATATTCAGAGCAAGTAAAATTAATTCTGGAGGTTAAGTTAATTCCTGCCATTATAAAAAACATGAAAAAATAAATAAATAAAATAATGGACCCATTGATGTTGGGAACCACCAAACATTGTGTTTATCTTCGATACTAGTGTCCAAAGTTGTCACTCACGGCAACACAAAGTCTTGCACGTTCGGCCCATTATAGTTTCACCCTCATGATCTAGAAGCTGTCGGTATTTCTTCAGGCTCCAGACTACCGCCAGACATTCCTGCTCATTGACATTGTGCCTTCGTTCAGTGGCGTTGAACTTTGCACTGCCAAAATAAATTATGTGGCATTTTCCCTTTTCAGATTTTTGAAATAACAAACGCCCCGGCCTCTTTCACTGGCATCTGTCTGAATGTATAAGTGTCTGGTGGGATCATATTGTGCGAGTGCAAGGCACTCCCGGACGCTGCATTTTAGGTCTTCGAAGCTTTGTTGCTGATTGATGGTTAACTTGAACCAGACGCTTGGTGACAGTAACTCAGTCAGGGGAACTGTTATGGTGGCAAAGTTGGCTATGTACTCCCGCAGCCAGTTGACCAGTCCGAAAAAACTTCCGAAGCTGTTTCTAGGTCGTGAATGAAGGGGATTCCTCAATTAATTGCAACAGCTCCAGTGTCAGCCGGCTGTCTTTCTCATCGATGATATGTCCCAAGACCTGGATATTCGCCTGCCCCAGGTGACACTTCCGATTGGCGCATGTGAGTTTGTTGATCGCCAGACATTCAAAACGAGATACAGGTGTTTGATGTGGTCGTCCCAGGACTCAGACCATATAATGACATCATCTAGGTATTCCAACAAGAATTTCCCAATGAACCCATCCAGGACATGAGCCATCATGGCCTGGAAGGTGGACGGTGCGCATTTCAGGCCAAAGGACATGGCACGAAAATGGAACCATCGCCCATCTAGTGCAATGAAATCTGTTTTGTGGTTGTATTCGGGCCTGACAGGCACTTGTCAGTAGCCGCTCCGCAGAACAATGGTCGTCATTACTTTCGCCCACCCCAAAGTGTTCAGGGCGTACTTGACGTTGATGTAGGGGGGAGGTAAACTCTTAGTTACTAAGTTTAGACTGCGAAAATCGACACAAAACCTCCACGATCCAGCCTTCTTGGGGGATAATGAAATGGCTGAGTTTAACTCACACTCCTAGGGTCAATTTCTCCCTCTTGCAACATCTCTGTTATTTGATCGGTTATGATGCGACACTGATGTAGATAATACTGCAGTGGTGTATCGTACACTGGTGTGTCCGTGTTGAGTGGGATACAGTCTTCTGCTACTGTTGTTCGGTACTGTGGGTCTGCGGCCATGAATAAATAGTGTCGCCTATTGAGCAGGCGTTGCATCGCGCCCCTGTAGGCAGGGAGGACTTCATGATCCAATTCATCCAGAGAGACTTCTGGTGTTTGCTCTGCCGGATGAGGGTCAAGGTTGTACACCGTCCTCTGTTCCTTTTTGCCGAAGTGGATCCTGTGGTTGGCCGGCTCAACCACGGCATATTGTTCCATGAGCCACGGTACTGCCAATATGACGTCCTCTCAGATATCGTCGGTTACAAACACCCTGCCCGCTGTTGTTATGTCCCGTATTGTTACCTACATGATTACTTCTCCTGCTATCTTCCCTGTATGTTGTTGGGTGGCCAATTATATGGTCGTACAAAAACTTTGGTCGTACAAAAATGTGAGATGTTGCGGTGTCAATTAACCTATAAGAGTATCGATTAACGTGCACTGTGATGTGGATAAAACAGTTGGAGTTCACAGATACCTTTGTTAAAGTGATAGGCGGTGATGTTATTTTCGATGTGGCATTCGTTCGCCAGAGGCAGGTGATGTCCGGTCTCCTTACCCCCTTCTCCTGTTTCCCGACATCTCCTGATCCGATTCTCTGCTATCTCCATACTCTTCCCACATGGCGCAGTCCCTGTCCCAATGAGATCCGCCACACACACCAGCAAGGGTGAGAGAGTACCAACATGTGGGGTGTAGACCCCACACATTGGTGGGTCGCAGGGGGCTCAGCCTCGGCATGACCTGTTGTTGTTTTTGCAGGTGATTGTTCGTTGCTGCAGCAGGGGCAGGAAATTTTGAAGTTGTTCCTCCAATCTTATTGTCCCAGGTTCTCTGAGCCGGTGTACGCTGAGGAGCTTGGGGTGGTATACAGGCATCTAATGACATGGTGGTTTAAATACAATCTCCCTCTGACATGTGGATTATGGGTATCAGGGCAGGCTGGTACTCCACCCATGCTGTACTCGCCAAGACTTCCAACATGTCCTTTAAGGCGAGCATCGGGTAGTACACTTTCAGTAGGGTAGGCTTCTTAGTTGCGAAGTTGTACAAACTTTTCTCGCCCTGCTCCTCTAAGATAGTTTTACTTCTCTCTCTCTCTCACACACACACACACACTCTCTCTCTCTCAGTGATGTGAAGGTTTTTCGCAAATCGGCAGGTGAATAAATTATGAAACTCTTCACACATGATCCCGTAATGGGCAACACCAGGTCACCAGAACCTGGCATCGCCAGACAAGCACTCTCCCGCACAGTTGGTACAATCCACCCGGTCCACTCCATAGTGGTGTAGACTGTCCTCACAATGCCGCAAGAAACAAAGTGGGTCTTCACTGATTATGCCTGCGTAAGTTGGTAAATACTGGAATCTAGTGGTTGTGGTCTTGGCATGAGGGCAGATGATTGGTCTCTCTCTAAAATGTGCTTGGTAGAAGTTGCCAGCAGTATGTCTTCAGATTGTTGGTACATAGATGGCAAACTTTGTAACTAATGTGCTGGCGGAGGAGATGTCCCAATTTTTGGTGGGTCAGGAGTGCTGACTATTTTTTGTATTGTTGTGTTGATCTGCTGCTGTAGCGTAAATATTTCTTGTATTACTCATGGCTGTTCCATTTCGATGTGCAGGCTTCTCGCCAGATTGTGTCTCACGGGTATGCTCTGGCATCGGGCGTAATGGATGAAAATTTGCTCCTGCCAGGTGTTACACTCTTCTGTGGTCAAGTAATTGCGATGATACATGCAGAAACATTGCCCACAGGCCATGGTGGCAACATCCACACTGTCGCAGATACTCGGATTGGTGCATTTCCGCAGGACATGCATCAGTCGTGACAGAGTTTGTTTCTTCTTCTTTGGTGCTTTAGTGCCGGTGCAAATCGCTGTAGTACATGCAGGGTTGACGTAACTTTGGTCGGCGGATGGCCGCATACAGGTAGTACAGATATTGCCTGGTTTTCCCACGACAATTTTGGCTAGTATATTTTGGTAAATAACATTGTTTACATTCTCGATGTCCCATTGCAGTTGACGTGCGGTGATCGGCTCGTGACACATGCATGTTTTACCCTGAAGAAAATTTAATGAAAATGGATCCGTGCTAGGTGCGAGGCATAAACATTTATTGCACAAAGAATGGTTTAGTCCATTTGTACAAAGGCATGGACAATGATATAGGTTTCAGGACATGAATTTTGAGGTTTGGTCGGAAAGTTGTTATACCAAGTTGTTATATCCATCCTTGTTATACCAGAAGACCCTGGGCTAGTGAAGGTTATCTGAGCTACCTCCATATGTTCGTACTCACTTCCATGGGCTGTTATATGCCACCTTATGCCTTAATGGTTACGTCACCATTACTGTCAGTTATGCGGTTATGAAGCGGCCGAGTAAATAAAAGAGAAAATCCCTTACTACTCCATTTATTCACATTTATCCTGCAATAGGCATGTAAGTTTTGGTTTCACCATTTAAGTGGGTGAACACTTACACTGCAAAAGCGAAACGAGACCTACATGAACTTACGGCATATTACGTCCCAGCCATGAAAAAGATGACTGGGTACAGAGAGGTTCACTCCCTGGACAGTAAAAGCAAACGTTTCCTATTAGTTTACATTAAGGTTCTATTGAAATCTACATGGATAACACAAAATATTGAAGGTCCGGGGAGGACGATAAACGTGCGACTACACTGCTAGACTATGGCAACTCTTCTCATCTCAAATTGGCGCACAGGCCACCAGTTGGCCGGGTCTCCACGACATGTCACGTGACTCGTCGTAGACACTGTGACTTTTAATTTACATGAATGAAATGCGTGATCATGAGGCAAATGAGCAGATTATACATAAAAATCATTTCGGTAATTTCTTATGAACACTTAAACATAAAATATCTCAAAGCAAAAATCTGTCTGTGTTATTGTTGCCCCGATTGCCATAACTTCACTTCTCATGGCTATAACGTTCGGAGCTGGAGCTCCGCGGGAGTCTTCCTGCATCAACTTCATATTGTAGCGGCAACCTGGCAACACTACACAGCCTAAGGTCGCATGGGATATAGCTGGTGGTCAGGCACAATGGTTTGTTAAACACGCTCCAGTTCGCCCGGCTATAAAGGTGTCCCTGCATGCCCCTCCCCCCAAAGATGACACCCGGTCTTGGCGAAATGTAGTTGTGCGTGATTGAGGCTGAAGCATAAAGCAACAGGCAACCAGAGGTCCAGAGGAGCTCTGGGACACATCCTTTCTACACCTTGGGTGAGCATAATCCCTTGCAGTAGAGTGTCATAACTTGTATCTAGCCATCTTCCACTCCTCCCCCTCAAATCATAATTACAGTAAGGCTAAGGACTAGCTGTGTGCTATATATATTGTTTTCAGATCTTGTGATATTAATGTTTAGGTATTAATGGCTTGGAACAATAAATGAAGGCACATGAGTTAAACTCCCTAAAACTCTGTAAAAATATATACGAATCGTATATGATGTTATGTATACCGACATTAAAAGGATAGACCCCACAGCCGACCTAAAATTCATATTAAGCTTGGCCAAATATACCCCATTTCACTTTGTGCAATCAAAAATCGCAATCATAAGACTTCACAATATTCCTAATTAATTTGGTAGGACACTATGACAAATTATCAGTATTTAAATAATTGTTTAAGTGGTTAGGAAGGCTGATTATTACTAGATCAATACAGATACTAGAAAATAAACTGACGCCACTCAGTTCTTGTCTGCGAGAAAAGATACTCGCCCAACAGACAAAATCGATGGCAACAAAATTCCTCAAGTCAACACTAAGCAAAATGCAAAGTTAACCTAATTGCCTAGGAATCTGACATCTCACTAGAACAAGTCTTAAAACTACGAGGAATTATAAGAACTCATAGTAACGTTTTAAAAAGGGAACAAACCAGCCGAACAATCGCAAAAAACATTAGGATCAGCAAGACCCATGAACTCAAACTCTGTAATTACGGGCGACTATAAACAGCCTTTTCAGGGCCGTGATTTTACAGAATTGGAGTCGTATCGGTCAAAACATACATTCGTAGAAGTTTCGTACAACATTACATTAAAACTACTGCAAATCATAACCCCACTTTTACAACAGCAAACTCACGAACCCCAGATTCCCTGAAGAACCGCATTTTCCGCGGAAAAATACCAGCTAAGCTCTATTAAAGATCACCTGAATTTACTAACATTTACTATCAAACTGGCCACTAACTTGTCTGTAAACAGGGCAGAAATCATAAATCTGTCTCTCTGAAAGTATTCGTTGACCTCAAAATAATGGTAAATTAACTCACCAGCAAAATTATTTGAACAACAAATGAACTGAGTGAGCACTTACGAATTTTTCTGCAATCATGATCGCTATACATGGCGATTGTTATGTTCTTCCACTGGATTCGTCGGATTATAAATAATCTATTACACACGGCATGTCCATCTTTAATGGCCTTTGTCTTTGACATGTTGCCAACCTTGGTTAGCTAATACAAAATCAGATAGACACAATGTACAATAGGTAATAACTCTAAACATTTATATAATTATACTGAAGCAGTTATAAATGTTAAAAATGGAAGGATTACAAGGCCAGAAGGAAAAGAAAACATGCTCGAAATGATCCGAGGAGAGGAAAAAAATACATAGTGAGAATATGAAGGAGTGCTGGAGAAAGAAAAAAGAACAACAAAGGACGAAGCATTGAAATTGGTTCGTGGTCCCTAAAAGACCCTAACAGAAAAGGAAAAAGAAGTAAAGAAGCAGTTATAAAATAACTACAATCAACATAACATTCCCCCTATTAAAATACAGAACCATTCTCTTGCCATGAATACACTAAAAATATACTTAAATCACGTACACATAATCAACATAACATATCCCTTAGGAAAAATAATGCTGTTCTTTAGACACTGAAAAATACTACTGAATAAACTTTCCAATAATTACATATTTTAAGTTACATAATCCTTAAACCTAACTGACTGGTTTACAATTCACTCTTACTTAGTTACATAGTTTTGTGATGTGTTCTCGGCCAGTTCTCTATAATTATCTCCTGACCTCTGCCCATGTGAAACGCTTTGTTCATTGTACAGCTGTCCATTGATTGAGTTCATTTTATTGTACAGCTCTTCATTGAATGCGTTCATTTCGTTTCCCCTCTCTACAGTCAAGCCTGTGTCTGTGTCCTCAAAATTAGACAATTTTGTTTATCTCGAATCCTTTATCATGTGTCGTCTATTTCTCTCTAGTAAGTGTCCATTATCCATTAAAACCTCAAAAGATCTTGGCCTTGGCGATCGCCCCATGACTAGCCAACGTTGCCAAATGTCCACTCTCCTAACTTTAACCTTTGGCCCTGCCTGAAATGGAGTACCTCGCCTGTTTGTCATATTTTGCATTTTACTGTAGTCTAAGTTGTTCCAGCTTGCTAACTATGCTAGTCTCAATCTTAGATGTTAGCACAGACTCAGACTTGGGTACTAATCCCCTTAACCTTCTCCTGTTGAGTAACTGCGAGGGACTTGGCAACCCTTGTTAATTTGATGTGTTTCTGTATTCTAGTAGTGCTAAGTAAATGCTTCCCCGTTCTGAGCTGATTTATTAAATATACATTTTATTGTTTGTACATGCCTCTCTACAAGACCATTTCTTTGTGAGTAGGTTGGGCTGTTAATAATGTGACTAAAAAACCAGTCAGTTGCAAACTTCCTAAAGTCCTTGTTTACAAAGTATGACCCCCGATCAGTATATCTGGTTTTCCATTGGCTGCAAAGACACTCATAATATTGTCAACTACTGTCTTTCCTGTCAAATCCTTGCCCAACCTTACCTCTGGGTACTTTGGGTAAGCATCTATTAAAAATAGATATGTACATGCCTGGAACACAAATAAATCTATATGTACCTGTTTGCAATGCTCTTGTTATGACATCTCTATTGATTCATGTTTCTTAAGTGTCGTTATTCTGGAACATTCTGCATGTTGTACAGTTCTGTACTAAGTCTGTCACTCTTTTACTCATAACTGGCCAGAAAATGCTTTCCCTTGCCCTACTAAGTGTTTTAACCACCCCCATGTGCCTGTAGTGAACTCGCCCAAGCATTTATTTTCTGAGCTCCAGTGGTATCAGAATTTGTTGTCCTTTGTATGTGATCCCATCATACCATGTCAGGTCTTCCCTGAAAGACCAGTATGGTCGGACTTCTAGTTCCACCTGCTTAATGTGGTCAGGCCAACCCTGACTAGTGTACCACCCAACATTTTGTAACACTGTGTTCCCACTTGTCAGATTCCAAATTTCCTGCAGTCTGCCTAGGGTGGCCCTAACTAAATGAATACATATCTCTTGAACCTCAACCTTCTGCTCTGAGAGGCTAATTTCTTTGTTTTCCTGACATGCCCTAGACAGGGCATCGGCAAGGTACATCTCCTTACCTAGTTTATATTTGATATCCAGATCATATCCCAGTAACTTAATTCGCATACACTGTAAACGAAGGGGACATTTGTGTAGGGGTTTCTGAAAGATAGCTTTGAGTGGTTTGTGATCCGTTTCTACTTTGTCTTTCCTACCATAAATGAATTGATGAAAATGCTCACACACATATACAATGTCAAGCATTTCTTTTTCTAACTGTGCATACTTTTTCTGACAATCACTCAGATGTTTAAGACAGAATTTTGCATGATCACTGCTCCTAATCCTTAGGATAATGCATCCACTGACAAAGTAAGCGATTCCTGTGAATTAAAATACTGCAAGACCGTGGCATACTGGCAAGGGTGTCATTTAGGAATGCCTCACTTGTGCAAGTCACTTAAAGTCTCTCGGATCTTTGGCTGGACCATCAAGGAGGAAAATAGGTTATGTGGAAAGGATTTAAAAAATCACCACCATGTTGTCCATGGGCGCCAGCGACCCAGCAGAGAGCACGAGTTCAGTTCGGGTGTGTGGTCTTCAGTCTGAACAGGGTTCTCCTTGATGTCCAACGTCTCAATCTTGTTATTGCAGAAGTTGTTAAAGTTATCCCAATATCCATATCCAATGCCTCATTTAGTGGGAATTATTAGGGCTGTTCCCATACGCCCATGCTCACTCTTGAACTGTTATAGGCCACCTTATGCCTTCTGAAAAAAGGTTATGTACGAGTTAAGCGGCCAAGAGGTGACAAAAGAAATAAATACATTCTGGTACTTCATGGGGCATTAATATTTATTCCCTTAAACATCCAATTGCAGCACTTAAAATTTTGCCCCACTAAAGTGGGGTGCACACTGATACAGAAAAGGCAGCAAAAATGCCAATGTGAAATTAAATGGTAATTGCATCCTGGCCATGTAAAATATGGACCGGGTTGTGGATTGGTTCAATCCCTGGGCTAAACAAAACAAGAGGTTCCAATAAATTATGTGAAAAATTGTGAGCTAGATGATTGGTATCGAAGCTGTAAGGTGCCCGGGGAGTACATGTGGCACGACCATCCCATGCGGTAACCAAGAGGTGTCTCAAGAACATGGCGACGGCTGCCACCTTCCCGGGACAAACTCACACGCCATATTACGTGATCACAAATTACATGAAAATACATAAACAAGTGAAATAGAGTGGATGAGCAAATGCCGAGATAGGTATGCACCACAACACAACCTGCACAGGGTGGATAAAGCATCTCTTATAGCCTCTCTCCACTCAAGGCGACCCAAGACTGTTCCCCCCTCTCTGTTAGATGCTTAACAGATTGGGCAATGCTGCCCATTCCCTATGAGTCGTCAGAGTCCTTGTGATTGGCGAGGGGTATCTGCCATGTTGGTTGGACCAATAACTGGTACCAAGGCTCGAATACTTGGCGGGGTGTTGGACCACTTAGCACTCAGGCCTTTGGGGCCCAAAGTCTGTACTTCAATGCAGAAGTACAAAGATATGGAATGGAGTGTTGTTGATGCCCCCTACCTCCCTCCCTCAATATGCAGGGAATTGGTCACGTAACACTTTGGTGGTCGAGAGAGCAATGGCTTGGTTGCAGTGATGAAGCTATGGAGAATATATGACTATATATGATATAAATTCTCAATTTCAAAGCAATGGCTGCTATCCCCGGTGAACCACGACACCAGGGAGGGGTCCCAACTGCTCTCTTGTACCCAGTCGCTGGGGTGGTGGTCAATCTGGGTCATAGTAATTCCCCACCACTTGGGATGCGATTCCTGTGTAGGCGAGGGGGAGTATCCCGGATGGCGAAAACGAAAAAGGTTCCTGATATACTTAACTAATGCTGAAAAATGACCAGTGATGAAGATTAATACTCTGAGGGCAGGATAAGCGAGAGTGCGATTTCACACATGCCTTCCACTCTGGGTGCGACTTGCTGTCTGACTTCCTCCATGGCGAGAGGGCTGGTTGTGGCTTGCCCACGCACTGCGGAGGGATCTACTTCAACATGTGGAGAAACAAATTTACCATTGCATGCAATAATATTTTCAAAAACTGTAAAAACACAGTTCAATAATTATATCTGAAGCTTCCCTTGCGACTAGAATGAAATGGGATGGACATAACACTCATGCCAGTGAAAATAAACATTAGTGAAAAAAAAAAACTTTAAAACAACACTGGCATAAGGGTTTATAGACATATTACACTTTATTAGCGGGTCAGGTGTCACTTGTTCAGAAGAGGTTGCGATTTGGTAATTTAGAATTTTAGTAAGTATCGTTCCATAGTAAAATATCAAATGCATCATTATTTTACTTGACTAATTCAGGTCATGTTGCCTCTTAGAATACTATGTCAGTGCCTATGGAGAGTACCCCAATTAAATTTCGTACAACTATTAAGTTTGATCATTACTTTGACCACTACACATGATGCGTTCATATAGTACATTCGTGCATTGGAACACAACTTCCTACCTAAGACTTTCATTTTCTTGGCTAGTGTAGATAATCCATGGAGGAAGCAGCAACATTGACTGCAAAATGCTTACACTTTTCAACAACACAATGGTATGTCTATGCCAAATATGAAAATGTACCAACGCCTCTGATATCATGCCACTTAAGTGACATTGGCGAGATTGTAGATGAGAGATATAATTTAAATACTACACAAATTATAAATAAGGTCTACTCTATTAAGGAGAGTATTTCAGAAGATAACTAGATGACAATCTTTAAACATTTTAATCTATTATTTTCACCATTTACTAATGAAATTTATACAGTACAGCTGGCGCTAGGATGAAAATGCAATTGGTGAAATATTTAATAGTACATACTAACATATGTACTCAAGCCATTCAGCTTATTTACTTCACCTCTCAAGTTTTGCATGCCTTAAGCACATTTAATTTTGTAATTCACTTTCAAAAACAAAGCTTATTTATTTATTTTACCACAGATTTTCATATGCTTCAAGGCAAGAAGACTGGAAAACATGTTGCAGAATTCAAAAGCAGCTGAACTGAAAATTACTTACCTTGGTCATGAATTTAAGGTACTTTCTTTTCAAATACATTGCACTTGTTATTGTAATTCAATTTGAAAGTACTTTCTCCAATACTGTTATCGTAAACAAAACTGTGTAAATAGACTAACAGGTCAAAAGAAATGCGTGACTTATCTGTATTGTAGAATGTGACAAAATAATTCACTGAAAAACACCTCATTTAAGTTAATACTATAGGTGTATGAACAAGGTTAAAATACGGAGTACTTCAGGGAGTAAATATATGAGGAGTTGAAATAAAATAAATATTTTATTTATTTGTAAAAAATTTATAATAAATATCACTCAAATGTAACGATGACTCTCAGGAGTGCAATATTATAGTTTGAAAGTTTTGTACACAGTTGTGTAAACAAATGTGTGTACATGGAGGGGGGGGGGCATGTTGCTAAAACTTTTTATTGGTTTTGCCGGTAACCCACACTGGACAGCTGGTTCACACTCTGCAATATATACACTGTCTTGCCAACTGTAGACAACGTGATAACATCTCCACTGCTACAATTAAAGTGTCTGGTGTGTGGTGTCAGTACATGGTGTTTAGCACACATAATGAACTTTGATGCACTGGCTGGAGAAGAATTATTCTCACCACCGAAAGTTGTACTCAACAACTGCACTCATTCAAATTAAAATTGCTTGCAAACTCAGTATGTAGAGAAATTAAAATATTTGCACAGTAAAACAGTACTGATATGTAAACTTAGGGTGTGTAAAGGGTAAGCGACTACCTAGAAAGAAAACTATTAGAGTTTTCATTCAGTTGTTTCTTTAATAAATCATCTAAAATATTTGATAGTTGGTGCAAACACAGCTCAAAGAACATACTAATTAATATCAAAATGCATAGTTTCCCAAATGTAAACAATAACATTCCAAAGTATGAAAATACACTGAAAAAGTATATAAACAATACAGATATGTACACAAACAAAAAAAAATATGCTGAAAACTGGGCAATTTTTAAAAATAGGATCTTTTCAAAGAAAATCTCAGAAAATGGTGTAATTCCACTCTACTAATTACACATAACACGAATTTACTAGGGGCGTCAACATTTGACCAATAGAAAACCCAAAAACGATAGTGGGAACAGCTATGAAAATATGGGAAATTGTGGAGTAAGATAGGTGAAAAATATGTAATATTTATTTATGAAAATATATTAAATTGCAAATAAAAAAAAAACTGAACCATACATTAACTAAATAGACAATATTACCAATACAAGCTGCAAATACGATAGTGGGGAGGGCTATGAAGGTCAGGGAAATTGTGGGGTAGAAAAAATACAAAACATGTACATTTTCATTATAAACTTTGACCCCTCAATTTCTCTCAAGTTCATAACCCTCCCCACTATAGTATTTCTAAATTGTATTGGTAAATTTGTCAATTTAGATACGGTGCCTAATTTTCAGTTGACTCCTTTTGGAATTAAACATGTTTTCATGAGATAATATTACAGTAATATTACAAATAGTTCAGAAATATGTTAAAATACACAACACACAAACATTATTTCTCAGTGCAAATAGGCTTCGCGTTACCACCTAAAATAAATTGCCAGCGTGCCTTGAATCATTGTTTTGGGTATTTATTACCCTGCTGATGCTGGGACTCTGGCTTGGTGGATAATGTTAGGCTAATATGTAAACATTGTACGAGCAATCACCGAAACAAATATGAAAACACTATTTTGATTAAATTTATCCATTTTATCCCTAGCTCAACTTGCTGAACTACACAAAAACTTACGAGGCCCCAACCAGTTTATTACGTGAACACTGATTATGTAAACATTGTTCGAGCAATCACTAACACACATACCTATGTAAACAATGCCTCTGAAGCAATCAATCAATTACATTCCTAGCTCAACTTGCTAAACTAAACACACACTTTAACAAGAGAATTCAGCCATTTTAATAGACGAATGTGGAATTTGTAAACATAGTTTACTTTTATTTTTCGAAGGTGTCACTCCAATAAAAACAAACCTGCACCTTTCAGGTTAAGGGCTATAAAACTTCGCAAGGACCTTCAGTGTGCAAAATTAGAAATAGCAGCTACAATACTCATGTGACTTCGTTCTTGGTCTTGTGGAAGCAAATTTGGGTTGTGAAAATCCTCTTTTCTGAAAAGGTTAGAATACACTATTCTTGTGTAGGTATAAACCGCCAGAACCTTTTTTTTCATTACATACAGGTCTCCTCTTGCATTTCTGCAACCATTACTTGCACCTAGGAAACAACAAAACAGTATTTAAGTAAATTACGGTTTGTGTGAATGGAATTTACAATAAAAATACGACTGGAAAATGTTATCCACTACAGCTCGTGTACTTACCGACACGCATCCTTTGAAAATCTTAAAAAGGACTTGCTGTAGTTCGCAATGTTGTAATTATTGCAGCCACAACTACACAAATCTTTCCTGCCATAATAAATAACCAATCAAGCGAACAAATTTAAATTAAAACACATCCAAAATACTGAAAACTACCCATTCAATGCACAGCTTATTGTACGAATAGCATTCCTACTTACACTATATTACTGTACCTTGATCTCCAAAATCTTTTTATTCTGTTTCACAACCTTTAACTATTTTTGATACAGTAGAACCTGTTACATATTTATTTAAGAATTTGTTTCTAACCCTTCCTGATATCCCTTTTCCACGACAATATGCAAATATTGTTATATAGGGAATGGGAAGCAAATCAACCAAAATGCTGAATACAATTCCATTTAAATGTAAATAATTCATAATTTTACATATGTAAAGGAAAAATTTATAGTCCATTACCTGAGATAAACACACACGTACTTTATATATATAATCATTAGGGTCAAAAAGGGTTGTATGTTAATTTACATAAATTGTAATACTGTTCGAAATACATGTGAAAGATAGGCCGATACAAGGTTTTTGGTTACTATTGATCACGTGACCTTTTTACCGGAAAACAACCATCAAACTCCGCATTATAAACTGGCTTAGCTTGTTAACACTGCATGGTGTAGGACATAGCCACCCCCTGGTTGGGACTGTCATCTAAAAATTAAGATATAAACAAACACGTACATCACTGTTGACCTTGTGACTTTGACAATTATGTAGGAGTTTTGTAGGATTGGGGTATGCCATGTTGCATACATGAGCAGAAGACGAATAAGCGGTCTACCTCATATAGAGTCTATGAGCGAGATATGTCTACTGTCTCCCTCAGTCTATGGAAGTAATCAGGCGGTGGCTATGTCCTATACTGTGCAGTGTTAACAAGTGAAGCCAGTTCAGTGTTGGCTTCGCCTTCGACTAAGGAGGGTGCGTCTCTGCTTCTTCTGGCTGTATACGACTAATAGCTTGGCGGCACACACCCTGTACACTGTGATCGGCCTGGAAACAGGTCATCTTGAGCCTAGCCCTAGTGGGTCAGCGGTCACAGTGTATAGCACCGATTTAGGTACTTTTCTAACAACAATTTCTTGCAATTTGCAAACAACACCACATCGAGAGTCGCTCCAAACAGAGCTTACCGCTCCCCCACCTCCCTCAAGGGTCATGGCGGCGGGCGGGGAACCGACTGAGCCGTCGTGGATGACGGGAACTGGCCCATACTCCTTACAGTACCTCCGGGAAAACAAGCGATTTTTAGAATTGGCAAAGAGACGACCTAATCACCAAACTGTTAACGACATTTTTCCTCAAGGCATCCCTGACAACATTGACCTACTCCTGGCTACTCTATCGGCTCCAACGACGCCAACAATCACCACACCAACTTCCTCCCGACCGACAACACCGGCCGCAGGAAATGAAAAATTTGAAATGGAAACCGACTTCCAGATAGTAAAACGAAAAGGGGACAGAACAACCACGCAGGAGAACAAGCGTCTCCATTCTGCGTCGTCTGAGGCACATACAAACACCATTCCTACACAAAATAGGTTTTCCCCGCTTAAGGAGGTAACAGAAAAAACCTCAGCAGTTAATCATCCCGGCTCTTCAAGCATCTCCACCCACAAAACACAAATGGCTGCACCTCAAACACGACAGAAAAACAAAACCAATTCAGATTAGTGGTTCCTGACGCCACTAAATACAACTTACTTGTTCAGAAACTGCGAGCTATTAGTAGGGACGGGTTCTCCCTTCTCCCCACAGCTCAGGGGACGCAAATCCTCACTAACAACTTTGATTTTTTTCACAGCTGCTCGCACGATGCTAGAAGCGAACTACATCCATTATTTTACTTTCTGTCAAGCTTCCGAGCTCCCACAGAAAGTAGTTTTTGACCTCCACCCCACAACCGACATTGCGGACATCAAGGCAGACCTGGAATGTGCCGGGTACTCAATCCAGCACATTTATCAATTTAAAAAACGGATCACAGACCAATCAGACCCCACCAAATTCACGTTGGAGCCGCAACGTTTTTTCTGTGTCACGGCGGCGCAGAACACTTCTCTCCCTCCTCTGTGCTCTGTCACGAGGATAAATATGACAATAGTTCATCCCCGATAATACCAGAAACGGCCGACAGACGTGGCACAATGCCGTAACTGTCTCGCTTTAGGACACACCAAAAATCACTGTTCAATGCCGACAAAATGCTCTCACTGCGCCGGCCCTCACCCCGAGAGTGCTTGCAAAAAAAAATGAAACCAACTCCAAGCCGACATGCAGTAACTGCGCAGGCGAACACACAGCTCTTTCAAAAGCCTGCCCCAAGTTCCTGGACTTGGTGCAGAAAATAACTACTGCTGCTGCAAAAATCGCGCCAAAAACTGCAAAACAACCTCCTGCCCCGTCCAGATTCACAGTCAGGACATTACAGCCCGGCAAAACGTATTCGCAGGCACTCTCTGCGTCTATTCACAAACAAGCTCCCACTTTTGACACCCCTGCAATGCCAAATACACAACCTCAGTCCCGCCCTCGCCAGCGAAATTCGCCAGGAGAGATGCGAGGCGTTATGCAGGATTTCCATGAACTCATGGAATTCCTTAGAGCATGCGACTTCGCCTCGCTCATGGCTCATTTCCACCCCTACATACTAAAACTTCGCAACATCACAGAGAAACATGAGAGAACCTGGCTACTTCTCGAAGCCATGGCGTCATTTGCGGCCCCCTAGCCTGTCAACTAGACCCGCATATACCAATTTCCCCTACTCTGTACTGGAGCGACACCGAAACATATTACACAAATATTAATCACTATGACGAGCGAAATAATCGCGTATATATTCTAGTCGTACACAACTGAACATTTTAAGTCTTGCAGCACCAATTATTTATTTAAGACGATTTAATAACTTTAATTACAACCGCTTTTAATTTATTTAAATTTTTCCGTGTCAAACAAAAGCTATTGACGGTAAATTAACGACCATGCTGCCATCTCTCGAGCAACTTCATAAGCCCCGCCCCACCAAGTTCTCTCGGCCAATCAGAGCCCTCTGGCCTATATTACTGTTTAACTTCACTCACGCGACGTGTTTTCATGGCTCTGCTTTCGAATTTTACAAGTCTAAATAATAATCAACACGGAATATAGTTCAAAACAACTTTTAAAATATAAATTCACGCCTTCAGCGCAATTATACCGCCCGATTTCAAAGAAATAAGGCCCCGAAACTGGCCGGAATTTTTCGATCGGTCCGGGACAAAAATCGACCACGTTTAACAAAACTAGTTGGCGCTAGCATCGCGCCAGCCATATCGCTCTCGGACTTCCCCGAGTTAACATGTTTTACTTGACTTTTAGTCGCTCGTCACGGTACATTCAGACATGCATTTACACACCAATCAGATTATTTAATGGTTTTTAACAATAACTCATAAGATATGAAGTAATTACTGAAACAACTACACTGATTTAAATTTTCGCGCAACTTAAATTCACCACTTCAATATACATATAATTAATTTAATTATATAAACCCTTGCCACTCCAGTCACGGGAAAGCTACTTATATAACAAATTTAACTTCATTTGGCTATTAACCTCCGCTTTTTATACCAAACTGTCGCTAGCTCTCTCACAGGGAGCTCGTGACAGTACTTCACAAGTCCTGAACTTTAAAATTCCGCGCTGATAAGTTCAATTAACTTCACCACTCTCTTTTATCCCGTACAGGCAGGGAAAAAGAGAGTAAAATTCAGCTATGGAAACAGCTCCCAGGCGCTACCCTGGGAATCCTGTAAAAGAATGCTAGCTTTGCAGCATAAAGTATGTTTGATTGTTGCAAAGGGGGGGAGGGGGGTAGCTTCTCGCCTCCGCAAGCTAACTGACAGCTAACTGGGTGGCCAAGGGACCGATCTACCCCCGCGCTGAGGGAGTAGCGTCCCAGTGATGTAAAATGGGGATGAAGCCAGTTTATAGCGTTGAGTTAAGACGGTTGTTTTCCGGTTAAAAGGTCACGTGATCAACAGTAGGCAAAAACATTGTACAGGTCTCTCTTCCACATGTATTTTGATGAGTATTAAAATCAACATAAATTAATATACAACCATTTTAACCTAAACGATAATATACATAAAGCATGAATGTGTTTGTCTCAGATGACTAGATATAAATTTTGCTATTAAATATGTAAAGTTATCAATTATTTACATTTAAATAGAAGTGTAGTATATGGTGTTTTTGTTGATTTGCTTCCCATTCCCTATATATTTGCCTTGGAAATATCCCAGGAAATAATTTTCTGATAACTACAAGAGCTTTTCAAAGTTATGATAAAACTTTTACCGTACTAAAATTGAATATAGTACACTTTTGAAGTTGTCTGCGAGTGCGTTATAAGTGAAGCACTCTCTCCGGCATGGCGCCGGAGAGAGATAACTTTTGTTTACATTGAAATTGAACAGCCTTGCGAGTGCTATATGAACTCACTAGTTCTGAATTTTCTCTAAATTTGTGTTATTCTTGCTTTTGTGAAATGTAAATTTGGTATGTAAACACGCCTTAAAACTATAATCTATTTTTTATTTATTCGGCAACCAACGAAAACTAATATTAATGTATGAAAATGCGTACGAGCTGGGCCATGCGATTTCAATGTTTAGTGTATTCATATATACAGTGGATACATTCGTGAAAGAAATCGCACAATTATTGTGTGTATAGGGATATTTTTATCTGCATAATTTTGTAAATTAACAATTGCAGTGTGTTTAATAATTTTTGCAAGTACCGTTGTGATTACTAACGTGCTGTGAATTTAAGGTCTAACCTGTAAGTTGCAGCCTCGTTAGAGGTACAGGCACTTTTATAACACTGCACATACATATTTTTGTAAATGCAGATTTGCTATTTCAGTTTAGCAGTTTATGGAATTCATTTGTTAGTAATGGCAAATCATCTTGTAAACCAATACAAGGCTACACCGTATGAAAACTTCACTCTTACAATTTTTTTTCTCCCCAAGTCAGCAGAGTTGCAGTGACAAACAAGAAATTAGCTGTTTATCAATACGAGAATATTGGCCTACAACCAAATCAGTTCTCATACTTTAAATAGCTAATGAATGTAGCCGTCATGATTTGCAATTTCCATGGTTTCTCAAACTCAATCCATGCAAATTTCTGGGGTGACTCAATAAAGACAATTTGACCAATTCCTTCCTTGTATTCCCTTCATTGTGTTCTTGGTTTACCATTCTCTAATGAACCTGCTGTCGACAAGATGTTAAGTTAAATAAATAAAGTTTACTTGTGCGTTTAGATGGTTATGTATTAACGGTAGGCTGTTATCACTACAGTAAATGACATGTTTACACATTTTATCATTTTCCAAAGGTAGTCAAAATAAAGAAAACTTAGATAAAGCCAATCATTTCCTATAACTACACCATCTGCAAAATAGAAAAACATTGTGTGATTTTCTTTAAACACTACTTCACCCTTCTTAATTATTTTTAAAATTCTAATTTTGAGGGCAACTAATTAGAATTGAGCTTATTTTAATATTGATGATGAATCATGGATATTTAGATGAAAATGTTAGATTTTTTAATATCCTACTTGTAAATGAAAAATAGGATGATGTTTACAGAGCAACCATGGACAATGCAAAACAAGCACAAACAAAATTTTCTACAACCACCACGAACAACCTTTCCAGAACAAACATCATTTATACATTAACTGAACCAAACATTGTCTGGAACAGTTTTATTAATACATTTATTTTTCATTTTAATCATCCCTTTCCATCTGTAAAATGTAGCAGTAGCTAGAAAATAAAATGGATTAGTAAAGGTCTGACAATCTCAGGACAAAGGCTAAAAACAATGTGTCAAATGCTAAGAACCCAGGGAGAAAACAAAAATTATACTGTAAACAATACGAGAAATTATATAACAAGTTACTCGGAGTAGCAAAGCAGTAATACAATGGAGGAAAAATAGCCTCCTCCTCAAATAAAACAATAGCAATGTGGAACATTATTAATAATGAACATTATTAATAATTAATAATAATCAACTTTCAAGGAAAGATTAACATAACCTTGAAACCTAGGCAAGGACATGTTAATCTTTCCTTGAAAGTCGATGGTATCAAAATCGAAAATAGCAAGGAAATTTCTAGTAGTTTTAGTGACTATTTCACAAACATCCCACTAAAATTGCAAAATGAACACAGAGCTACAGATATTAGTCCTGCACACATACCCCAAAGACCTAACACTTGGAATGCTAACACTGTTTTTCACACCTATCTCTGAAGGAGACATCATAAATGTAATTAAAAATTTAAAAAGTAACAGTTCATGTGGAATAGATGAAGAACCTATGAGTCTGCTAAAAAAGTGTTATTATTTAATAAAACAGCCTTTGACTTACATTTTCAATGAATGTCTTGCCCAGGGAATTTTTCCTGACAGACTCAAAATTGGAAAAGTAGTACCAGTACATAAAAAAGTGACAAGGCATTCATGGATAACTATAGGTCTATGGCTCTTCTTACGTCCTTTTCAAAAATTTTAGAGAAATTGATAGTAAATAAACTGATACAATTCTTAATAAGAAACAGGGTTATTTCATTGCATCAGTATACCTTTGTAGAGGGAAGATCAACAGAACCAGCTATTTACAGTTTTACTGAAAAAAAAAATTAACTTCTTTGTAAAAAAAATTCTCAACAGGTATATTCGCAGATCTTTCAAAAGCTTTTGATTGCGTCGACCACAATATTTTATTATATAAACTTGAACAATGTGAAGTAAGAGGTGTAACCAATAATAGGTCTAAATCATATCTTGAAGACAGAAAACAGATCACCTCCATAAGAGATTATGACAAAAATCACATCACAAATACCAATTCCTCCCTCAACACATTCCACTTCCTCACAGACCTCACAAGCATGGACTACCTATCCCGCTCCATTCTCCTCCACACCCTCTGAAGCTTCTCACTGTTGTTTCCTTTTCTTCTAAACACCCCCTTACTTAACTTGCAGTGTAGCTCTCCCCATCCTCCCTCATCATTCACCACCTTGTACATTCTGACTAGCCGTTCAACTTTCCTCCTGTCCTTTGATGAGCCACACCCCATTTCTTTCATCATCACTGATGGCCTATAGTTCCCTTCTTCCTCATCATCCTGCCCCTGTCTTCTCCACCTACCCTTCACCCATCTTGCTGCCCTTCTCTGCACCTTTTCAAGTTCTCGCACCTCCACCTCCACATACTGGTTCCATACTGCTGCAGCATATTCTAACATTGGCCGTACCATTGTGCCATACACCTTCTCTTTCACCTCACAGCTGACTCCCTTCAGCACCCTACCCAGCATACCCAGAGCTCATTGTAAACAGTAATTTAACATGGAATGAGCATATTGATAGTGTCAGTAAAAAATGGAATTCAAAGTATTTTGCGGTACATACCTTAAAAAAGATTTGTAATAATAATACAATACTTCAATACTATTTCTCAAATATTCAGTCCAAAGTAAATTATGGAATCATATTTTGGGGTAAATCGACAAAATGTAAAAAGGCTTTTAAATTACAGAAAAAAAATAGTGAGATTAATAAGTAATACGGAAAAAGAAGCCAATGTAGGCCGCTATTTATAACACAAAATTCTCACTCTTCCATGCATGTATATGTACCGTAGTATTCTTTTTTACATGGAAAACATTAAAATAGTGATATACACCATTACCACACCAGACAAGCTAATCATTTACACCTATTCTCCTACAGAACCTCAAAATTTACATCAAATCTATACTATTTTGGGGCAAAACTAATAAATAACCTACCCAGTCATTTGAAGTAAATTAAGAGATTACAGAAATTAAAGAGTTGATAAATTATACTTTTTAAATAACGCCTTCTATTCCTTAGAAGAATACTTACATAATGATAAATTTCTATAATGCTGAACAAGACTGATATAAGGAGACTTCACGTAATACCTTGTGTTTCAATATAATGTAGACCTTACATATTTATACTTTAATATCTCTCTGTACATGAATTGTAACAACTTGTACTGCAACCAAATGTAGTCTTAACATGTTTGTAGAGCTGCTAGAATTAAGAAGTGGGTAAATTATATTATTTATGTTATATATTTTTATGTTAATGTAATTGTGTGCAAATATTCATATTGCATAACAAAAATTAACAAAAAATAGTAATTGACAACTCATTTCCAAAGTATTTTGGATGTATATGGGATGCAAAAAAAAAGTGTGCTTCGTGAAACAGCGAATACTCTGGCCGCTACACCACCATGGCCTCCATCATCTTAAGATGGGAGGAGTTGAGAGAGGTTTGGTGGTTTGTAACAACTAAAGCATTGAGAGGCAATAAGGGTGAAATATGGCAGATATGGAGCAGCATTTAAATGCAAGGATGGGGAAAATGGGAAAACCTCGAGAAAACATGCCAGCCAGCAGCATCAATCAGCACAATTCATGTATGTTAAAATATGTGATTAACCTCACAGGGAAACCAACATGGATCACATTAATGGAATGCAAGCATCCTACCACTATGCACACCGCAGCCCCCCTCCCCCTTCTCTTGGGAAGGTAGGAAAGGAACCTAATTTCTTCAGCGATGTTTTTTCTTAGAGGAGTGTTTGTTTGTCAAGTTTCTGCAGCATAGTTCTGAGATATTGAAACTAAATAGTTTTTAATGTATTCAGAGGTGAATTTCACACTAAAAATAATACTTGCACAAGTTGATAGGTAACAACAAATAAATTTTTTCACAAGTGTGTCTGTAGATCACTTTGGCAGTGGTTAGTCCATATGCGCTTTTTACCGATATCATTGCGGTGTATGCATCTTGCACCCATTGTAATTCAACAATGTATTCTAATCTAATTTAACTACCCAAAGTAACCTAAAATGCTGGCGAATACATTTCATACATTTTAACCTAACCATAGGGTGGTTCTTTTATTATCCCTAAAATTGTATTTATAGAAATAATATCCTATTGTTGTTTTCTCTCCCAATGTGAATTTTTTTTAACATGATGGGCTGAATTAAAATTGTGGCTATTGAATGTCTAAACCCTAAGCTACAATCACCGTAGCGTTCCTGTAACACAATTACAGTGGCGTTACAATGGAAGTATGAAATTGAACTGGCTACAACCACAGTAAGAAAACTGTTACGTGACTAATGAGAAACGAGTACAAAATAAATACAGACTGTACATGTGTTGCGGATATTTTTAAACAGTGTGTTGGCTAGCCTGATATTTATTTTTTTATCGACTTGTGATCGACAAAGTTTCGTGGGAGTTGTGTTTCGGGATATTTAAAGTGTGGTATACATGTTAATAATCGTAGTGACTATTTAAATAAACAGAAATCTGAACTGTACCACAAAATTAATGTAATATCTATGTTATTGTTATAAGCTTGCATTTCACTGACTCGTGGTTGGAAATGTTGTCTCGTGATGGGCTGGTGTAGAACTCTGCGTAAAAGAATTGAAAATATTCAATGCTCTTAACGCTGCTATTGCAAGCATTCTGCCAACTTACGCTATTATGTTGTGTTGTAGCTGGTGCCATATACAAGTGTGTATTCAAATTTTTATTGTTAATTCTTATGGTGATTGTAGCTGGGACTTAAGCCCTTGGTACTACATTGCTCTTTTGGAGAAAGATGTAACACAATTTTTGTAAATATAGGGAATAAAACTATCCATAAATGTCTCCTGTACCTGTTCCCTTTTTTTCTTCAGAAAAATTTCTAACACTGATTTTCCAGTGCAGACAATTCAGTAAAAATTTTAATTTCTGTGGTTTAGTTATGTACCAACGGTAACTTAACCCTGCCCAACATTGTAGTTGCAAGAAACAAAATTCTACCCTACAATAAAGGATAAATAAGTATTCAACTGTATCATAAAAGATAATTAATGTAATGTAAAGAGAGGGAATAACTAAATCGGGATTCGAATTTATTTACCAGAAACCATTTACTATATTGACATGAAATGTGTATATAGATGGAGTCATATTGGAAACAAACCTCTCGAATCATTG
Source organism: Dryococelus australis (assembly GCA_029891345.1). Taxonomy (NCBI): domain Eukaryota; kingdom Metazoa; phylum Arthropoda; class Insecta; order Phasmatodea; family Phasmatidae; genus Dryococelus; species Dryococelus australis. Next base: position 256,451,883 of record CM056994.1, on the reverse strand, counting down.
TCAGTGTTGGGAATTTAAATATAAATGCCAGCAAATAATTAATTGTTCGTGGCTCAGGAACATGTGAAGTTTGCCTTCCAGAAATGCAGCTATGCTGCTGGTCGCAGTTTTGTTGCACTCATTACTGATACGCAACCTACAATTCACGGCAAGGATAGACCGCTTGTTATACTTAACTTAATCATTTATTCAAAAAAATCGTTTTCACAAATCCTAAAATATGAGCACTATATCTAAAAACACGTTCTTATTGTCGTACATGACCCCAATACTGGTCCGCAATACACACACACTTACGATCGGTAGTTTTATGAGGAAATTATTTGATTGCACAACTAACACGAGCCAATAATATATTAGTAAAACTTCCCGCGTGAATTGTAATATATATTTATTCGTGAGCTTCTTTGTTCAAAACGAAATGCTTCGTATGTAACCTTTCTCTCAACGTCATTCTATTTTAAACACGATGTTTTGAGTTACTGTCAAGATGGCGGCTAGAGTCCATAAATAATCCTCCTATCTTCAGCGGCTCAACTACGTCACCACCTGCCAACTTTCGTATACTCTTAACTCCATGGAAGTAATACCGAAACAAATATATATCTTATCCAAAATACCCGGTACAAAATGAAATTATCGATACCAGTATCATATCAGTAGAATAAAATATTTGGTAGTATAGTATCAACCTGTGGAATCAATCACTAGTATCCATCCTTTCTATACTTTTGTACAGGTTATGTAAAAAAAGTAGCATAGTATACGTCGTCATGTACAGTTCGTATTTTTGAACCTTGGCGTCGGGGTTTCGACGTCACTTTGTGTGTGTGCCGTTTGACGATTTGACGAGTTTGATGGACTTTCAAATTTTGGATATTTCGTATTATGAAGATTATTGACCTTTTGAGATTTATTTGATTTCTGTGGTATTCACTGGCTGTACAGGGTTGAAAATCCTAAGGCCAGGCGCTTTTGCGCCACACTAGAAAAAGAAAAAGGTTATATAAAATTGGTAGGTTTGTATTGAATAATATGACACGGATGCCAGTCGTTGTGATTCTAGGCGCAACAGGCTCAGGAAAATCAAAACTTGCGATTGAAATTGCGAAGAAGTTAGGAGGTGAAATTCTGAGTGCAGATTCCATGCAGGTTAGGTTTACACAAACACTTATTTATTCCTCATCGAATTTGTTTATTTAAATAGTTAATATAGATTTGTCATTTATAAATTATTTCATCATAGAAAATAGTTGTCTAAATACTAACTGTACATACAGTAACTTATGTATTTATTTCATTTATCATTACATGGATCCCTAATTCCCGGTTCGTAAGCTGGAGTCGCAGCCAATGAAAAGCAAGGTCACAGTGACTTTAGCCTGACAAAATTGCGGCCCCGAAGGCCTGGAAATAGTAGATTCTATTTCTACTTTCTGTAGTCGAAGCACGCAAAAAATGTAAATACAACATTCTAAAACAAAATTTTGTGAATATTTCCGTACTGCAGTACATAATAAATTATATTGCCGCCAAAATAATATTTTGGTTTGTTTTTAAATACATTTGTTCTCTTGTATAAATTCAAATATTGTCAAAAGCAAAATAATTAGGACATTTTTAAGAATAGGGGCTTTTCTGAAAAAGAAAAAATAAATCTAGGAAAGTAGTATAATTCCACTCTACTAATTACACAGAACATGAATTTACTATGGGTATCAATATTTGACCAATAGAAACCCTAAAAACGATAGTGGGGAGGGCTATGAAGATCAGGAAAATTGTGGTGTAAAATGGGTGAAAAATATGTAAGTAATGTAATATTTATTCATGAAAATACATTGTCTGCTTCCTTGTTCAGGATACTGTTGATAAAGTGTGTGCCCTCAGTATCTTGATTTAGGCCGAGAAAACTTACTCTGGGGTTTTGAACTCCCATCGTCTGTGTCAGGTTTCCCTGGTTTGGATGGTTTCTTGCACCTTGATAAAAAGGAGGTGGTCTTGGTTGAACTCTCTCAACGCCATAGCCTTCTCTCTCACTCATTCTGATTGATTTTCACTATTTGTGTTCTGAATTCAGTGAGGCTTGTGAACAGTCTGTCCGCCCACCTATCCTGATATTTAGGCGGCAATTGCGAAACTAGTACCTCCACGAATTCCTTGTCGCCCATTGGAGCATCTTTTTGCCACTTTCATTCAAACATTTCACTAAAGTGTTTCTTTAGCGACTTGTTCCTTTTAGGTGTCCTACTTCCCCAAGTGTAACTGAGCTCTCGATCATGTGAAGCGAGTGTTTAATTACCGCTTAACATGAGCAAGATGTTTCGTTGAGTGTGTTTCGGTATAATGAGCAACCAATGGATAATTTTCCACCGGCCAGTAAATGTTTCTACAGACCTTGCAGCGACCTAGTGAAGGCATGCTGTATTCTTCAAAACTTTATCCGTAAAGAAGAGGGCCTCAGTACTACTTTCGTCGACACAATTATAGATTAGAACTCTGAACTTTCAACACTCCCTCATTCACAAACAGTGCGAGGTAGTTTTGGGAGAAAAACTCTATTAGTAATAGATTTACTAACTACTTTGTTTCAGAACGTGGAAGAATTCCGTGGCAGGACAAATTTGCATAATGCAGCGTCAAATAGTGACAGCTGAATATGATAAGTTCAGTGTAATGTGTTCCAGCATGTTTTCAGTGCTAGAACACCCGAAAATCAACGCAATCACCTTTATTTGTATTTACCAGTACTACTTTTGTGGTTTATATTTTGGATGGGAATAATAGTGTACACACTGTACCCGATTTTGATCACTCGAAACGTAGAACAATACGGGGTGTTTATCTACTTATATTCCAGCCTGTGGGAGGTGATTCCTTTAAATTGTATTTGGCAAAATATTGAAAACGACGTGGGATTTATCACAATTCTGTGAGCAATGTTAAGTGTTGTTGTGATCTTAATCCTGTGAAGAAACCACAACTTAAGCCTCCCCCTTTCTAGTAAATAATGGGGTGGTTACCCTATTATTACAAAAAAAATAATACGTCAGTTTTTTTTTAATGTTGTCTTTTTGTCTGTAACATACGCTAATAAACACCATGTATATTGGCATGTACCACTTTACCTATTTCGTTTCTTTCTGCATCCGGGAGTGTTTCAAAATCTTCTTTCAGGAGGCTGCATATTTCCTTCCATGCTTCCAAAGTCAACCGCCTGTCTTTATACTCTTCCGTAGTCTTGTCCCACAGAACTGGTCATTCCTGAACCAGCATAATCAATAAATCACAATCTTTAATGAATTCTGCACTCATTTTGACAATGAACAATGTACCTCACTCAAGAGCTATCTGGCCACTGACAGTGAGTTTGCCGGATCGTGGACAAGCACACGTCTGAACGTGCACACGGCGCGTCGCTTGCCTGTCCGCTCTACAGTGGGAATCCACTGCTGCTCACGGCAGCCAGAACTGTAGAAACACAGTGACGGCTCGTGCACAAGCTCTCATACGAATTAACGAGTCATTACCAAACCGGCAGTTCTGCCGGAATGGCGGACGGCGATTCAATTTCGTTGCTATTAATCCTGGATTCAGGAATGATTAAAACATCAACTACCTGGAGTGAATTTGCAAGGATTTCAATGTCATCTAATTTATTCCTAATGCTTCTAGCATTTATGGACATGATTGTTATGACCTTTTGTTTGCTAGGTGGAATAAAACTTCTTGAATAGCAGTAATCCAGAGGACACTCAAAAAGAGATTCATTTACACTAAAAGTACGTACCTGCATAAAATTTTCTCTTAGTTCATTGTCAACTAGCATTGCTGGTGTTTTGCCAATATATCTTTCACATCTTCGACAGTCTTCACTCTTCTTATTGTGTCCTGCTTATTTCTTGTTGCAAAAATCTTGCAGTCTTGCATCCAGACGAACTTATATACATATGCCTCAGGTCCCTGCTTGTTTGAATACAATCTTGTTTGTAGTAGTCAGGTGTTCATTGATAAATACTGGTCGTGAAGGTGCATTTATTCCAATATCTAAGGATGTTAAGTGCTTCCCGTTGGCTTTCTTTGCCTTTATTATTTCATTGTTTTTGTTTCTTTTAACAAATTTCACTAGCAGTGGAGGAGTAAGATCTTTTTTGCTAATCTGTAGCCTGGGACAGGCATCTATTTATTGGTCTGATATTTAAAATTTCAGAGCCTTCCCTACACTCTTTATCAGCTCCAACAGATTTTCATTTGTTACAAATGGGAGTCCATGTATTTCCACGTTATTGACCATCAGATACTGTTTTTGGTCTTCATTTTCAGTTTTCAAGACATCCACTTCTTTAACTAACCTCTCTTGGTCAAATAATTTATTTTTCGATTTGACATTTTCTTCACAAACTTTTATTAGTTCAGAATTTACTTCTCTTAAGCTCTTTTCTTATTTCATTTAGACTATCCTCATAGCCTTTCACTGACAGCTTTATCTGTTTCTGGTCATTTTGTATTTCATCGAGCTTCTCTAGTCTTTTCAATACTTCATTTAAAATATTGTCCATTTTTGTTGGTTTTGTTTCATCCTAATTATTTGGACTTATAATTCAGCAGGAACATTTTAACATGGACCTTGAATTAATATGTATTTCATTATTTTCTGACAATAATATATAGTATATACCACACTGCAAATGCATTAAAATGTACTTTCTTTCTTTGTCGATCCCTATGAAATTTCTATAATAATAAACCATAGTCTGTATTTGTTTTTAAGATTTTGGTATGCCTAAGTGACTCATACTGTGATGTAACAAATGTATATTGAAAAAAACTATGAAACATCACTAGCTTCTGTGCAAGCAAAACACTGGCCTCAAAATTTATAGTACTATGGGAAAATGACACGACCCTCGTGACTAAGAAAATATCAATTGGAATAATACATTGTTTTGTATTGGCGTGAATACTTTGAACAGAATGGAAAAGCAGGCACTGCTGTAGCAGCTGGTAGCCAATGAAATAAGAATTTGGATATACTTTGTCATAGCTGTAATTATTTTTAAATTCTACTTAATGTAACATCAAAATGGAAAGCAGGTAGTGACATCCAGATGTTATGCAGTTGACTTGTACTCTCAGTTCAGCTGGTTAGTATGTCATTTTTAGTCTCACTGACATTTTATTTTGCCTTATTTGCAGGTTTACTCTGATCTGGATATAATCACCAACAAAGTGACTCCAGAAGAAAGACTGCAAGCCCCACATCATCTCCTTGATGTGGTTAGCCCGTTGCGTCAGTTCACAGTTGTTGACTTCAGAAACATGGCTCTGCCTCTTATTGAAGGCCTCCTAAATAGAAATGTGCTCCCAGTTGTTGTGGGTGGGACAAACTACTATATAGAGTCAGTGATGTGGAAGATTTTAGTGGTAGAACCAAGGCAGAAGAGACTGTACGACCCTTCAGATGAATTGGAAGAAATTCGTAAGAAGTGGAAAATTGATGTGGATGAACGCAAACACATTGCAACATCTGAATTGCATGATCAGCTGAAAAAAGTTGACCCTGAAATGGCTAGTGTACTGCATCCAAACAACCGACGAAAAATTATTAGGTAAGTTTATTATGGGAGTATAGGGTGGCTTTAGCATAGTTGTCGAGATTCAGTATGCCCATTTTAAAGTAACCAGGCTTACAGCAAAATCAGAGATTTGCAGTTTTTAGGAGGCCAAAGAAATATGATAGAAAATGTAGGATATTGTGAAATGAAGGAAATTTGTACTCTAGGCCTATAAACATTTACTGCAGCTGCAGAAAGGTGGGGCAAAATACAGAAAATATGAAAGTTGGGATTTCAGCAGTAAAGATTTAGAAAATTGTTAATGTTCAAACACTGAATGTAATTTTGTGGGAAATATTATTATTCAGTTTCCAGTTTTTTAATTTGCATTTTGACATTTGCTGGTAGTGCTTTATAATAGTATGAATGTATTTACAATATCTGCTGAATTATTAATTGAAAACAAATTTATCTAAATTGTTTGTATTACTATCCCAGTAGGTAGTGAGCAATATAATAATAATGGTTCACTTAAACTTTAGTACATGTGCCTGTTTATGCAAACAGGTATATCAGTTATTATAAATTTGTATGTTTGTATGAAAAATATTCCAAATTTTGATATACATATATATCAGGTAGGCCAGTCCTAATTTTGATGGTTATTTTACAGATTACTTTCATTTGAAGTAATTTTTACTTGTAATTAGTAACATTATTGCTCAAGTAATTATACTTGAGCCAGATTATATTTTTCTGTACTTTTACAATTACTAGTGATTATACACTCCCTTCCTGGGTGAGCGAGTATACAAAAAAGGAACTCATTTTAAACTAAAATATTAAACAGGTATTTAATACAGAACATGTCAGTGCATCCAAAACTTGTTATAGTGAATGTATCATTATAGCCCATACTTGTTACAGTGCAATTCTACTGTATTAAGTTTAGTTTTCAAAAAATTTAAATAATTATGTCAAAAGAGTAAAGTTGTATGACTATTTTACTAGAAATTGTGATAAACTTAACTTTAAAAGGGCGAGGTTATTTACAAATGTACTGAATTTATAACATGTTACAGAGAAATTTTCAGTCATTCCTTTTAGCAATTTTTGGTAGTAAGTTGTTTTTGTGGCTTCAAAATGCCAATATGATCGTCAGGAACTGATTGATGATGTAAATTTTCATAGAATGTGTATATTGATGTAGGTAAAATATTATTTTAATGTGTTGTTTGATGTTAATATGTTATATATTGTGTATATTAAATCTGTGATTACTTAATGACTAATAAATTCTCAAAATGTATTAAAACTTGATGTCACTTCTGATATGTTGATTTTAACATGTAATGTTGTCAGACAATTTTTGAAAATTATGAAATAGTTTGAACAACCATTTTTATGTCAATGATTAAATTTTTATACCTCCCTAGGTTTGTATGGAAAATGTTTTGCTTATTAGGTCTTTGCAGGTGTTTGCTCACGAAGGCAGGACGCACAGCTCCATATTGAGTCAGCAGAGGGAGGAAGGAGGCACAGATCTGGGAGGTCCTCTCAGGTTTCCACACTCCTGCATTCTGTGGCTGCAGTGTGAACAAAAGGTTTGGTCCTCACATTTCCTGTTTTAAGCCATATACCCTTTAATATTTAAATTGTTATTGCTTTGTGTTCCCCCTTTCCTTGCTCATTGGTGAAACTCTCCAATGTAGAAGGGATCATGTCTTTTAGGTGCCCCCAGGGGAAGGGGAGAGCAAGTCTTTAGGTGCCCCTCTGAAGAAATTTTTGCTTGTCTATAAATTTCACTTTGGTGCGGACAAAACAAAACCCAAATTTCATGCTGTATGAAAGATTGAGAAAAGTATATCCCAGAAGCGAATATGTTAATAAGCATGAGGGATATATTATATATAAAATTTCATTGGAGAATATACACTGTATATCAACACAGGTTGGTGAACAAAAAAAGTTTAGGTGCCCATTTATTCTCATTCTGTTAACCTTTACTAAATTTAGGTAGGGGCAATATGTATCCTGCCCCCTAGTTGTTACACTACTGAATGTGGCAGACATTGCTGTTGGTATGCAGCGGCAGACACTTGTATTTATCTTGTCTTTACATTCTGCCACTGCTCCATTTCCACCTCATTCCACCCTCACCGGTGGTCAAGACGTCAGTGTTAAGCTCCAACCAAAACCTCTACTCCTTCACCATTTTTTTTACTCAGCTCTGCTATTGAATGTGTATGTTTTGTACAAGGGGTAATTAATAAGTATGCAGAGAATTACAAATATATAATATAGGTATATATAATTAATTTTTATAAAGTAATTTGTGTCAGCATTTGTTTATCAATTTAAATTCATGTCGCAATAGAACACAAACATGATACAGTTAGTATTTCATACTTAGTGATATCTAAATCAAATAAATACTGCCAATATGTTGACGTGTGCTGTGCCCTTGTATTTGTTACAAACGATTACGACTCATCTACGTTAGTATGCCTACTACATTCAAGTGAGAGTTGAACCCCGCCAACTGTGTACACGGATGTTGCAGATCGCCACAGCCCTGGACGGCGCTTCCGAACACGTGGAAAAGAGAGTTTTGCAAACCTGTGAGCATGTCGCCCTCCTCTCCCTCTGCGCTAGAGCCTAAAAGCCGTCAGCCGCCTCAGGGCACAGCCGAGTGCCACAGAATACGCATGAAGTAGAGAGACAGTGTGTAGCTACCCCCACCCCTGCACGACCGGGCTCGCGAGTTATTTCTTTCTGATTCTTGAGCTCACTACACTTCATGTGCTGGGGCCTTCGACGAGTCACCACGTCTTCAGCAGCGTACCATAGGATGCTTCCATTGATGATGACAGTCTTCAGCAGCCACCATCAGCTGCAGCCATTGCCGTCACTAGAAGCTCTTATGCAGCGACAGTTACCAGATGCTTTCATTGATGACAACCACCACCACTTACCAAAGGCTTTCATTGCAGATAGCCTTCATCTACCAGAAGCTCTTCTATTGCTAACATCACAACACCCTTTGCTACTGACTCCTCCTGGAGCAGTAGCCGCCTCTACTTGCTGGCAGGGGCAACTACACTCCCTGCTACTAGAGCAGTGGATCCCTTTATTTAATTTGGCTCATCTAGACATCAAGTTTAGTAAGCCAGGCTAAGTATTCTTAATTAGCCATCGACATAATTATTTTCGTGTATAGTCAAGGATCTGGTCACCTACACCTGAACAGCGTAGGTTACTTCTGTACATACTGTCTGCTCTGTTAGGAGATAGCACTTGTCACAGTATTTATTATGATATTAATAAATACAGCTTTGTTCTTTTAGCTGAGAGTATTCTTCATAGAGAGTTCTTCACCACGACCGCTAGGACCTGTACATGTTGTGCACTGTTGACCGAGACCGGGCGTTGGCTATACGAATTAGATAAGGACTGGGGATCCCCATCAGGAATCCACCAGTCATACACACACATCATTCAACGGCCACCTGTTCTAGACCTCTGGGGATAGAACAGCAGAGCCCCAACCACTAGCAACTCATCCAACCAGGGAAAGACAGTACTTTTGAGTTGTATCCCTACCGGAGCACCTAGGTGCTGGCGGGGGATTATTTGCTCGAGGGTTATGATCTGACATTGGTTGCGAGCTTGCGACCTATGCCCAGTAGTGGCAGGAAGGCGGCCCATACGGCTCAACGCTTCTCATTCGCTCGCTGATGGCGGGGAGCCTTCTGGAGCACCGAGCTCGTGTTAGGAGCCACTTCTGGCAGAACACTAATATCAGGATTTGTTTCGCATCCACAGTGCACATCCTGTACTGTTCAGTGGCGTCCTAACCTCTATACCTTTTAGAGAAAGGACAGCCCACCTCGCGGCCAAGCAGCAGTCTGTATTAGCCCCTCCTACCTTGAATAGGCAAGCGAAATGGGACAGCGCTGCTTTGATTTGACCTGATTGTTAGAGAGGCTGACTTCACCCGTATATAAGTACATTGGTTTTCCACACATGCACGGGTTCGCAAAGAGTACCATCCTCTCTTGCACAGATGGGTAGACAAGACCGAGGTGAGACACGGGGTTTCCAACCCCAGGTTTTGGAGTCCGGAAGCAGTCGCCTGGAATCTACGGTACCATGTTACCCAGCATGGTATCAACGACCTGCAGCCAGCCTTCAGCACCTCCAGTGCCAGCCAGCAGACACCAGCAGCACTACCTTGGCCGAAGAAAGTACAAGTAAGCCAGGTATTCCTGACACCTCCCGCCAGCCAATTACCTTCATATTGAAATCCACATTGGGAAGAAGTGTAAGCCAGTTAGTTATCCGCAAACCACTTGTCAGACCAACTATCGAGAACTTTGTGCCTAGCCACCAATGAACGTGCCCCACCAAGGTAATGGGCACTAAGCGGAAACTTAACTAGAAACGCACAACGCCGTGTGCTTAGTCTAATGCAACACAAAGCCACGATGACCGTGCAACTACTCTGTAACCTGGCATGCATATATATATATATATATTATATACTTCCTAACGTCTTATGTGACAATTTACTGAGTACAAATGCAAGAAATTCACATCCAGACAACCTACACCAACCAGCCCAGTGTAGTGCCGTCATACTTTTTTGGCACTAGATATACTATATTTTGTAGATAATTTTTGTGGCTTAATTTTAACTCTTCAACACAAGGTTTCACATGTTCTGTTGCAAAGCCATACAGCAAGTTATATTGAGAAAAAGAAAATAATTTGGTACAGTTGTAAAAAAATCAGATATTTTGAATGTGGAATATTGTACTGTTGGCTTTGTAAAGATTATTACTAATATGAGGGACACCATGATTTGGACACATGAAGTAGGACATACCAAGAATTCAGTTTGAATTGGCCTCTCTGCTCCATAAGATGGACAGCTCTGAATGTCATTGTGAACAATTACCACACTGTGTAATGTATACACAGTTACCCCAAAAAGTATTCGCACACCTACAATTTAAAGGCTGGTTATGAAGAAAGCCATGTATTTCAGTAAACAACGTCAATTGCTGACGTTCATATTATAAAAGATTTTTCTGCACAGATTACCTGTCCATAACAAATAAATGCATTATAACAAAAAATTTATTTTTTCTGCAACTATTGGCACGCAAAGTACAACAAAACCCTTCACCAGTATGCACATGTTAATGGTCTGTGTGCATGCCCTTAGTATTTATAACAGCTTGAAGATATTGTCAATTTTGTTTATCAATATCTGTGTCACTGCTGGAGTGATTTGAGACCACGTCATGTTTAACAGTTGGAAGAATGTGTTTGGATTGGAGTTCTGTGTTAGGCTTGCGCCAACACTTTCTTCTTTGCCTCAGATCTGAACAAGGAGAACTTTGATTCATCCAAAAAATATTACATTGTTCCAGAACTCCATCTGCTTGTTGGTATACTCCTTAGCAAACTGCAAGCATTCGTTACGGTTGATTTTCAAAATGTATGGCTTCTTCCTTTGAGATCTACCGTGAATATTAGCCCCGTTCAAAACATTAGTATATTCTGAGCACTTGCCTTCTTGTCGGATGTTTGCTGGAAGTCTGAAGCAATTAATTGTGCATTTTATGAATGTCTTTGTGCACCAGACTGATGACTTTTTGATGCTCCAGTGTTGTAAGGACCCTCTGCACCCAGATCGCTACTTATTTTCTGTTGCACCAGTCTTCTTGTATTTGTTAATGATTGCCTGTACTGTAGTGTAGCTGACTGAAATTTCCTCTCCAGTCTTGCTATAATTCTTTCCTTGTGAATATAGCAACACTGCCCTGTCTTGTAAAGACACTGAATGTTTCTTCTGCTTCGGACTCATTGTAACTACTGCCACGTAATACTGTGTGAGACTAGTGACTTATCTGTAAACAACTCTCTTGGGTACTGCATCAAATGGCGTTGTGTGTAACGCACCACAAATGAAAAGCAAAGAAATTATTCTTTGTGCCAAAACTTTTGTGTTGATTAGAAACTACTCTTTTAATTTGTACACAATATTGTATTGGTTGTGGACAGGTAGTCTGGTAGAAATATATTTTATGTGATATACACCAGCAATTGTCGTTTACTGAAATATATGGCTTTCTTTTTAACCAGCCTTTAAAATTTTGTGTGCCAATACTTTTTTGGGTGATTACTGCTATGCAAACACAATGTACCCATCTAACTGTGAGCTGAATCTCATAGTTGACCTAATGCCGGTGAAATGAGGTTATCAATTAAGTTTGTAAAGAAATAGAACATATACTTGAACATCCAGGATTTCACACTTACTCTAAAAGTCTTGAAATGTCATCTGTTCCAGTAGGTACTGGAAACTGGGGTTAGTTCAAAAAGATTTTTGTTGCAGAATAAAAACTTACACAGGATACAGTACTGCCATCAACCAACTTCATAAAGTTGTATTATTTTATTTTAAGCCAGCCACTTTAACAAATAAAATTCTTTTTAAAATGTCCCAGGTTCCCCCCAGTGTCTCAAGTAACCCATTTTATAATAGTGACAGTTTCAAGAGTGTTGATACTGTGATGACTACCACTAGGAGAGAAAACATCAAGTTTGATGTAGAACTGATGTGTGCATCAGTAATAAGTAATTTAGTTACGTGATGTTAGGCTTAAAGGACATGTTGATTGAGGGTTGAGAAGAAATGATTCATGGATAGTTGAAGGGATTATAATTTCACTAGACATAGAAATTATTGAATTAATAACTTCTGAGTGTTGGCACTTTTATTAACATAACTTATATTACAATCAAATGTTTGGGTTGACTACAAAACATCACACATCAGTAAAATTTTATTGTTCAGCAATTCACAAGACCATGAATCAAATTTATATATGGTTTGTGAATTTTAGTCCTGAAATCTTGGTAAATTTGTGGTATTGTTTGTGCTCTAAACCTAATATTTTGGTTTTTGTAACACTGCTTTTGAATAATTACACAAGTATACTTTGTCGATTTTTCAGTTATTTTATCACTTAAACAATAGTTGCAATGAGAATGTTCGTACTCCAGTAGTATGCACAGTGTATGAAGGTTTTTCTTGTAGGTTTTAGATGAGAGGCTAGATGCAAGGGTGGACATGATGCTCAAGCAGGGTCTGGTCAAAGAGCTACTGAAGTTTCATCATCAGTACAATCAGGAGCGGATTGCGGCTGGTTCTGAACCAGACTACACCATTGGCATCTTCCAGTCCATTGGTTTTAAAGAATTTCATGGTAAAGGCAGGCACAATATATTATACTATCACATTTTGTATGATTCAATTTGGACTAGTCAAGCTTTGAACATCTTGCAGATATATTTATATGGCTGTTTGTTGCATGGTGACCAGAATCATAGGAGAGCAGGATGAACAATGCATATGACATATGTATGTTCATTCCTTAAACTAAGGAAGAGAAATCCTTTAGATCTCTTTCTCTATACATATTTCTGACACCTCAATGCTGTAGTTTGTTAATACTGTAAATGAATGCATTAAAAAATTAGTGTCTTGACCAATGAATGGTTTCAAAAGAAATGTCTATATCATCGTGCTCTTTGAAACTGCATGTCGAAATTTCCATTGTTTCATCCACTTAGTGTATACTGTACTGCTGCTGTATAAAATACATGTGTGTGCTTCATCAAAACATAGCCCTTGGCCTCTATTAAGTCATGATTTTATTTTCAGTTACCTAGTTTGATGGTTTAGTAATGAACGTGTATAACAAAGTTAAGAAGTTATATTTAATTTTCTATTGAGCAGTCAAATGCCTCAGTGAAGAATTTCCAATATGTTCTTTTTTAAGTAAAGCTGTTTGATACAAAATTTAATAGAATTTGTTTCTCATCTGTTATTTACCTTTTTATGTGAAATCAGTTTGTCTGATTTAACTTTTATATGTAGTGAATTGGGTTCTCTGAATGACTCTTGCAGTTGGAATTACAGTATTTACTCTTGTATAGCGCACCCTTTTTTTTCCAAAATAAAGGAAACTATTTCTGGAGTGTGCTATACACAGAAAAGAAAAAAAAAATGGCAAGGGGGAGTGGTAGCCATAAATTGTCCCGGGATGTTGAAGCAAGTGATGGGACTGTCTGTTGTCTCATCTCTCGCTCTTACATCACTCCTCTCCCGTCTCTCTTAGCGACCCTTCAGTTATGTGTATGTCGCAACGTCGCTCCCCCTCCCCGTATCTTTGCCTTCCCCCTCCCCAAGGCCGTGTAATGGAATCCTGTCACGCCGCAAACCAGAGCTGCCACGTGTTTACGGCCCCCTTCCTCTTTTAATAACACAAAGATGATGCCGGTCGATAATTCCGCCATCCCTCTTTGTTTCCATGGCAGAGGCTAGCAAGTCATGTTTATTGGGGGGGGGGGGGGGGAGAAGGGAAGAGGAGACCCCCCCCCTTTTTTTTTTTTTTTTTGAGAACGGTAGTGTGACATTCGAGCACGGCAAAAAAAGAGATCTGGTCACTACTAAAAGGAAAAAAAGAGAAACGAAGCTGGAAATGTTGAGTAGTAGGAGCGTGAAGGTTCCGAATTTTTTTTTATTTTGGCATTTTGCACCTAGGTAATTTAATTAAAGTATTGTCCAGACATATCACAATCACCATACATTAATGTAAACAATAATAATTTGTTCCATGCTTACTAACAGGGCACTACAAGTTTTTGGCGCAACTTTATTTTTTTTTTAAATTCCCAGGAACTTGTTGCAAAAATCATGGCGTGCACTATACACGAATAAATAAGTGACTGAATATGCTATTATGTTGGCCACATGCCATTACGAAGCTCTGCAATTGCTTACGTATTGAATAATTCATCATTTGATGTAGCAATTTGTTCTATATAGTTATTAATTTGCATAAATTTCAATTACCATAAGCTTTTTAATTGTTTTCGTACTTTATTTAAGATGTGTTTTTGGTTGTTGCAATAGCATGTGAGTACTGCTTATTAATACCAGACTTCTGTGTTGTAGGTTATTTAATTTTACCTGAAGAAGAAAGAAATTCAGACCAGGGAAAGCAGCTGTTTGAGGTTGGTGTGGCAGAATTGAAACTGGCCACTCGTCGATATGCCCGCCGCCAATTGAAGTGGATCCGTAACCGTTTTCTTTGCCAGCCCAGTAGGCAGGTTCCCAATGTGTACGGACTGGATGCTACAGATCCATCACAGTGGAATGAAAAGGTAGTCTGTTGCTATAATTGCTGTTGTGCTGAAGGGTCTCCTGCTTTACCTGCCCTTACATCCCTTTCTTTCATCTCACGAGTCATTTTCTTGGTGTAGAATCATAATTAACAAGCTGAAGCATCCATCTCTAGAACTAAGAAAGTTGAGCATAAATTGTCTCTTGGTGCATGTCAAGGCTATGTTGCAGGCTGCCCATAAGACCATTAAGCAGGATAGCCCCAGTCAGATAATGTATACACATGAGATGGTTGAGTGGCACACTCACAACTTTGATTGTTATCTTTCCTGACTTTCATTACTCAACCATAATTAACATATATGTAAAAAATAAAACTAGAAAGTATTTGAACTGTGACATTTTGGGAACATCCAAACGTCGGCATTAGGGGGAGTTGTGGGTGAGGATGTCCAGAACAGCAGCAAGCAGTATGTTGTTTATGGTAGTGATTTGGGGAGGGGGGGATTATTACGGTGCTGGTCTCTTTAACTTGATTAGGGTGCAGGTGATTCGTCATCATTCTAAGTTAACAGTGGTAATCAGAGCTGGGAAGTGATGTACAATAGCAATAATAGGGTATGCTTGTATTGGCATTGACCTAGTGTATCGTGGATGAATTAAATCGGGAAGAAGGCAGTTTATGTGAATTTTTAGTGAAGTAAACCAAATTAGTTTCTTTTCTTGATTTTATTGCAGAGTGAAACACAATGTTAATTTGCTAGTAAGTCATATGTTTATAGCATGCTTAGTTTTAATTGTATTAAGTGTTTGCAAAAATTGTTGTTTGTGGACTTTTTTATTATTTTGATTTTGTAATGGTATGATATTGCTTTGTCAAATACATATAAGGATATAAGTAAAGGAAATATATCTTTGAAGAAAATTGTCTTTATGTGAATGAGAATGAATTACTTTTTATTCCATTGCATTATTAATACAGTCTTGTTAATAATAGTCTGGAATCTGGGAAGGTTGTGATCCCTTATGTATTGTAGTAGTAACAGTCACATTTAGGCTCTGTGCAAGGTAACAGTGCTGGTTGGGGTAACACGCAGGTGCTCACCGGCTTGCTGTAGTAGTAGGAAGAGGTTGGTTGGTAGTGAAACAGATGCTGGAACCCACTGCTGACAAGCTAATGTTACCCCCCTCTGAGGCCTTCATGTATACCTCAACCTAGCAGTGTTTGCTAGTTGATGATGCTTTCAACATAGCCAGTAGGGTTTTCTTCTCTTCCTGTACTCTTCTGGGCAGTTATTAACCGTAGGATGGCAGTAGGTTGTGTAATTGGATGTAACCTTTGACAGGCTGATGCCTACCCACGTACAGTATGTTCCAATGTTATGTATAACTGTATCATCTTAGTCATAGCTTGTTTTGAATGCCTTTCACTATTAGTATTTTCAGTGCCTATTCACATTATAATGTTTCCAGTTGTAAATGACCTTGATTGCTCGAATCTGTTGTATGTTTTAATAAATATGCTTTCAAAGTAAGGAAAATTTAGTAAATTTTTCTGATTATGATTTGGAAAGAGGAAAGTGAGATCTAGCATAGCTTGAGTGTCAGTGTGAAGTCAGGTTGGTAGGATGAAGTACGTTGGATTTAGGAATTCGACTTTTAAGCCACCCAGTACAAGGGCAGACCTCTCCTTGTACCTGTAATGTTGGCGGAGCACCATATCAGCTATGTTCGGTGACATGACGGTTAGAACCTCACTTACCAAGGTGTGAATATCACAGGGGATGTACACAAATAAATTGCTCATGTGCAGAGTCACCTGAGGGTTCCACACAAGTCCCAGGCTAGCAAGGCAGTGGGTACTTCCCAAGTCGAATGGGGAGATTACGAGATGAGGTATCTTGTGGCAAGTTTTATATACTGTATTTTACTGCATATAGGTCGCACATTTTATTTTAAAAATTTTATTGAAAACTTGGAGTGCTGCCTATAAGTGAGAAAAATTATATTGGCTCCGAAAATCATGATAAAACATATTACCTATTATACATTTCAAAGCAAACACAAAATCACACTGTATGTGCAGGATTTAAAGTACACCATACTTCAACTGATATTTACGTTGCACCGAGTGTAGTTAATTCACGGCGCATTGAGTATACACAGCCTTTCGCCAGCGAGTGCGTTGGGCGGGCGACCCAGGGCGATAAATAAGCAGTCCGTAGTTGGGTGTCTGTGTCAATTTCTCAACGTGCGTCACTCAGACCAATCCTTTAGATGGCAGAGTTAGTTGAAAGTTTAGAATGCAATGCAATAAAGACTAGACTATAACGGGACTTTAAATGAGGCAACCTGACATTTAAACAATATAGTACAATGACCATTTAAAAAAATCCCCCTTAGAATACAATAGTTTATTAAAATTTTACAGACTTACAAATGCACAAAAGTTTTGAATTTCTGAAATGTGTAGTTTTTTGTACACATTTAAACACTTGATATGAAAAAATAGAAGAAAAGTTGAACCAAACCTTTTCATTTACTCCGAATTCGCGGCCCACTGCTTGGATTTCCATTCTCTTCAGCGAAAAAAATCACTTTCAATTTGAAATCTGCGGTGTAGGTACTTCGCCTTTCCATCACGAAACTGTTGGTCGCACTTCTTCACTCATGCAACAAGAAAACAACACTTTTACTGTTTATAGCATGCCCTTTTTTTCTCAAAATAAAGGGAAAAAATTCTGGGGTGCACGCTAAACAAAAAATAAAAGCTAAGAAAGGCTGGGTGGGGTGGTAGTCGTAAACTTGTTGGAAATGTTTAGAGCCATCAATGAAAAAAAAAAAAAAGAGGGAGTAGAAGGGAAGAGGTGACACTGTTTATTTTGGAGAGAAGGGTATTGTCACATTCCAGTATGGCAAAAAAAAAGACTAGCATGTCAATGCATAAAAGAAGCAAAGGCCTTACCACCTATGGAAAATAAGGGTGCGACCTATACGCACAGGCAACCTATATGTGATAAAATACGGTACGGTAGGTGGCTTGAGAATAGTAACACTGACAAACCATTTGAACTTGAATGTAAGCTTGTATATGTATGAAAGGGTGGGTCACATTCAAATGTTTGGATGCAAGCGTTGCATAAATCATGCCCTGGGAAGATTATTCCTGCTTGGGCAAGGAATTAACATAAATGAATGGATATAGGGCTGTGCGCAATGGGAAAAAACCAGATACACTGGGCAACACTTCTCGATGACACGTTACCTGTGTTCTCGCAGGCAACTGTCATCTCCTCTACTCTGCTGGGGTGGCTGACTGAGTAACAGTGCCCAACTCTCGTTTTGGTGGAGTGGTGCTCGTGCTGCTTGATGAAGTGTGGGAAGGGTGTAGAGGTATGGCGGTATATTAAGTGGTAAATACTGAAGGTTCTATACCAAATATGGCCTCGTCACAATGAAGCAACATCAGGTACTTAAATGGCAATCTGCCAGGGACTCTTATTGGTAGAGAAAATAATGAATCAGTATTTTGTGGTTCAGAATTATTATTGCGATTTATCTCCTCAAGGGAGTTTCAGGTTCTGTTTAAGATAATTCTTTGTACCACTCTTGTAATTCTTCGGCATGAGGCCAATCTATGAAATTATCTCTGATAATTTAAGAAATTCTAATAAAGTGTATGTGCTGTGAATCCGGGTATAGTTAGCAGTCCTAATGTGTACGTCTGGGTATACGACTAGAACCAATGTGTCTTGCCTCTTAACCTCTCATGGCCATTCATTAACCCAAAGGGTTACACAGCAGAGCACATAAGTACCAGCAGTACCTGGGTGTATTGAGTTCCTAGTGAAGGGCTCCCCTGAAGATTAACCAGTGCAATACCTTGAGAATTGCAGTGGCCAAACTCTGAATGCCGCTCTGCGTTACTTGCACCAGCAGTTTGGCTGTTTTCACGTAACCAGCATTACTTCACGCACACACACAAAAAGTTAAGAATTTAAATTTTGGCTTGTCTTTCAAATCACAAGGGACACAAGGTTGAATAACAGCAAGGATTAATTTAACTAGTCTTTTCAATTCAGTGGTTTGGGTGTGACTTTAATACATTTACGTAATTTTGAATATGACAGTACAGCAAAGTAAAAGTACATTAATTATGTTAACAGATGCTAACATGAAATACTTTACTTCACTGTATCTTTTAACACAATTAACTGCGGAAGTCAATTATAATAAAATAGTTGCATGTCAGGTGAAGGCTACCTGGTTACATTACGTTACTTTCAAGTATATTTGTGAATTTAAATAAAATTATTTAAATTATGCTACTAGCCCAAGGAGTCCTAACTTTATGTAATGAGGGTGTCCAGACGGGACCTTATAGTATATAACACGGGGTTCTCTACTCGACTGGTAGAGATGGCCAGGTTAGGGTCTTAAGGGCTGTCTTGAAGAGATTACGTCGCAGTCACCTCAGGTTACATGGTAAGGTATGGGGGTTAGGAAGTTTTAGGACAACGTAATGAGCTGCTAGTAGTTGAGACGTCTAGAGGCCCTGCAGAAGAAACGTCCTTCTGATGATGATGGCTTCTGGGAAGATGGCGTTGTCGTGGTTGCGGTCGACTATTGGCATGGGGTGCAGGACATCCAGCCCTTAGTCAGGATGCCCCCGGGCCTTCACAGCCTAGGAGAGGATGAGTGACTCCAATGAGCCACTCCAAGTAACTCTGAAGGCCTGGTCGGATCAGCCTCTTATAGTGATCTCCAGCGACCTTGGGTGCTCCGAGGGGTGTGGGAGAGCTTATTACATTACATGCATGGATCATGGATACTTATCTTGCCTATTGCTCGGCGCCTGGTGTGAAAATCTCCAAACTTTGGGTGCCCGAGTAGGCCGTGACTCTTCTTTGTTTGGCCCGCTTCCTTCTGCGGTGCCAAATTCACATGCTGTGCTGTTCTGTTAGCAGGTGTGGTGAATTATAGTATTGTTGCTTCGGGGAGGGCTTTGACAGACAGCTTTCTGTACATTCTGGAGGATAGTAAAAGCTAGGCACGTGGGGTCAAAGGTGTGTTGAGGAACTGTCAACTTTTGTAAGTTTCCACTGTTCTGCCTTCATTATTGTCTAGAGACTGGCCCATGTGGCTTGCCCTATTCAAATGGGGCAAAGTCGTGCATCTGAAGTATGCTTCCTCTAAGCGCAAAATACGTCATCGTCAATCCCCCTTGTCCTCCCTCTTTTCCGAGTGAGACCCATCTGACCGTAGATAGTCAAAAAGTAGGTTTGTGTCCGTCCAGGGTAAGTCCTTGTTACTATACACAGCTTTGGTTCTGTGAGGGTAGCTGTTCTGTGCTGTGCAGATGAGCAGGTTGGGAATGTGGCGTAGAAGGTGCTATTACTTCCCCTTCCACTGCTCGCGATGAAGGTGTCTGTCTGTATGGCAGATTGCGCTGTTTCTCTCTCATGCGCGCACAGCTTGTCTAGCTCGCTTACCCTCATTCTCCACTCATCTCACTCTCTTGGTGCTGTGTGTCTCAGGCATCTGCTATAGCGGTGCTTCGCTTAGCAATTGCTGCTTGGAGAGGCAGGCAGGAGTGAGGGGTGAGGAAGGTGAAGGGTAGGGTCACGCCGTGTGAAAGGGAGAGCTTGTTTGCTGGTGTAGGGTGACTGTTGCTATCAACTGGGTAATCAAGTGCTTTCTTTTCTGGTCACCAGGTCAGTGTACAGCATTAGCAAAGGGGATATTTATATTGTTACAATATTCTGATTATTTAACCTGTAAAAAGGGAAAAAAGTGAATTTAAACATAAATGCCCGACTTGACAAAGGTGGGTTCAAGGTGTTCCCCTCGCACATAGGAACGGGACAAAAGAAACTGTAGTTTGCCGTTGGGGAATAAATTAAAAGTTTTTTGGCCTCTTGGCCTGTTGTGTGAACGGCAAATGTGTATTATTGTTTATAGTTCCTTCCTTCTGCACTTTGAACCATTGATTAATGAATCTCCCCGTTATTCTGTTATTTTATCCTCAGCCCTTTAAATTTACTAATGTTAATTTTAATATCTGTGACAATTTCTATTGTGACTTTATTAAAGCGATCGCTCATGGACTGTGGACTGAACTTGCTTGGATATCCTGGCACCTGAAGAAGGCTATAGTCTGAATAAGACGTGGGATCCCCCAGGTATTTTTTGGAACACCCGTGCCTCCTGAGAGATCCATTCTCGACTATCCAGATTTCTAAATGTTTATTACCTCAGTTCGTCTGCAGAACAATGGACCTAGGACTTGAGTGATTGGGTGAATCAAGAGTGTGCCATTTTGTTTAAGGTAAAAATTGGTAACAGTGAACCAAATTGCATTTTATCTTATATATCATTTGGAGTAAGGCCACTAAAGAATGGAGGATGTAATACCCAGGTTTGCCGTTTAGCCCGATGGGCATTACAAAGGGAATTAAACGTATCAACCAATACAGTAACTCCCACTACTTTAAAGAATTACCACAGAACTCTCCTCTTTAACCCACTAGTGAGCCACACAAAGAATCACCCACAATAACAGAAGATTGCAGTTCGTACCTAGATCACCTGTTAGGCATATATATTGGCCTTGGCATGACAAATAATATTTCGGTAACCTAGAAAAACTCGAGGCAGATCCTGAGCCTAGCACCCCACCTCGGCCTTGTGCAGTCCCATGCGAACCAACCAATGCGTGCAAAATACACACCACCATCAGGAAACTGATAGTTGTTAATGTCCCTCCAAAACCAGCCTCTTCACGTAGGGTTGTGACAGAGGGTTGTGACTATTGTCCTAGACTTTGTCCCAGCAAGGAAACCAAGTAGGCTCACCTTTTATAAATGCATGGGAAGCAACAGAGAAACCGAATAGTCTCACAGCTGGGATGAATCAACTCTGCCTCATTTCATCAGTTTTAGCATTCTCATTTCGAGGCAGATCCTGAGCCTAGCACCCCACCTCGGCCTTGTGCAGTCCCATGCGAACCAACCAATGCGTGCAAAATACACACCACCATCAGGAAACTGATAGTTGTTAATGTCCCTCCAAAACCAGCCTCTTCACGTAGGGTTGTGACAGAGGGTTGTGACTATTGTCCTAGACTTTGTCCCAGCAAGGAAACCAAGTAGGCTCACCTTTTATAAATGCATGGGAAGCAACAGAGAAACCGAATAGTCTCACAGCTGGGATGAATCAACTCTGCCTCATTTCATCAGTTTTAGCATTCTCATTTCGAGGCAGATCCTGAGCCTAGCACCCCACCTCGGCCTTGTGCAGTCCCATGCGAACCAACCAATGCGTGCAAAATACACACCACCATCAGGAAACTGATAGTTGTTAATGTCCCTCCAAAACCAGCCTCTTCACGTAGGGTTGTGACAGAGGGTTGTGACTATTGTCCTAGACTTTGTCCCAGCAAGGAAACCAAGTAGGCTCACCTTTTATAAATGCATGGGAAGCAACAGAGAAACCGAATAGTCTCACAGCTGGGATGAATCAACTCTGCCTCATTTCATCAGTTTTAGCATTCTCATTACTCCCATTACTTTGAACCAGCTGGCATCATGCATTTTGGCAACCTTCATGGTGAGCTGGACCAAACTCCCTGGGAGGGAGGTTTATGTTGTCAAGCTCGCCCTGGAGTTTGATTCCCCTCCTCCAATTAAAACTCCTCCGCCTAGAAAGTATCCCTCCCAGATCTCCCAACGTGGGCAGATCTGTGACCCTGCCAGGCAATCCAAATAACATCAGGAGGAAGCTCACTTAGCTCATAATTTAGGAGGGAATCAGCGCTCATACATACCGGATATATCATTCATATTTCATATTTCATTATTTTTATTAATCTTTTCTCCCTCTCTAAAAAAGGAGGGACAGCGCATCAACACGTTTCTGAGTTTTTAGGAGTGTGTTTCGATGCTCTACTCTTCCTACTAGAATGCGGTTTTTCACGTAGTATGTAAAGCAAAGTCTGTTCATACCATTTACAGCACCTTTTTTTTTTTTTTTTTCGTGCAATCTGGGAGTGTTTTATTTTGATAGTTCTTAGTATAGTTCACTCACCCTTCTGATTTAGTGGTTGCAGCATTTCTTTTGTTGCCTCTTCTGTTGTGGTCAGCCTCGCTTACGCAGTGGGTAATGTGGTACGGTTGACCACTGGTAAGCTGTTGCGAGCCGCCATGGGGTCTCGCTGTAGAACCCCGGCAACTTGAGAACTTTTCGCTTTCGTGTGCTGGATTCTCGTCTCGGGATGCCGGGTTCAATCGTGGCTGTCTGGGGCCTGGCCAAGGTGCTGGGTACTTATTCGTGGACGTCGCGGCTGGGGCACTCCTCTGGGGGACATACTTTTGACTTTTTCACAGTTGTTAAGCCATTTCGTAAGGTCACTAAGTGGCGGCTAGAGCTTGGTACTGGAGGCTGCCCTGGTATGTACTGGTAACCAGGCTGACTTGGCCGCAGGAGGGAGCTCTCTGGAGACACTCTCGCCTCCCCCCTGGGTTCGAGCTATACTGGCGGTATCTTGGGCTGCAGATGCGCTGGCTGCTGGAGAGGCATATTCCAATGCCCCTTGGTGAATAATTTGAGCCGCCCCTGTCGATGTGGAATAAGAGTGCTTTAGTATGACTGGCCTAGGTAGATCTGAGGTCCCAGCATGTCTGGATGGTGGACCTCCTGCTGAGGTGGGGACGGTGGTTAGGCGTCAATAACTTCATCCCATTCGGTGATTTCTGCCCTTTGTGGAAGCCACCAACCCAACGGGCAATGGCAGGCAGCTTACGTCCATCTCCTCCTCCTACTGGCTGTCTGTTACCTGCACATAATTTCCCAGAGCAAGATAGACCTCTGCACTCATTGCCATTATCTATAATCTAGGAGGACTGGGTCCGAGGTTACATCTCATCCTCCACCAAGGTATAGAGGTAAGGGTATCAGGTCCAGGTGGACCTTCTGCACCTAGTTTCCTGCCCGTTGGTTTGGCTATGAAAGCCTCTGACATTACCTCATCATACCAAGCGTTTTTGCACAGCAATCGGGGAGCATCAGGTGTTCCAAAAAATACCTGGAAGGGCCAAGGTGTTGAGGGCTGTGTCCGGGCGTATATGCCACTCTGACAGGTCGGTCGCTGTGGAATACCTTCCTTAGTGGCAGGGGGAAAATTTCTCTGTATACTGTCAATCGGATGTCCGGGTTCTCAGTCGTATGTCCGGGTTCCCTACGTTTGGGAAGCGTGGATTCTGGGGCTGGGGATAGAGGAGATGAACAGTCTTGCTGTCATAGTAGGGCCCGACTGCGATTACCCTTGGTATATCGTGGTTCAAGTGGAGGTTTGGGACAACAGTGTGGTTTCTGCCTGCGACTTCCGGGAGGTGTGTGTGGTCCTACCCGGAGCTGGAGGAGGTTCATTGGTGTGGAAGAAAGGGTAGTAAGAACTGGATTACCCTGCCATTCGATTGTCAAGACTCCTGTCTTTCTACAGGGAAATCTGATGCCGCCCACAGTCCAGAAGTCAGTGTTGTGTTTGCAATCAAGGCTGCCCCAAAATGACCGGTACCCTAAGATTGGGTACGACCCAGAAAATATCTTGAATTGCTCTCCCGTTAACCACCATGGAAAGGGTAATCTCCCCTTCTATTTGGTAGGAGAAAGAAGGTTGCACCCGTGGATCAAACCTTCTCATGTGAGGTAGATGGGCTAGTTTACTGGGCGTCAAAAGACAGCCATATATGAAATTACCTGTGGCGGCTGGGTCCAGCGCGACCACGGTAACTCTGTTATTATTTGGATGGGGAGGCGGGGCTCATCTGGGGAAGAGCACTGGTAAGTATGGGTTTGGAGTTTAATTCTATTGTTGTTAAGTGAGGCGGGCTCCTTAGTTTGGACAGGGCTCTACAGTACGGCAGAAGTTTGTGTGTTAGCTGCCTGCTTTCTCCGGCCATGTCAGCTAATTCCCTTTGGAATGCCTAGCCCTACGGTCCTGTCATGAGGGGAGAGGGGCAGCACAAAGAAGGGGCGAGCGGTCGGCTTCATGCAACCAGGGAGGAGGAAGGGGTGAGGCCACGACCTTGGCGGTACGTGTTTGCTCATCAAGGAGGGTTTGCTCGCTGTGATTTCTTGCAACCTCCCTTGCCCGCTGAATTAACTCCTCCACCGTCTGGGGTTTAGGGGCGATGAGGAAGCGGCGCAGATAGTGAAGCAAAGTGTGTGCAATAATTCAAACACAACTAGCTTCTATTTTGGTAGGGTACAACCATTTGTAAATCTGCACTTTCCTTCTTATAAAAATTTTGGCTTCCTCAGTTTCTCCCTGGGTTCTGGCGTGGAAGTCAGCGATCAGCTAAGCCACGAACTCTTCTCATATGAACTGGGACAGGAGCCTGCAGCTCAGTTGCTACCATTCACTAATAAATTCACCATAATTGCCCCATCAAGTTTTGGATTTTCCTTTTGATTGTGTTTGGGTTCTCTGTACCCAAAGTTTACATGGGATGTTATGATCACGGAATATTTGTTCACATTCCCGTTGTAAGAATTCTACAGGATCCTCATTTGGACGGCCGCTGAATTCCGGGGATGGAAATTCAGTGCCATAGTGGGTCAGCTTGGGGCTATACTGCGAGTCTGGGTTACGAGGGCAATATGTCCTCGCTGGCATATTTGACAGTGATAAACAAGGCCTGGCCTCATGAGTGGCTCATCTGGCAAAGCTATGCATAGGAGGTAGAATTTCTGATAACAAGGTATACACCTCATTAGGAAAATCCCTTGACACTGGTTGTTGGGTTTGGCATGGCATACAATAATATTCTAGCTGGTCTTATATCTGGAACATGTAGGTGTAGTGGAAGTCATTTCTACAGCGTGCACATCTAAGGCAAACCTCCCTGTGCCTGGGCATGTTCCTATACTACATTTTGCTGTCTGGTCCTGGATTCTATGTCCTGCAGCAAAGGCTGTGGTGACCTCGTGGTCACTTTTTCCGGAAGCGGACATAGCTAATTATTTTGGGCGCCACAGGGTGTTTATTGGGACTCCCTGAAGTGTAGAAATTACACTCCTTATTTAGCTAGCACTAATACATTCGTGGGGGGGGGATGGCTGGCGATACTGCTAGCGTTCCACGAAATTGGTATCTCTGGATGTGGCTGGCTTGGTTCATAGTGACCAAGGCTAAACTATCTGATGCTAAAGCTCCACGAATTGGGCACCAAAGAATATTTGAAGCACATTAGATTTAAGAATTCAACTTCTAAGCCACCCAGTACAAGGGGAGACCTCTCCTTGTATCTGTAAAATACGCATGATCTGGAACAGTCTTCCAACACATATCACATGGGTCAATGTAGTTCAAATCCTTAGCTGTAGGATCCTTGGCATTGTAAGCTTTTCTAAAGAAACAAAATTCCAAAAGACCACTTCCCGTCTTAGCAGTATTACCTTGAAGTCCGAACCTAAACATTAATGACAACAAAATATAACTATCTTCTACACCTAATACTTTAACGCACCATGACTTATCTTCCTTATCATCATCATAACAAACATAATAACCCAAAGAACAAATACACCTTCAATACATTATAAATGACAAATATGAAACAAAAAATGGTAAATATGCCAATAGAACCAAATTTTATATTACCAATTAAAAATTAAACAATGATATAAAGAAACACAACTTCAAGCTTCTGAAGGTAGTCTATGAGGTGCAGAGATATGTACAAAGGCTGGGGCAAAGTTCTGGAAAACTTGGGTGGCAGAAGAGAGCTCCAGCACACGAGATGGTAGCGTGAGCTTGCTGTTAATGGTTTCTTTGGCACCAGGAGTGCTGTGAAGGAACAGGACAATCTGGGGGGGATTGGCGTGACGTCCTCAGGGCATGTGACCTCACCGGCCGGCCAAAGTTCCAGCTGCTGCTGCGTGGGTCATAAATTAATACTACTATGCCATCTTTCAGCAAGCTATAGTACTAGGTGGCCTTGAATTGTCATCAATCAAACTCCATTGGGTTGCGGCAGGAAGGTTTGCACTGATGAGTTGAAGTTGATTAAAATAGGTTGAAAAGACACCACACGTCAATTCTCCCCCTCCCCCCTTGTTGCGATGGAGACTCATCTGGGCGAAGGAAGGCGAGAAAAGAAAAAAATTAATTAGCTTGAAGGAATGTAGAACTGTCCCTCCCCTCCTCCAAGAAAAATTCTTTTGTTTCTCAATGACTTTCGTATCTAGCTCTGTTCTGTATACTGGACAGTCTAGTCTTTGGAGCATAGTGTTGCATGCATCACGGGCATGTGGCAATGGCTGTGTAGCTCTGTCGCCCTCTGCCGCAGTCTGGCAGACTAGACAAGTGCTGTCTCTCGTACTCATTGCAGGTTGGCGCTATCTCTCTTAGCACTGCAGCTGGGGACCAGATGATGACATCTTCTTATTTGTGTGTGTTTAAGATCAGTGTCAAATGGGGGATCTGGTGTCTGTGTTTCCCGACCTTCTTTCATATATGTGCCGCTCTACATTTTGCAGCTGATGGCTGTGGCTACTTAATACAATACGTGGTTAACAAATTTTAACCTGTGGAGGAAAAGCAATACATGGATGGTACATTTAAAAAAAAGCTACACTTGGGGAATATGTATGCATAAAGTCTCACTTGTAAAGGCGTGTGTGGTTGTAATTATCTTGTACCTTGTGGTCGTCCTATGTGTCGCACAGCAGGTAATAATTAAGTGTGACATTTTACTAGGGGTTTCATCTGATTTCTGTCATCTTGGCCAACTGGCTAGTTAATGGAAACGAGTGCACTCAAATGAGTTTAACTAAACAATGCATACAGTACCACATACAACAAGAAAACAGGTTATCCTCAAACATGTGCAAGAACCCTGAGATATTTACAATAATGCTCACAAATTTCATTGCTTGCTTGGTAACAGTCGTTGGTTTGTGATTTCTTGAAGATATTGACGTGTGTCTGGGTTGCTAATTACTTGACACGGTCATCGTGGCGTTATTTACGTTAGGTCAACACGTGCATTTAGGGATTTTCCAATGGCCGCTTTTGGCTTGATACCTTTGTTGGGCAAGTTGCGTTGCATGATGGAACAAAGTTCTCAATAGCCCAGTTGGCTAGCCCCTTAGGGTTGTCTACCATTGGGCTTACTGCGAGTTTACAGGTTACGGTAGACAATTGGCGGGAAGTGTTGGGATTACCAAACTTATTGACGACTTCTTCGGCCTGCTGGAGAGTGGTGGCTGGCTGTAGACAGTGGTCGACGGTGCAGTCATCAGGCTTCTGGCTGATGGCACCGTGTCGGCCAATACGGTACAGCAGATTCCAGTTGACTCCCTCAGGACTCCATAACCTGGGGTTGGAGACACCGTACCTTACCTCGGTTCCATGTAGTACTCCACTCAAGATGGGATGATAGTCCTGGTGGGTACAGATATGTGAAGGGAAAGCAATAAAGTTTTATATAGGAGAGTTCGGTCCGCTGTGGGTGGTTCTAAAACAGCCCGTTGCTTGGAAGCTAGGTGAACAATCCTTTGCTCCTCCCTCCGTGAGCCGTGCGATACCTTGAACTGCATAGTGTGTCAACCGCCACTGAAAGATATAGGTTGTGCACCACGGACGTGAAATAGAACCCTATAATAGTGTACTACCAGTAGTTGCTGGTAGCATGAGCCCGGTGCTTCAGAAGGGCCCCCCCCCCCCCACCACCACTGGCGGGCAGACCAGAAGCGTAAAAGCCGTGTGGGCCACCACTGCTCCTACTTGGTGTGTTATCCAACCAAGGCCAGGCCGTAACATGTAAGCAAATCCCCCCACCAGCACCTAGGTTCTCCGGTAGGGATACAACTCAAGCGTACTGTCTATCCCTGATTGGAGGAGTTACTAGTGGTTGGGGCTCCTCTGTTCTATCCCGCCAGCACCTAGGTGTTCTGGTGGAGTAGAACAGGCGGCCGTCGAATGTTTGTGTTTCAGAACTGGTGGCCTCCTGAAGTGGGTCCACCGTTATAGCTAGTTGGTATTGAAAATCCCCGGTATCGGTCGGCAGTGCACAACTCGTAGCGTTCCTAGCAGGCGTATTCAAGATTACTCTGTAATAAGACTCGTGGCTAGACGAACAAACATGTGTTTATTAAAGTAGACGGGTTGCTGTAAATAACCTAATAATCCAGGTGTAGGCGACCTGGTCCTAGGCTAATTGGTTGATAATACAAACTGGCAGTAATTGAAAATAGTATACGGAGCTAACTAGAAAAAGGGATGTCTACACGAGACACAGAAGTTAAAGTCTACTGCTCTAATAGCAGGATGTGTTGAATGTCAATGCTACTGCAGAAGAATCTTCTGGTAACTGGTAGGTATTGAAATCACTGCAGCCTCTGGTTTCTGTTGCTGCAGAAGTCTCTGGGGACAGCAATGGTAGCAGCCACTGGTGGCTGCTGGAGAGTGTTGAAGTCACTGGGAGCAGCCTCTGGTAGGTTGCTGAAGAGTTTGCAGTTGTAGGAGGCCCCAGCACAGGAAGTGATGGAGCGAGTTTGAAGAACTGGAAGAAATAACTCGTGAACCCAGCCGTGCATGGACTTATATATAGTCAGAACTGCAGGGTGAGACCGTGGGGGAGGCGTGTGACATCCCTCTGCTGTGAAGCTGGCGTGAGAGGTAAGAACCCTCTCGTCAGCACTGTGCTTCATGAATGTTCTGCGACACTCTGCTGCGCCCCAAGGTGGCTGACAGCTTGTAGGTACTCAGCGCAAGGAGGTGGGGGAAAGCAGCGTGCTCGCTGGGTTATGCGACCTTGATATCCACGTGTTCGGGGCGCCCTCCAGGGTTGTGGCGGCCCACAACATCCATGTGCAGGTTTGTGGGTTAGACTCTCACATGGTTTGAAGTAGGAATACTTTACGTGATTAGCAATGAGTCATAATCGTTTAAGTAGGATGAAAAAGCAGGCACGCGTGAATATCATACAAAACAAAGTATAAGGAACTTTTTACAGTAGGCTGTTCATGGTAAAGTGAGGACTTTTGAGGCCCTAGTTACTTTTTCTTTCAGCCATTTTTTTATTCTCAACCATCTTTTGAAATAAATACTGTCATATAAGTAATAAACAGTGTGTACATTCCATCAGACTCTGTAATTAACTTCTACGCCTAAAATATGATATAATTATTGACTATTTTCCCAAATAAGAGGGCTTTCAAAAGTGCTCACTTTACCGTGAATAGCCTATATTTACAATAATGCTTTGAAAATTTTTGATGAGTGTCACGTTGGTTTCACATTAGTTATTGTCACACTGGAACTCGTCTTTATTAAAATACGTAGTACTGTGGCACTGAGGGGTGTCCAAAAGTGTTTGTGAATGGCAGTGGGCCATTTAATGTCACTGATTGTGGAACACTTCACGTAATTTCTGTCTCTTTTTTTTATGGGATTTATCACAGCTATTTATGGCTCTATATCATCAGTTTATACTTGGTTTTAGTACAGTGGTGAGCATCCAGAATGTTTGAAATTATGTAAGACTGTACTATTTTTATTACATACTATTGAGATATAGGTGTAAAATTGTTATGATACGGGTAAACAGCATATTGACTGTTATTTGAATCTAATACGTCTATCTTTCATGGAGCACTTCACTTACTCCTCTTGTCGTTTCTTCTTCACTGGACGACCCTGCTTTCTTAAGGCCACGTGTTGAGGGTATGGTCAGGTGAAGCAGGCCGTCAGCCTCCAGGGTGAGACTCGGTATCGTCCTGGCACTGAGCCGTCCTGGCAGGTGTGAGGTTACAGCAATCTCTGGGGTTGATTGGCAGACTCTGAGGACTCGTCCTCGGCAGCGGTCTTCGACAGACCACCAGGCACCAGGGGACGATCAGCTGCCATCCCGTCATGGAGAGTTGCCATCTGGGGGGCAGTCAGAGGTAGTGGTTCAGCTGGTTCGGCTACCTCCTCGGCTGATTGCGCCAGAGGCCAGTGAGTGACCTCTGTCTCGACGGCAGAGCTGCTGGGCACATCCTCTCATACAAATCTGCGAT
Source organism: Dryococelus australis (assembly GCA_029891345.1). Classification (NCBI taxonomy): domain Eukaryota; kingdom Metazoa; phylum Arthropoda; class Insecta; order Phasmatodea; family Phasmatidae; genus Dryococelus; species Dryococelus australis. Next base: position 256,421,061 of record CM056994.1, on the reverse strand, counting down.
CATGAAGCTGGAGTCAGAGGGTGACCTCCATCTCAATGGCAGGGCAGCTGGGCACATCCTCCTGTGCAGGAAGCTGTGTCTGGTTGTCGGCCTCTATCTCTCGACACCGGGACCTGGGTGGCCATCAGGGGCAGTGGTATGAAAGCTTTGCCTACCTCCTTGATTGGTGGTGCCTGAGTCAGAGGCCAGTGGGTGGCCTCCGTTTTGATGGCAGGGCAGCTGGGAACATCCTCCTGTACAGGAAGCTGTGTCTGGTTATTGGCTTCAATGTCGTCCAACACCGGGACCGGGCTGGCCATGAGAGGAAGAAGCTCTTCTTCCATTGGGAGGTTTCTCTCAGTTTGTTCTTCTGTCGGGCTGGGTTTTTGATTATGGCTGAGCAGTGTTCATTTGATTGGATTCGTTCACTTTTGTGTCCGATTTTGTGGCTAGGTTCCTTGTTTGCCACAGGGTGTTTAAGACTCCCCAAAGTCTGGGTTGTTGGCTATTAGTGCCCGGCTAGGTCACTTAGGGTCGGAGTTGCACTGACGTATTTTTGCTTGATTATCCTTGGTAATCAAGTGCAAAGGCCTAACGTTGAGCGCCAGAAAACTTCTTGATGCACAACATCCTATTGACAATGAAGGCTCGTCACGGCCCAAGTGGTTTTGGTGGGTGTGAGGGTACACACACCGAGGTGAGTTATACTCTGTTTCTTAGTGTGGAAAAGGAGCCTGACAAATGTAGAGGATTGGTCATGTGGCTTTCCGGCTTGGTACAATGTCAGGAACAGCTAGAACAATATTACGCTTGGCTGGGACCACGCTCACTTTTGTACCTATGCGATTGGTGGACTGTGGTAGCTGCTGACCCAGCTGCGGCATTGGTGATGATGAACTGGTGCTGGCATCGGGAGCTGGTGCACTGTCGGGTCAGGTAGGACTGGCACTGCTGGTTGTCCTGGCTGGCTCGGAGAGCTGATGGCCCCTGATCCAGGGGTTGGCAATTCCTGAAGGGACTTCCTCACCCCTGAGGAAGGCCTGGATGATGGGGTGGATTTCTCCGTCGGGCTTGATGAGGGACTCAAACAAAGCTGGAAGGGGAGCAGTAAGGACCGGTCTCTCTAGGCGACGAGTGAGTTGAGCTCTCTCCCGGGGACTTAGACTGTAAAGTACAATTGGGTTGGAATTAATCACTTGTTTGTAATGGGTGAGTCCTTTAAAAGAAGCCCTGTGGGACATGTGTGTAACGGAGCAAGGGAATGAGAAAATACAGTCCAGTGTGATAACAAAATACCTCGAGTAGGTGCTGGAAGTGGCCGCCATTGACCTCGAGGCAGGTGTTCAGATGACACCAAAAGTTGTGAAAGGCACGGGCAAGGACATGTTGCGGGATGGCATCGGTAGCTGTGATGATATTGGCCTGGAGTTCTTCAAGTGTGTGGGGATTTTTGCTGTAGACCTGTTCCTTTAGAGCGCCCTACAAGAAAGAATCTCAAATGGATAAATCTGGATAATGGGGTGGCATAGGTTGGTTTGTTCCATGGTTGATGACATGATCAGGCTGGAACACCGACTCAATGAGCGCAATCGTTGCATGTGCAGTATGCGCTGTGCTCCATCCTGCTGAAAGTAAGCATTGTTGTGCTCACCCTCCATCAGTTGTTCTGCGAAAACATTGAAAAAGTGTTTGATGTAACGAGTCGAGTTCACCATCTCATGGAAGAACACTTGGATGATGTGTGGTGACATGGCACACCAGACACAGAATTTCTGAGGATGCAGTGGAGCTTCCATCAACACGTGAGGATTGTCACCTGACCAATGGTGCATGTTCTGGGAGTTTACGTACCCTAACAGATGGAATCATGCTTCATCGGAAAAAAATACTTATCCATCCTCCAACACCTCCGGAGCAATATTGGACAGAAATCACTCACAAAAGTGCACTCGAGCTGCTTTGTCCACATCCAGCAACTGATGCACCTTAGTAAATTTGTATGCATGCAGGTGCAGGTCCTGCTTCAGGATCCGCGTAATGGTTGACTGGGACACCTGCAACTGTTGTGACAAACGCTGAGACAATTTATGTGGACTGCATGTCATTATCTGCGCTGCATCTGCCACCTTTGCCTCAATGCAGACAGTCTTTCGATGCACCTTTTGCTTATTCAGCATGGATACGGTTGCACGCCATTTTGCAACCAGTTTCTGCATTACTGATTTGGCAGGGGGCTTCGCTGCAACCCCACCCACCGCAAACTCTGTCTGAAACAATTATGCACATTGCTTCCAAGAACCATGGTGTGCATGTGTCTCCACCACAAAAATACGCTGCTGAACTGTCAACATCATGCCGATGCACCAAAACTTACAACGTTCATCACTGCCCTTCACTCTACCAACCGTATTGTGTGGGAGTTGCATGCAGTGTGCCTTAAGGTCACTTGACGGACACTTCCAGCACTTCCCTCGCTTCGTTACACACATGTCCCACGGGGCCTCTTTTAAAGTATTCAACCCTGTACTTAGAGGTGGTAGCAGAATTTTTTCCCTCTTTTGAATACCACTTGAGCGGGAGTAGGGCATGAGGATAAGATTTCTATTACCAACCCCACGAAGTTGAAGCAGGCTACATTCGTCCATATCTAGGTGTACTTCCTTGTATCGCAATTGACAGACCAAGGTTTCCCCCTTTCTCCATGTCCGGCACCAGAAGCGTGGTAGACACTGAGTGTCTGGTTTCACGATGACTGACTATTACAATACGTGGGTGTGGTCCCCAAGGGGTCAGGCCCTCAGACCCAAACAAATATTCCTTCTGGCACCAGAAGCGCAGTGGACGGAGTATAGCCTGGACTGATTGTCCAGCCGCCGAAAGTTTTGATTTCCTAGTGATTGTAGCTCTATCTTTCTATACACCAGGGTGTAAAGAATGGGTGGCTGTCTAATGTGTGTGTTTCTATTGTACAAGTTTCCTGAAGAGAAACTCGAGTCCTGCACTAGGTTTGGAAAACTGGGTTTAGAAAATATCCTGTGGTCTCCTGCTGTCCCTTGGCCGACCCAATTTCTACTAGGAAAGGTACAAGTACTACAGGTAATAATATTCTAAAGTTGGGTAAAACCGTATTAATTTCTGTAAGGAAACGCAGTTTTTACTACCTCCTTTCATCAAGACTTTAACGGAATCTGACTGCGGTAGACAGGTAAAGGTTTATAATCTGGTGAGGTAGGTAGTTAAAGTGGCTATTAAAACAATTTTACTTTTAACTACGCTGCATGTTGTCCTGAAGGGACCTGGATTTGCCGAAGGGAATAAATGTGTTTAACGACTTAAATGTAGGGAGCTTCTGAAGGTAGTCTGCAAGGTGCATAGATGCTGATGAAGGCTGGGGCAAAGATTTGGAAGATCTGGGTGACAGAAAAGAACCCCAGCACACGAGGTGGTGGAGTGAGCTTGCTGGTGATAGTTCCTTCGATTCCAGTAGTGCTGTGAAGGAACAGGACAGACTCTTGGAGAGAGGTCTCGATCGAAGGCCTGATGGTTTACTCCAGCACCTTGCAGTGTGGTGGAGGAGCAAGAACTTCCGTTGCTAGGGGAGTGCACCGGTATTTATACTCTCCCGTCATGCCCTTGTCGGGGTGGTGGGAGTTGGTGGCATGACATCCTCAGGACGTGTGACGTCACCAACTGGTTGACGTTCCAGCTGCTACTGCTGTGTGAGTCAGCGATTAATACTGCTAGTGTCATCTGTTGTCGCATTATAGTACTAGGTAGCCTTGAATTGTCATCTCGGCAGCTGGGCCGGTAGCTCATATATTATTCGGAATATGATTATGCGTGTTTTACCATTGGGTAAACAATACAATTTATTGGCCTCTGGAAGATTGTAGTGTCAATCAAACTCAGTTGGGGTCCAGCAGGAAGGTTGGCACTAATAACGTGAATTGGATTTACATAGGTTGAAAAGACGGCACATGTCAACAGTGTATGTAGCAGGTCAAATTATATGCTTGAAATTTTAATTTTAATATAGCACTACAGTGCAAGCAGTTGAACAATCTGCATTTTGGTTTTTAATGTTTGTGCAGAATTATTTTGCTCCCCACCATGAAAGTAGTGTTTCAGAACAGCCAATAAAAACTTTGTAATGAGGTTTTGTAATTTTATAATGTATTCCTGTGGTGTATTCTACAAATAAATTTTTGCTATCAAGATCCAAAGAATATTTGCATTTGATTCAATATGGGTAGCTAATTTGTTTCAATAGTATCAGCTGCTCTCTCACAAAAACTAGAGTTAGTGTGATTGTGTCTGCAGGTTTTGGGTCCTGCAGTCAGTATAGTGGAGAGTTACATGAAGGGCGTGGTGCCAGCCTCTCCAGAGCCACTGACTGTAGAGCCCCGCGAAGAGCATAACAGTAGCACCATTCACACGTGTGAAGCCTGCAAACGCATGTTTGTGGGGCATGTGCAGTTGCGGGACCACCTGGCCTCCAGGAAACACCAGCGAGTTTTGAAGAGACTGGCCAGGATTGCTGCTCAGCCCCCACCTACAGCAGGTGAGGAGGGCTGATGCTGTTTGCAATGCAACCTAGTTGAAGATTGATGAAAACACCACTACAAATCAGTTGCGGGGTCATCTTTATCCAGCAGTGGGATGCTAAGAAAGGAATTCAAACATTTCCTGCAAAGGATTTGTGATTGTGGCTATAAATTGTTCATCCATTATAGATGTTTCAGTTCAGAAATGTTAACTACATGTGCACAGTGTGCATCACAATACCACACTGGTTTATGTAATTTTAAATTGCAGTTCAGATATATTTCCTGCTAATGCAAAATATGTATTTCCACCAGGAGCCATTCACTTGTCTTTAGTTACATGTGTAAATGCAAGGTTTGTGTTTGAAATTAGTCCATTTTGCATGAGTGTCTACTCCAGCTCTTCCTTTTCCTCATAAACGTGGTTTTTATTTTCCTATACTGCCTTCATCTGGCTGCTGTTACATACTTGTTCAGGGTGTGTTCACTGGCTTGCAGACATTCCAAATTATTGGTAGACCACAACATAGACTTGGACAAATTTACAAGTCGGATTCCGACTTTATGAGTACCGGATTTAATGAGGCAGTGATTTTACGAGGCCATTTTGAGGAACTGACAAAAAATTGAAAAATCCTGGGAAAAATGTAAAAAATTGCAATGGAAACTTATTAAAAATATGTTTGCCGGTTCACAGTGATAAAATGTATAGTTTTTAATATTGCTCCTCTTAATTTGTACACTGCAATATAAAAAACAAAGTCCGTTTAAAAATGTGGCAGTGGTGTTTTGAAACAAGCACACCTCACAATGCTTGACCTGCCTTGTGCTGTCCTTCATCCACCCTCTCCCAATCACCCCCTCTTCCCCTTTTACCACACCCCACTACAGTCTTCACCCTTTATCTCTTGTGGCAATTTGTGACAGCATCAGCCCACTAAATCGCTTCCATAGTAACATGGCCAGCCAATAACAGCATGCGTTACCCACTTCCACCCTTGCTTCTTCAGCCCTTAGTGTCAAGATCAATTTGCCATTTTAGTTAGTTATTGCCCACGCTGTGTTTGGCTATTGGATACATTTTTTTAATGACTTTATAAGTTTGGTTTTGGCTTCCCTTTTTTATTTTTGAGTTCAGATTGCATTTGGAATAATTTACTGCATTTTTGTCGATGACCTGCTATGATTATTTAGTGGATTACAATTGCATTTGCGGCTTTGGATTGATATTTTGTGCTTTCAATTTGTTGATGACCCGCACATGTTATTTGGCTACAAATATCAATATACATATATTATTGTTTGATACAAAGGAAGTGTAATTTCCATTATTATTGTGTCACGTCAACTTAACAATGATGCGTAATGAAAACTGCACTGCGCATCACAGCATGTTCCTTGCCTGTTAGTCCCACTTTGTATCACTTCAGCCACACAGCCAGCTTGCTCGCTCGCTCCCTCTCTCTCTTTCTCAGTTTCGCTCCCCTCTCCTATTGTCTACCATTATATCTTTCCCCTCTTCTCCCTTGCAGTTTCTCCACAAAGTTGCTTGATGGAGGTTGGAGGAGAAATCCGAAGGAGGAGAAGTGCCCACCTTCACCAACGCACACGCACACAAACTCTGGTTGGGTGGTCTACCAGTATTTTTAGTATAGTTGTTCCGATGCCTTTTTTTAATGTATGTGCATTGGATATGGTATCAGGCCGATACATGATTTCATTCTCTAAAACCGATACTCAAGTTATTACTTCCTTTAGACATAAAAATTACTTTACTGTATTTCTGTGTATACACATTGCAAATAAAAAAAAGAAAACACTTTTGTTTTGTTTGTTTATGTATTTTTCTTATGATCGCCATAGATAGCACGATAGAGATGCATCACTGTAACAAAGAATCTGGTAGCTAATCGGGGAATGTTATTGGCTAATTGAAGTTGTAGACAGCACTGAAGTCGTATTTTTATGAAGTGTTCAATACTCATATCTCGCCATCTTTGCATCACACATAGTGCTTGTCTTTACTGGTCGGCAAATCTGTATGAGAGGGCAAATTCTACGCTGCTGATTTTTGGGGTTAGAAATTTTCGTTTGTAATTTTGATTAAAATTAGGCTATTTTTGTTAAGCTTGATGCTAGTAGTGGTATTGTTGATTGCTTTTTCTCCTTTTTTTTTTTTTTTTTTTTTTTTTTGTTTGGAAGGCCTAAATTTAGTGTTTAGGGAAGTTTTCTATCCTTTTGTTGTTTTTTTGTTATGATGTACTAGGCTTACCCTTAAGTTAACTTTCTTTCTTTATTTTAATTTGGCATTTCCTTCGTGGGAGGTTAGGTTAGGGAATTAGGCTGTTTTGGTTGGGTTAAGCCCTCATTATTATTTTTTATGTTCAGAGGCAAGTGTTTTCTTTCTTTCTTTTTTTTTTTTAATAAGTAATGTGGTGATAAATAATTAAATGATTTTATTTCAAAATTGATTATGGGAAGACAGGTTTGAAAGTAGTTTTGTTGTGTTGTGTTATGGACCTGTTTGACCTTGAACTAAACGTCAATGTTTTAGTAGAAAGCTAACTGATTGTGCCTCCTTAAGAATCTATTTTTTTTAATTTGTGCTGATATTTTTCAATTTGCCGAGGATTTATTTTTTTTTATTTTTTTATTTATTTATTTATTTAAAAAAAAAGGTTAGGTCATTCCAGTTTTGGTGGATTGGGAATTAGAATCGGTTACTTTTCCAATTCTTCGGGTGGTTTTTTTTTTTTTTTTTATCGTCGAGGTTCTTAAGGAACTGAGATCACATGCTATTTTTAATTAGAAAGAGTTTCATCACTACTGGCATAGGCAGACTTCTCTGAAGCGACTGCAGCTGGCCGTATTTTTGTCGGCCCAGGTGCTCGTGAAAGTTCTCCTACAGCAGTTCGGAAGAATTGTTATTTTCCTTCGTTCGAGATACAGAGGCGTACCTGTGAGCTGAGCCGACGTTTTCCCCGATGTAGTGGGACTGTTGTGATGAACAGGGCATTATGTCGCTAGGCTAGCCCAGGGAAACTGGCGTTTGCCATCAGGCTGTCGAGTTATCAATCGCGGTGGTGGCTGGCTCCGATTGGCCAGCCCTGACGTTCACCAAGTCCATGATATCAGGCGAGGCAGGTGGTATTTTGGGATGTAAATAATGAGGTTGAGAGTCATGAACGAGCAGCTGTAGTAAGCGGACACAGGTCAGCGCAGGTGTGTGGCCTGGAGGAGGCCACAACACAAGGATGCTAAGTATTTGTTGTATTTTTGTTTTTGTGCACGGTTGGGACATTCTTCCCTGCTTCGCAGGAAGAATGGCCCCGGCCATGCCTTTAAGTAGTTAGTTTTTAGTAAATAAGGGACAGATGATAGAAGACTGTCAGTTGGTAAGTTACGTGTGTAGAAAGTTGGTGTAGGGAGGTGTTGAGAGAACATGGCTGATGGCTCTGGCCTCGGAGCTAATGAGGTTACGTTAATATTATTTCAAAGTTTAACTATTATACAGGATGGTACCTTAACTTTTGCAGTTGTTTTTCAGACCTCTTGGGGAAACTAGAAAGTAAGTAAGTAAGGTTAATGGTAGTACCTTGTTTTTTAAATGGCCCTGCATTCCTTCTGGGTAGCATTAGGTTGGTACCACTGTACTGATGTAAACAGAGGACTAGGTTATGAATTCCAGTAATTTTCGACAGGTTCCTCCCAAAAGATGATGATGTTATTATTATTTTTTTTCTAAAGATTATTCTAGTAACCAGACCAATCTATCTATGAATAAATCTTTTAAGTAAACATAATCAGTTGTAAGATTAAAGTTGGTTTTGGTAATTTGCATATAAGCCCTGGGTAGCTAATATTTGATAGCTGGTTTTGAAACTAATATTGTGACACGTTGATCCATGTTAATTCTGTTTAGTAACCTCACATCTATGAACAATAATTTCTTACTGATCAATATTTTTTGTTGTCTAATCCACTTGCGGTGTGAGTAAAAAAAAAAAGGGTGAAAAGGGGGGGGGGGGTCAATCTACCCCAATATGTCTTGCAGTAAGAAATTACCTGTGTTCGATTCTTTTCTCTGAGTTTTGTTTATACTTACACCTTGCTGAGTTAAACCTGGAGTATCACTGACAAGAGCATCCCGTTAGCCCTACAGTAAATTCTTTTTTTTTTTTCTCCTCTCTTCTAAACTAGACCACTGGCTTGGCCAGTGGGTTTCCTGGTTTTAGATTGTTTGTTTGTTTATTAATTAACTTTATAAATTTTCTTGTACTTATATATATTTTTTTTTTTGTTGAATTGAATAAACACACAGTTATTTTTTATTAAATATTACTTTTTGTTCTAGAGGTTAAGTAACCCTCCCCTTATTTAATGAAATATGTATTTAACTTGTTTATTACTTGTTACTGTAACAGCTCTCGACCCTTACTATGAGTGGGATTTGGCACCTGTAGTTGCCAAGTGGTAAACACCCTTCCCACTTTTCTTCCCCCTTTTTTTTTTTTTTTTTTTTTTTTATATGAAGTAAGTATTTAGGGTACAGGGTATTGTGCTGGCCCTGCTGTTTTTGAAGTTGCAGCATATGGTAGAGGTCTCACAGGATAGATTTTGTGTTGACACATTTTTCTTTCACTTTATTCAAAATTTTACTTCCCCTCTCACCCTACCTCATAACAATTTGGTGTAGTCTCCGGGTAATTAAAATTAGCTTGGTATCTACTTTAGTTCACACCTCCTCCCCCTCCCCATCCCCCCATTACAATATGATTAAACCATGATGCATTCCCAGCTGGGATGAGGTTCACACGTTTTGGGCCAATGACTGGGGAGGCTAAACACAATACCATACTTGGCAAAAATGTTTTAAGAAAAGAAGTTTCAGTTGTGGTCACTTCAAGGGCTTTACATTGCGATGCCAGTATCGCAACAAACATTTGGGGAGACAGGGACCTTAGTGTGTCTTGGATGCTCAACTGGTATACAAGAATGGTCTGGTAGCCTGTCTTGTTGGCACAAAATCTACAGCCACTGTCACAACCCTTCGCACTGACTGACATTTTACCTGTGGTTTGCTGGGAAGAGGGGTGGTTCTCATTGATGGCTGGCTCAACGGCTTGGCGGGCGGTTGGCCGGCAGATGGCTCTGGAAGATTTGCAATGGTGTAGATGTTCTGGTAGTCCGGATTTGCTAAATGCTGGGTTGCCTGTGGGTTTTGATCCTCAAAGAAGGGCAAACAAGACCCAGAGGTACGTCCTCTTCTTGTAATATGGCCTCCACCATGGGGTGAGGCTGACCAGTAAGTTTAATTAGAGGTAAGAACAAAGGTTGTTGGAGGGCCTGTGCCATTTTTGAGGCACCATAAGCATTTTGCTTGTGTTTTATCTTGTATTTTGTCTCTTAGCCTTTGTAGGTAAAGATTTTTTTTTTTTTTTTGCTGGCAAAATCTTACCCTTGAATTTCTTTGCCATTAATTATCTTTCTTTTGTGCTGAAGTTTAACTTTGTTATTGATACACTGTAACAGTAAGTAAGGATTGTTTATTTGTAAACTATTAAATTTAGTTTAAAATTAACACTGTTACAGGTATTTCAAATGTGTATCTGGTACTTGGAATTTTTTTGAGTTGAGTTCTATTCACTTTAGATGGCATCTCCTCAAGTACTCTCTATTCATTTACATTTGGTTTCTCATTAAGGTCATCAAGAGGGCAGCACTTTTTGTAAATCATGTTATCATCTCTTTGTTAGTAATGTCATTATTAATACCTGTATCAGCTGTCATTAAATTTGCTATCTAAAATTTACAGATTCCAGAAACTTTAAATAATAATTATATTTTTTTCACCTGAACATCAGAGTGTAACTGTGACAATACATATCAATAATTGGGTTATGTCTATTGTTCAAAAGTGATGACACAGCCTTCTTTCTTCTCCTTCTCAAGACAATATTATGGTGTGACGTATTTAATTAGAGTTAGGTAATGAACCACTTTTTCAAAATACTTTAGATTACATTTTCCAACCGTCTATAAACCTGTGTTGTGGAGCAGTCGCTGTTTGGTATTCAATGTTTAGTGTTTGCTGTTCGGTGTCCATGAACAAGCCAAGTTAGCCTTCTGCCATGGTATGAAGCTGAACATCAGTGTGGCGATGTTTTACAGCCACAACTAGTGGTGTACCTGTCTTCGAAATGATGCTAAATGACTCATGTGTAACCTCAAATAAAATATGAAAGAAATTATTTTTACATTTTTGGTCAAAAGCTTGAACTGAAATATTATTAATGTAGTTATTGCCCGTCTTCGTACATTGGAAGTAATATGAGCTATTGGCCTTTTCCTTAGCATGATTATCTATATCAAAAAACAACACACTCAGAATTAATGATTAATGCTGTTCTAACGTGAAGTGTATTTAATATAAGTCTTTTTTGTGGGGTGCACCTAGATTCCATTAATTATATTTCTATTTGCTCTTTTTTTGATTATTATCGTGGCAATTATAAGACAATATGTAATGGTTTTTTAATTATTGTTTTTTTTTGTCTGAAAACAAAACTAACACAAGCAAGCAACCTGTTAAACATAATATTAAGGTAAAGTGAAAAATAACACAAATATAATATATATGGCTAAGAGCCAGCGGCAGTCACACCATGTCGGCGCTCACGCTAACGTAACACGTGGTGGTGGTGAACGCGTGTTCAGTACCGCTGCACTGACTTTCCCAAAATGGGATCATTTATTTCAATGCTATGCATTTCTTTTTCAGGGTCAAAATATGTTTGCAAAGTGTAACATGTTTGTTTTCAGAGTTTATGTAATATTGTAATATTCAGATTCAAAGGGCGCGCTGAGCCGAAGAACAGGAAAATGATATTCAGGCAAAACCGCTTTCAAAAAACAATCAATTAACAACAGAATTTCCAGATTTAATTTGCCTCTGTAATTGTGTTGATGCCATCGGGTGAGACTCGAGATGAACGATGACACAATTTCTTACCGATGATATGGACGCCAGCGGTGATTCCTGATCACAGCACTGTTTAGACTCAGGGTTTTCAGGGATGCTGTGGGTTCTGTGTGTGTCCGTCTCACCCGAGACACTTACAAACACGTTGGCAATACTAAACATTTTAACACTTTGAAAAAGAAACACATGTAGCTGGACACTGTCACTACAAATGAAAGAAGATGGTTCACTGTGATACCTGTTTTATTTATACCGTTCGTACAAATCAACGTGCCATGAAGTTAATACACTCGGTCGTATCTAGCTAACTCCGCTTGGGTGCTCCCCAGCCTGCAATTACTCTAGCGCATGCCTAGATGAATGATCTCACCATAGTGTATGAAAACACAATCTTCACAAGGGAAGAGTCGACAGTCGCCAGGGTGGGCTGACGATTTTTCCCTGAATACAGGACACGATGAATTACAAAATGAAACCCTAATGATACATCAACATGTGTGATTACTAGGCATCACTAACGCAAACTCGTTTGGGCTCGCCTGCCAGCACATGGGTCGTGTGGTGACGGCCTATACACAGAGCCGGCTAGGACGGAAATATCACCGTACACAAATTACAAAATTACATGAATACCCTTAGAAGATGATGGGGCATGAGATGAGTATTCACAATAAAACACACATGTGTAAAAACAAGCTTAGCTGGCGCGGATGCCGCAGGATAAAGTTCGTAGTGGACCAAGTGGTGCAAGTGAAATTGCAATATTTCTTTGTGGAAACGGCAAATTAAATTCAACAAAATATTATTCTGATAGAGAAAATTATTCACGTTACGATTGAAGTGATTACAGGCTTATAGCATGCCTGATGGCGTAAAAAGCAAACATTAAAGTGACCACGTGGTCAAACACAAAAGCATCAATTTATGTGAAAATTACACGGAAACCTGACAAAATTTAACATAGAACCCTGAATAAAAATATTGCACACATGATATTACATAAATAAGCTCTCAAAACGCAATGATGGCGTAGATATAGACTTCGTGTCTGTTAGCTACGTGGTTGTAGGTGAAGTTGCCATAAAATATTCAAACATGAAAATTACCCTCAAATACATACATAGAACAAAAGCCCTTAAAATTGCACTCAGCAATAATACAGAAATTACGATGGAACGCCTTTAGCAGAAGCAGATGGCGCCTGATTCAAGATTCGCAGGTCGCTCAATCTCTCCGAGATATTTCTCCACCTTCTCCTCAATTAATTTGAAAATGCCACAAGGACGAAATAAATTAGTTAAGCAGAAGCATAATGCTGGAGAAATGTCTGGCAAAACGTATGCAAGCAAAGTTTAACCGGTATACTAAAAGTGCTATTGAAAATTACATCAGTGAATAAAAAGTTGTAGTGCGTACATGTCAGCGTCTTCCCTCACCAGCTCTCCTCGACAGACTGTCCCGAGGTAAGCGTCGTACGGGCCTACCATTGCTGCTTACGGGGTTCACATAAGCGGAAGTGCTATGCACTCAGAGTAAAATATTTTATTATTGAAAATAAAAGTGGCACAAATAAATCAAATATTGTTTTACATATACTTTTCTTGTAAATTTTCTGTATTACCACAGTGTTTCTTTATGCTAGCGTTCACGCCGGAATATTAGTGTTCTTAATCTCCGTGCAGCGCGCACTTTGAATTTCATAACCAAACATTTTTAAAAACACAACGAACACTTTAAAATACTGTAAGACGTACCAAACCCTGAAAATAAAAATTCAAGACACATTTTACACTGCAAAATAATATTCTATATGTGAAAGTTCATAAATATTGGCCTCTCTGCACACGTGCGTGGTGAACGCCACCATGGGCTCTAGTGCCGCTGGCTGTTAGTCGGCGGTTTTTTTTTTTTTTTTTTTTTTTTTTTTTTTTTTTTTTTTTTAACTCAGCATGCATAGCACTTCCACTTGTGTGAACCCCGTAGGCAGCCATGGTAGGTCCACACAACCCCTGCCTCTGGGCAGTCGTTCTAGGAGAGCTGGTTAGATAAGACGCTGTGACGTATGCACTTCATATTTTTGCACTGATCTAGATTTTCATAGTTTCACTTAGTATACCGGTTAACCTTTGCTTCGTGTACATTTTACCAGACATCCCCAACATAATGCTATCTGCTTAACTTAATTATTTTGCAGCCCTTGTGGCTTTTTGGACTTAAATGAGATGAGAAGAGATAATGTCGGAGTTGCCACACGGCCCGCACAACTTGTGTATCAAGCACCATTTGCCCATGTTTAGGGCTTTTCATTGTGACTTCTACTTAATTGCGGCAAGCAATCTTAAGGGCAATATTTGTGTCATGTTTAAGTGTGTTATGGCCACATCACCTACGGCCACGTGGCTAGCTACCACCAAGTCCGTATCCGCGTCATGGCCACATTTAGAGGGCTAATTCTTGTTTCATTTTGTGTGACTTAATTGATCTCAGGGAAATTTGTATTATTTTCATTTAGGGTTCGTGTATTTTTTATGTTTGATGCCTTGTATGTATGACCACATGGTAATTTCACATGTGTGTATTTTCCCGCCATGTGGCATCTGAAGAGCTTTTGTATGCTCGCATATTGAAGAGAGGATTTTTCCTAACACAGTTATAATTTTGGCCGGTAACAATCCACAGATTTTAACATAAAATAATGCATTTTCCATCTGCAACATGTGGTCCGCTAAGAACTTCATCCAGCGGCATCCGCACCGTCTAATGCTGTTTTCACGCACCTGCGTGTTTATTCTGCTTGTTCATATTGTGCCCCATGTTCATCAATTGATATCTCAGTGATTTTGTACAGCGTAATTATTTTCTGTCCTAACCCTCTATATGTATTGACCGTCGCCACACAACACGTGGTTTGGGGATGAGTCCCGACGAGTAGGTGTTAGTGACCAAGATAAGCACATGTAGTAGTGTTCATGTTCATACTCCGTGTCCTGTCTCTGGGCAAAATCTATAGTCCATCACAGCGGCTGTAGACCCCTTGCCTTGTGGAGACTGTGTTACCATGCACCGCGGAGGATCACCCATCTAGGAGTGTGCGAGTTGAGTAACGTGCTGGGGGAATCTCCCACCAGAACTGGCTAGTCATGTCCGAGTTGTTAACCGTAAAGTCTCATTCTTGGCACAATGTAACTTGCATCAATAAAAACAATCATATCAGTGTAAAAGTATACATTCTTGTAGCATTGAAACCCAGCCTTCTCCAAGTGTTTTAAAGTGCAATGTTTAGTATTGAAAGTGTTTTGTATGTACGCACAGATGAGATGAACACACAGAACCCACAACATCCCTGAGTCTCAAACTGCGGTGAGTAGTAACCACCGCTGGCGCCCATCTACCAGGTAAAAGGTGTATCATGATTGTCTCGTGTCTCACCTGAAGACGTTAATATAAAGAATACTCAAACAAGAAAATGTAATAAAGGACTTTATTTATTTTATTTTTGAAATAAGGAACTATTAAATTGTCAGTGCCATCAGACTACAGTGTTGTCTTTTCATAATTTTATTTATTTTACCCTAGCGAATTCCTAATGGTGAAAACTAAATTGGTAACACGGTGCATAATAAGAACATATGTATTTAAAATTATAATTGATTGCATGTTAATTTTTGGATTACAGGACTTGGCCTAAGTTGTTAAAGTCTTGCACACAAAACAGGTAAGCAAAACTAGATTCACTCCTTACATTCACCATCTTCAGTCTTGCAAGTTATGTGTTGAGGTCTACTAGGTCACTGATATATGATTTTTAATGTAGAGAGTGGTGGAGCATAGCTGATAGCAGAGGCTGTGGATGTGTACTGTCAATGTTTTGTTGCATGTTTTTGCGCTTCTCCTTATTCAGAGCATGGCCTGGATGGTGTCGGAGGATCTTGGTTTTTTAAATTAAGTGTTTTCATTATCTCATTAATATTTCTTGTTTTATATGATGTAGTGTTGAACAAAGACGCCACTTTTCACTATCCCGGAACACCTCTTGAAAGAGGGACTTATTTATGACTTATAAGGGTCATGATCCTTACAGACATTGATGTGGCATCAATGCACACTGCATTACGCAGTGCCCTTCAAGCAAATATGTCTCCTCATATTAATAATTTGGGTGACATAAATGTAAACACAGACTGTGAATTGTGTGCCACAAAATTATTAGTGCTTATTGAGCTGATAACTGTCAACATTATCAGCAGTACATATGAATGCCAAATTTCCTCTACGATTGCAGAAAAATAAAAAATTTTCTAGTCTGATTTTGGCGCCCCCTTCATCTTGGCACCTGGGGCGACGGCCTGCTCGCCCCGCCCTAGGCCTGAATAATGGCAATGAATCTGCAACAAAATAGTTAAGTTGGCGAACCTTCTCATTGCATAAATGGCTGCTGCTTGCTGTATAGCTTTGTAAATATAAAATACGTTAGTTGTACGCATGGCTATGTGGTTGAATTTTCTGGTAAACGTCTTAATTTGTAGGAAAGGTCAAAGGCGACTAAAATATTTTCATTTTTGGTTTATATATATTTAAAGATAACTTTATGTGAAATCATCAATATGGCTTGTTAATTTTAAGTGATTAAATAAAAGATGTATCTATTATTGCAATGTGTGTTGAATATAATTAAAAGAAACCTTCAGAAATATATTTGCACATAAGTAAACAAATGTGCTTCTCTTCATACATAATAACTTAATCTGCATCAGTGAACTTTAGAGCCATTGGCCTATTGAAAACTCGAACTCGACTTGTCTTATTTAACTGGCCCTCTCAAGCATGAGTACTGATAAAAATCTCGACCCGAACTCGAAATTCGAGTACTTGCAGATCAGTAATGAAGACACATGTACATAGAGTAGAAATGATTGTAATATTCAATGCTATGTACATACAGTATATAAATTTAAAACTTCCAGAAGAATTATTATTATAATTGTGACAATTTTTTTTAATGAAAGGTAAACAAGTGGGATTAAGCACCCAGTAATTATGGACAGACATGTGTAAAAGAAAATGTTTACAGACGACTACAGTATTAAAAATTAATGATAATTCGTTATATTAATATAACTTTTATTATTTGTAGGTTATATAAAATAATAAGATGTGTTGTGCAAAGAGATGGGTATAAATTATGTAAAACTAAATGTTTAAGAAGAGATTTTACTGTTATAAAATAGATGACGATTATGAATTTGACGTCACCTTCAGTGCTCCACTCGGGAGGCAGACCACTGCTGCTCGGCTCCTGCATCGGGCACACACATCCATGCACCTTGTGCACTGCTGTTCATGCAGAACCAGGTCATGACCTGCCTGGCCTCAATTTTACAAAAATGATCTCTTAGTTATGCGCGTCCAATGCCCACACCCACATCAGTAACCACTTAAGAACAAGTGGCCGTTGATGTCTCCAGCAACTCCAGAGGCCCTCCAACTCTTCAGCTTCTGCCAGCCGCTCCAGAAGGCCGTCATCTGCCTATCAGAGGTTGCTGCCGACATCATCCCTAATCACTTCCTCACCCTCTTCCTACCCCTTTTACGTCCTTGGTAAAAGTAGGCCATGGCAACGTCCCCTCTGGACTTCCCTTAAGATCCTAGCCAGACAGCATCTTCACTACTTAGGCGAGGAACTCCCATTTGAATTGAACAGTTAGGTCCCTTGGGTACATTTCTCCTTAATTAAAATATAGGGATTTTAATTGGCTAATCAATTTTTGAGTCGATCAATTTCAATTTTATTCACATCAGAACATGTCATTATATTTTCCAGGAAGCCTTCACCTGGTTTTAATGTAGGTAATTGACTTCCACTAAATTAATATTTTAATATTAATTTATTTTGATTTTACTATAGGAGAGTGGAGACCCCTTGCCTTACACATTTAATAAACGTGAATATATTGATTTTGTTGTGTTCTCACATTTAGTATTTTGAAACCCCTCGATTCTTAAGGTATTGAGTATTACAGATTTTACTTTGCTCATACTTTGAAGTGAAGCCAGCTATCATGAAATCAATGCCATAAAGACAAGTACACACACTGCTAAGAGGCAAACCGAGATCTGCCGGTGAAATATTAATCTTATCTCTCTGGCAAATATTCGAGAGTGCCCAAAAGCAAAGGTACAATTTTTTCTCTCTTGCAGCATCAAGTGATTGGGATAGCATCCTGCACTACCTGCTGGGAAACGGCCAGGTATGTGCGTGTGCACATGCGCGTGCACGTCTCGCACCACGCCGCATGGCCGCAGTGTGACATTAGACAGCGTGAGACGTATTACAATAAAAGGTTATGTTAACATTTTTTAAATAGGAATTTTGCTGGGACCATAAAAAATTGTTGGTGGATATGATTTATTTGTTCTTATGTTTCTTTATTTTTAATGTGTGGTGTATACACACCGAAATACTGTAATTTTTGTATCTAAAGAAAGTAATAACTTCACTTCATTGTCTACAATTGATACTAAAGTATCAGCTCGATACTATACCTGATACAGATACATTGGAAAAAAGGCAAAGTATCGGTCGATACCGATACTTAGTATTGGTATCAGAACAACTCTAGATACCATGCCAATCGTCGAACTCAAAACCGAGCAGCTCCATTTCCTACAACTCTAGATAAGTCAGGACCAAATAGCAAATTACCAACAGCGGGACCCAGAAATCCAGGGCCTCTTTAAGCAACAGCCCCACTGCTTTGAGATCAGGGAAGAGATAGTCTGGTCCCACAGTAATAGACCTGGAGCCAAGTGGAAAATGTGGGTACCCAAAGAGCTGGGAGTTGATATCTGCCAACACTACCACGACCACCCTGAGGAGGGTTATCCAGGGACTAGAGGTAGAGGGACCCTGGCTGACATAGCCAGACGCTACATCTGTGACGGAATGAGCCGGGACGTAAGAGAATACGTGGGCAGCTACGAGAAATGCTGTTGGGGTAAGGTATACCCGGTACCCCCATCAACGGCCAAACCAAGATGACCCCGCACACCATGAACTCAAATAGTGGCCAATCTAGGAGTACCAAAGGGAACTGGTAATTACTAGTGGTGACTGACCTATTCATGCAAGGGGTAGAGGCCTTTCTGCTGCCTAGCCACGAGACCCATCATATTGTTGAACCAGAAATTTTCCGACGCTGGGGATCCCCCCAGTGCATTCTTACCAGTAACAGGACACAGTTCGCCAGTCGAAAATGGCTCAATGCATGCAACGACTGGGGGGTCAAAACATGGATTACCCCCCCACCCTTCCACCCGCAGGCCAACTCCTCTGAACAAAGGAATCAAGAAATAAAACAGAACCTTCGACACATTGTGGGGAACAATCATAAGCATTGGGACCGCTTTATTCAGAAGATCCTCTTCACATTATGGTGACGCACCAACGAGACCACGAACACAAGCCCCACCGAACGCCTCATGGGAGAGACTCTACGCTGGCCAGGAGATAGCAGTGGAAAAATCCACCAACCCACCTATCTTCACCTGAACACGTCTGCCAAGCTGCCCTGGCATAAACAGACGCAACCAGGGAGTCACAAGAGACCTACATCCAGAAAAAGTATCCACAGCCCCGAATGGGCACTAGAGCTTTTGCCATTGGGGAAAATATGCTGCTTCGCATCCACCCCTCAGCAAGATGAGCAGCCAGTTCAGCGCCAGCCTAGCTGGAAAATGGGAAGGGCCCCATAAAGTGGTTGGACGCCAAGAGAACGTTTATTGGGTGGAATATCTCCGCGGCCACATCCGCAAGGCGACATGGGGACAAATTTCACATTTTCGTCACGAAGAGCAATCAATGTCGAAAGGGAAGCCATCGCCTCAACCACTTCAGAAACACTGGATGACATAGATAAATACCCACACCGGCTGCCTCGCAAACACACAAAGTCCTGACTAAGCAGTCTCGTGCATCAGACACGGGGAAGGGACCACTGAAGACAGTCCAATCAGTGACCCAATCACTGACGTCCACCCCCAAAGATTTCAAGCGGAAAGTGGAGGCCCGAAAAGGGGGGCCGACACCTTGTGCCAGTGGAATATCCTGGTGAAGCCCGCTAGATCGGCACAACCCCAACCGAGGCAGGTGCCTCCCAGTTCCAGAGGGCATCACGCCGAAAACGCCACCCCCTCCTCCCCCCAAGCTCAGGCCTTGCTCAGCAGATCTGGCACCACCAGTCCCAATCCACCGAACCAGTGAGGATCCAACAACGGCGTTTAGCAATATGTCTGACTCAGAAACACTACTATCACCAAGGGGAGGTCAAACCAGAAGTCCACGCTCAAACCAGGCCCTTCTGAAGGTATTAATTGAGCTGGAACCCTCAGCCGCACCATATCTGGACAGTGTGGGGAAGCAGCTAACCGCTGGACTTTTCCGCATGGAGACCGCCAGGACCGGGGATAACAAAGAGGCCGCGTCGCGGTTACCAGAACCAGTGGAAAGAAATCTGCTGTCTGCCGGAGAGGTAGAAGAATTCCTGCCACAGAGCCTATGACAGACTGACCGCCAAAGTCCCGGTGTCGTCC
Source organism: Dryococelus australis (assembly GCA_029891345.1). Classification (NCBI taxonomy): domain Eukaryota; kingdom Metazoa; phylum Arthropoda; class Insecta; order Phasmatodea; family Phasmatidae; genus Dryococelus; species Dryococelus australis. The sequence goes on along the minus strand of CM056994.1, from coordinate 256,400,967 downwards.
GCTGCCGAGGTCGACACTCAGGACCACCTCCAGAACGAGAGGACATTCTACAACACACTGATGAGGGGGGGTGGGGCTGCAAAGCCCCCAAACACAACACCGCCAGCCAAGGGGGCAGCAGCACCACCTGAACCACTGCCCTTGGCCGTCACACCACTGGCAGCAGTTCTGGACGACAGGGTCGCCGACCACCCTCGGACGCCTGTCTGTCTGCTCCAGACTGGGGCTGAGGGCGAACCCATGAAACAGCTTCCACCGTAACAGATACTGCAGCCAGCCAGCCAGCCAGCCCAGCCCAGTCCAGGCCTGCCAGGGAGACTCCATGCCAGGTCGTTACCACATTGACACCTACCATCCTTACCTGCTACATGCTGCCCTGAGGAGCGTCGGAGGCCACCAAAGATGCAGAAAACTAGTGAGTGAAATGCTTCAATTAACCAATATTTTGTTCTTAAGTGCTAAGTTGTTCAGGATGAGCGTACCATTAAAGTACACATTAAGCTAGTAAAGTGAAAGCAGAATAATGAGTGCTTCCTCGAAAAGCCACAACTAGTATAAAAGGGGGCATCTAATTGTCTAATAGGGAGTGTTGAGTAAATTGCCCTATATCAGCCCCTAAAGTTGCCTATGTGTGCATTCATGTTTCAACCTAAAATATAGTCTAAAATAAGGTTTCAAACGGTTGTAAAAAAAAAGTCGTGTACAATTTTGTCAAGTTTGTTGTTGATGCAGTTTAAAGAAAATTGTCAGAAGTTTTCTATTTGACCATTAAATTGAATACTGAATGGATGTATACAATGTTTCAAATTTGTTGAGTTTGCTGTTAACACAGGTATAAAGGGAATAGTCAAAAGTTAAGACGCGTGACAGGCTGGAGAATATTCTATTACCTTAGAAGATCAGCGAGTTCTATTCGAAGAGATAGCCAGTCAATTTCTAAAAGGGTTCAGTTCTGAGGTGATATTGGGGCCTTGCCGGTATAACGAACTGGCCGTGTGGCTACTTGGCAGAGCACCTTGGTTAATAAGGGCTAATCTGCATTTGGCAGGTATGGCATATGGAAGGTCACTTGGGCGATGTTTCAACAAGGCAAGAGGTTTCGTCGGTGGTGGTGGTGGAGGTGGAGCGGTACGTGTTTCCTGTGGTCGGTAGACTGAAGGTGTAAGAAGTACTGTGGGGTTAAATGAGCTATGGCCATTGTAGGTGGCAGTTCAGGCTGCAAGAACAGATGACTGGGCACTGGAAGGAACTTCCTCTTGGCTCTTGCAGTCGTCTAAGAGCTTGTGCCTGCTCTCTGGGCGACTGAGGGCTAATATTCATGTGCTCAGCCCGATGCAAAGAGTGCCTCTCACTTTTTCCTTCAGTCCTCCCCTTTTGATATAAGGCATCAGGAAGTTGGAAATCACCCCACCAAGCTTTTTTCCATGTGCAGGTACTCGTTTGTCTGAAGTAATGTCTTTTACCACAAGGGTGCGTGGCCTGGTAACCATCTACCACTTTGGGGATTAGAGGTCCCTAGCGGAGTTTGCTCTGGGGAGAAGTAATCGCCAAATGCAGTTTATGCAGTTTCACAGACAGTGTACCTTTTGACGGCTCGTCCGTTCCCCACAATCCAGGATTGTAGGAAAGGGATGGCCAGTACTAGTCTGTGTTGTGTGAACCAAAATACGTGTTTATGTTGAGCAAGCTTCCCGTGAATACCTGCAGGTACGTGGCAAGGGTAACTACAAGGTATTACATCTACAAGGAAGTGAACTCAAACGAAGTTCATGCACTTATTTTTTCGGGGAAATAAAAACATGGTGATAGCGCTCTAACTCCGGGTCAGCGTCAAGAGCATCAACCCTTGAAGGCTATCACTTAGGTTGGCTGGCAGAGGCGTCCGACTCAAAAAACGGATGCATAGAAATAAAAGGTGAACAACTTGCTATGGTGTGTACGTGTTGTAGAAACTATGTCACGATATCGCTGGCACTTCGCTTGGGAAACTAAGCGTGGGAGTGACCGGATGGTAGCCTTTAAAAAGACTGGGATTAGGTCCACTGCAATCACAAGTGAAAGCAGGGGGGTCAGGTTAGCAGGGTACGTAGCGGATAGCTCCTAACTGATGTAATCCTAACCTACCGCAAGCTCTGTTGATACGTACCTTCGGTAAGGGGGCAACAATACAAAACTAGCTGAGCAACGAGTGCTGGACGCAACAACGACAATAAGCTAGACTTAAGGCGGGGAATCAGTTCTGAGCAACAAGTACTGGAAAAGATTAAGGCAGTTTGATTGGATCCGAGCAGCAAGTGCTGGAAACAAAAACTGGCATCGAGACGCAGGCTCTCTCCCCTTTTATACTCCTCGTGGGCTGCTGTCCATCTCTCATTGGCTGGTACATTAGGACGAGGTGTAGTCGCTGGGCAGGGTGCAAAGCATGACTTGCTGCTGTGGCTTTACCGGCCGGCTGGAGGGGGATGCGAAACAAATTACAAACGATATTACTACTAGTGCGATCTAGCGGGGAGCAAATGAACTTGCTTGTCCTCCTAGCAAAATACGGTAGATCAGTAAATAATAAAAGCTGCAAGGCAGACAGAACAATCATACTTTTTAACGTAACAATTTTCAGTTTCAAACTCCATGCAAAATACCTGAGTGATGGAGCTGAAGTCGTTTAAAACTAATAACTCAAAAAGCGTCGGGTGTCAAGTTTTCTATCAACCCAATGTATATAAAAGTTGAATTGTTGTAAATGTCATATTTTACAAGTTTGCTGTTAATGCAAGTTAAAGAATTTGTTGAAAATTCTAGTTTAGAGTCCTATGTGTAAAAGTAAATTTCAAGGCCACTGTAAATAATGTTTGAAGGTATTCCTTGAGTCAAGTTACTGAAATGCAGTTTCCACAGGAAGTTGTTAAAATTTTCCTTTGTGTATTAAAATAATGCTGACATGTTTCCCAGAAATTTACAGCTCAAAGGCAGTGATTAAGCCAGTAAAAGCATTATGAATTGATTTCTTTACCTAAGTACAGGTACAGTATTGTGTATGAAGGGAAATGCCGTAACACAAATATTTTACAAAGTCACAAACGAGAGAGAGAGAGTGTTTAACTAAACACCACGAACGCTGTGACATAAAATTTCTTTCTTGTTGAATACTGTATGTACAAATTTATTCAGAGTGCTTAAGTGTTTGTCTCTCTCTCTCTTCTCTATGTTGATGTACGATGGTAAGGTACGTCTTTGTATATAACCAGTACCCCACTTGCCAACACACTTGCTCTCCCGTAACTTTTTCAGTATGAAAGTTTGTGTTTTACATAAGATAGGGAGACTGAAGGCAGGGTCGAATTTCTTTTCTTTCCGCACCAGGTGGCCAAAGCAGTTAGCCAGGAACATATGCCTTTGCAAGTGGGGCTTTAGGCAATTTTTAAATTTTATTTTATATTTTAGGTAAACTTTTTACATATATAATCATTCCCCAAGTGTCACATTTTATTCAGTGTGCCAGCCACCGTATCTTGCTTCTTTCCACAGGTTTAATATCAAGCCATATTTAAGTAACCAAACCTTACAGCTGTTAATGTAGGTCGGCACACTATAATCAAGGAGGCTTCGTATATCACCAACACTGGAACACCAGCGCGACACTCATGTTACACAAAACAAAGAACTCTACTTCCTCACGCAGTTAGACCAGGTGGGAAAGAGAAGATGAGCACGTGCCACGCCACCGAGAGGGACAGTATCGTCTAGCCAACTCCGCTGTGTCTCGAGTGAATCACACTCGGCCACCTGCCGAGAGCAACCTGCTCTTATGCCATTGAAGTAGTGGGACCACTGTGATTCTGGCACAAACAGAAGATCTCAACAGATGATGATGGAGACCTGTTCCTTTGCTCCAGATGAATCTACGCCGCAAGAGGGGAGGACGAATTTATGCATGAAGTCTTTTTCAAGATGCATGTCGTCCTTCTCAGTTGTTATTAATCGCCTTCTACTCATCAGTACAAAGGAACATGGGGCAGTTGCAGTGGAGTTTGAACTAGCCGCCACCAAAAGTGAAGCACCCAAAATTGTGGTATCTACTAAGGAGAGCAGATGCTCCGCACTGTAATTATTATTCACTGGCCGAGCCACTGAAACAATGTGTTAAGGTTCACCAAGTATCGCAGCATGCCACCATATGCCACTACTAGCACAGAGGCTTGAACCTAGATCCTGTGCCGGCCTGGTGTGAATCTTATGAGGCTCTATGGCTCGCTTGTTGCACCTGCTACCCCTCCACAGGACCAAACCACTATGCTATATGAAGGGGGGGATGCCGCTGGAGAGTATATATACAGAGATGCCCCAGCTCTTGGGACCAGTCTGCAGCCACTTGATGACCTGTCTACAAGGGACCTATGCCTGACTATCTCTTACCTCCGGCTGCTGAAGAACCTTCGTCTTCAAACTAACACTTGACTCGTTCGGTCCCTTCTGAACAACCACTGGAGCTAGGGAAATTCAGTCAGCTAGCCTTCCTATTACGCTGCCTTGCCCTTCAGCTTTGCGCAGGTCACCTTCACTTGTTTTCCGTAGGGTGTTCACCTTCCGCAAGTCCTAGGGGGATACGAGATAGTGCATTCACCATCACTGTATATTTACGTTCAAGGAATAAATACTGGGATGATCACTTTGGAATATCACTTTCATATGTACCCTCTCCTTGTAGAAACCAGACCTAACTGGGGGATGGCAGGAGACAAGTGGTGGAGCTTTACCGTAATGACTCTTTAACACCACTTACAAAATCACCTAGGACGGCCACCCTTTTGCCGCTCCCGTGCAGTGAACAGTAGTGCCTACACTAGAATATCGCTACATGAGAGTCGGACTGCCAGCCTGGGATAGGCCCTTTTCAACCCACACTAGGAGTGCCAAGAAGGGTACTTCCTTGGGCCTGGGGGGGACTGGCGCCTACGGGGTACTCACCGCACCGATGAACACATCCCAGGTGGGAGCAGCTTGTCAGCTTGGAGGTTGCCTTTCTCAATGCACACTAGTGTACAGAGGGGGTACCGCTATGGGGCTGGGGAGACCGCCATGGGGGGACACACAGTGTCGAGACCACTGTCAGTGTCACGCAGCTCAACTGACCCCACACCACAATGTTGGGGTCTCAGAGTGATACAGCATGGGCAGTGGCCCAGTCACCCACACCGTCAAAACAAACACGTTCACTACCCCACTCCAACCAGGCCTGGCTGTAGATTTTGTCCATATGTCATTTACCTACAGTGGTGGTGTTCAAAAGAGGGTGAAATAGGCAAGGGCTGTCTCTAAATCTCCCTGGGGTCTGCAATTCCTTCCTGACTGGTACAAACTGTTGAGTCCATGGGAGCAAGCTGCTGTACTCCATAGATCGCCGAGGGTTACCATTCCAGTAATTTTCGCTATTCTCTGCGGCACTAACAATACCCGAGAAAGGAATTTCCCCTCCGCCACTGGAGAACCTAACTTGCCCACAAAAACCTGCAAACACCCTCCAGCCACTGCAGCTATTGACACCAACCAGACACCGGAGATAGCTCCACCCAAGTCATACGATCAGCATAAACCAGGACCATTGCAGAAAACACACGACCCAGGTATACCTATACCGAGCCCAAACCATCACCTGCCGAGTGGTCCAAACAGAGCCTGACTGTGTGCCCAGCCTTGAGCCCACAAGGCCGAAATTATACATGGACAAAGCACCCACCACTCATGCAGAGTAACTCTCCATCTATAAGAAGTGACTAGCCTAGCGTCTACATAGTCACTTTGGATTACAGATTCTTGAAGTCACCTCAACAGCTGCTTGGGAAAGGTTCAGAGAGCCAAAAGTACCATGGCACTCACAAAAACGTCTAAAACACCTCAAACCATACTCCAGCTCAACACTCTCCAACACAAGTCGACTGTTCAATTGGTGGAGCTGCAGAGTACCTTCTCCCCACGATGACGAAGAATACAATAATAAGTTTCCATTGCCCCCAACACCCTCGTATCTAGCTGCAAGAAAGTCTTTACTGTAAAGTTCTAAGGCAGCATCCCCACTGTTTAACAAAAAACTGTTCATTGTGGAAAGTTATGTCGCACTACACCCTTTGTCTTTGTTGGTTCCCTTCTTGATTAAAACATTTTGTCATTAATTTTAGTGGTTCACCACAACACCGTGTACATTGCATCACGGAACTTCAGGGATGAAGCGAAGATCTATAGCCTGATCTGGCCCACCCACTTACTTATGTGGTAGTTTAACCCCACAAAAAAAATTTTAATTAATTATGAAAACAACTGCAATAAAAGAAATCGTCAAGACTTAATAAGATACTGTATCTCGTAATGGAACACTTAATTCTCCCCTAAACTAAAGCAAGACACAAGATAACCTAGAGGCTTAAATTTATCTTCTAGCACCTCAACTGTGCTATAAGCATCACAAAAAAAAACACTAATACCAGATCTGACTGGTTCCATAACAATAACAACAAAACAAAGAATCGTACATCCTTTTTGGGTAAGTACTTAAAACTAAATAAACAGCTGACATAGAACACCTGAAAATACTAATGATCTATGATTATTAGATGTAGACAATCCTTCCTTTTACAAGGTATACCAACAGCAACAAAAAAAAACATATATACAGTTGACTCTTGATTATCCACAATAGTGGAGGGGAAGATTGCCGTGGATAACCCAAAATCGCAGATAATCCCATACTAAGAGAAAAATACAGTTTTTCCAACACAAAGTTTCGTATGCTCTTTAACTGAACACTAGGTTTTTCAGTGTGCATCCTAGCCTATCCTTGACATACTTCTGTATTTACCTGCATATTTTACGGCCTCGCATAATTTCCGTACCCTATTATTTACCAACAAACCAAGGAATTAAAAATATGCGGGTAATCACAGTAGTTCTCTCACAAACATTACAAGAAATGCGCATCTACAGTTAATACAAACAACACAGCGGGATGTGTGTGGCGTTTATCACCGAGTGATACTGGAATCTGAAGTTGCATACGAGGGAAGGCAGACTGATGTTACTCGGTTGCTAGGCAACAGGCCACCTCCCCCCTGGAGAGGGGAAACAAAGATGTGCAAAGCGAACTGTATGTCGCCCGTGTTACACACGCACCTCCCACACTGTCCAGTGCATGCGGCATACAGCCAGCTGTTTCAGCGTGTGGAAAACCGTGTTTAATGTAGGAAACAAGTTTTGCCTTCCATTCCCAGTTCTTCAAAAAAATATTGGGCTTGTTTTACACACACTAAACCCGACACTGGCATTCCTGCGGCACGTTTCTGGTTAAACCACTTCAGCATAGCCTTATCTAGTTCCGCGTACGTCGATAGTTTCATCCTTTTCCTTTTCGCCAATCTACTTATCAAGTCTGCATTGCTCGCAAACTCGATAAGTTTGGATTTATTGTTTATTGTTTCGTATATCCCGAATTGATATTTCTCCCACTCCATACATAAATGAAAGTTGTTTTATTACACTTCCTCCTTCAAGTTTATTAATAATTTCCAGCTTCTGCTGTGAATTTAAAACCACACATTTAAATTTTGCAGACATTTTTCGGCTGAAAATGAGCAAAAACAAAACCGAATGTAACTGCTGACTGGCGAGATAAAACTGACACTGACCATGGGAATGCGATACGCGGGAGGAACGCGGCAGTTGCGCCGGGTTCCTGCTATGCCTGGCAGCTAGGCGAGTGTGTGTGAGTGTGTGAGAGTGTGTGGGAGTGTGTGAGAGTGTGTGGGAGTGTGTGAGAGTGAGTGTGTGTGTGAGAGTGAGTGTGTGTGAGTGAGTGAGTGTGTGTGTGTGAGTGTGTGTGAGAGTGAGTGTGAGTGAGTGAGTGAGTGAGTGAGTGAGTGAGTGAGTGAGTGAGTGAGTGAGTGAGTGAGTGAGTGAGTGAGTGAGTGAGTGTGCGTGCGTGCGTGCGTGCGCACGCACACACATGCATGCATGCCCACGCGCACGCACACACACACAGATATATACAAAAAAAACTGGTTTCCTTAGTTTTTGCCTATATCCTAAATTAACATTAGTAGTTACTGGTTTGATCAATCTTATAACAAATTCAGCCACCTTACAGCCAGCAGCATCCTTGATAGATGCGTTGACTCTGCCACTATCTCTGATATGGCCAATATCAGACTCCAGGGAAGAACCACCCTGTTTATCTGGAGGGTTACCTTCCTGTACATCAGGACAGGTGCCTCCCTTCTTCAATCTCTATAAATTAAAACATCTCTCCACAGTACACAAGAAGATGCAAACAGTACTGTCAGCAGAACAATTACAACAGTGGAACCAATTTCTAACCCTAAAATAGCACCAAGTGCTTTAACACTTAGCACCATACCTAATCCAATTAAATAAGGATTCATTACAATTATAAACAACAACACAATTATAACTAGGCCTAATGACACACTTTGAAAATTTTTGGATTATGAATTAACAAACGCCAAAGGTTCCAATCTATTGATGCTAGTACCCATATAAATGTTAAAATGGGGTATGGAAGGTCAATCTTCTGTCAGACAATCATTAAAAGAGGGGAAAACAGTACAAGTGGATGTTGACTGTGCAGGGAAGTGTAATGTCTTAAATTTAGTCCAAGCAGCAGGAATTACATTAATGAGGTTAAACACTGTTCAAGTATTGTAGTCACAAGAATATGTCTCGTGTATCTGAACATTATTTAAATACAACCTGTAATCACATGGCACAACCACATCAATAGCCCCAGGATTATTTCTGTAGTTTAACATTATCATTTCATTTTTGCTCATAGTACAGTTTAACTCTAACTTACCCTCTGATTTTGGTCAAAAAATATCTTTCAGGCCCTACTTGAGTGACAAATGGTTACCAAATTAGCAACTAAATGTACAAACTTCACCTAATTTTTCAGCAGTTGCCCCATGAAACACTGCTTTTGGACATAAGGCACCTGTTACAGCATCACCAAAATATCTTGGAATAAAACACAAATGGTCTTGGAAAGGTCTGCAATCTTGTAGGGTTCTACCTCTAATAGTAGCGACTTCCTCGCCATTTATTGCCAAAAATGTTATTTCATGATGTAACACACAGACTTTTTCCATTTAAAAGGTACTTCCAGTGAGAGTCTTTCTTTTTCTCAGAAAACCAATACCCAAAAAAAAAAAAAAAAATTAATTTTACAACAAACAAACACAGTTTTCATTCTATCATAAACCTACTAACGAAACTGGATGGTGAGCACCGGCAATAGGGGTGATTGTTTCTTCTCACACCCTGTTGATCCCATGGACGGACACCTTCCAGGTTGTTTGTGTCCTCCGAACAGACCCTTTTCCTTCATGTGCAGAGTGAGGGGTTCCACAACCTCCATCCCCTTCTGTCTAACCATCCCTCGATTGGTCCAGTCTGATACTCTAGCTGCTCATTCCCATCAATGGCACTGCACCCTTAACCTTAGTTGCACTTTGAACGAACAAAAAAAATGTTAGCAACACCCACATTCACAACTTCAATTCATAACCTCCTTTATGGCTAACCTTCACAATTAACTCCTGCCTTGTATCCTCAAAAACCCCCTTCGATATCCTCACCAAAGTGAAACCCAGGATCCACAAAAAAAAAAACACTACCACCTTCCAGGCTGGTGTGTGACCCTGTATCTTCTACCAAATTTGTGGTTTCCTCTTATTGGACTCTTTGGCAATTTCATAGTTTCTCTTGTTCCCCTTCCTACCCACTGTGACGATGCCCCAGTTATCTCGCCATTTACTGACTGGCTTAATTCTCCTTCCTGGGAACACCACCACAGGCGTACCATGCCTGACAAGAAATTATTACACTAAATTCCTAGAAACCCACCAATATACAGAAAACAAACAGGCAAACCCTATATACTGCACTCGCCCATGTGCAAAATTACTTCATAAAACTGTTGCCAAACCACCTAAGCATGCTACAGTACTACTGTCTTAATAGATAAGTTGTTAACAATACAACACCATCACGCACTGCCCTCGACAGCATCAGACCCACTTTGCCCTTAGACATTGTCTAAAAGAAACAATAGGTTAGCTGGTGCTCCAAACCAAATGTAACGGAGGAGATGGGGAGGGGGAGTAGGTGTGAAATAAAGTAGATACCAAACTAAGTTAAATTACCCGGAGACTACACCAAATTGTTACAAGGTAGGGAGAGAGGGAAATGAAATTTAGAATTAAGTGAAAGAAAAAGGAGTCAACACAAAATCTATCCTATGAGACCTCCACCACGTGCTGAAACTTCAAAAACAGCAGGGCCAGTATGATACCCTCTACCCTAAATATTTACTTGAAAACAATAGGAAAAGCTTATTTAACCCAAAAAAAAAAAAAAAAAAAAGTAAAGGGAAATGGTGAAAAAGAAGCGTTTCAACCCGGTGATAGTTGGCAATAGTTGTAGCTGAACACGGCGACAGTTGTTGCCAAACCTGACTACTTGTGTAGCCGATTTGGACTTCACATGTGGTCCATTTCGGTGATGGGGGTTTAGGATTTCACGTTAATAAACAATCAATGCTCAAGTCATGGTTTCTGAAGAGGAAGCATTGCAGTATGTTCAACTCCAAAGATGTGGAAGGAGAAAGTGATTTCGGAAGGTCTGGGTGCATCTAGTTGTAGAAATGGGTGTTCAGTTTGGGCAGTTTGATTTTTTGTACCCACATTTATGCAATTTTTCAGGATAAGTTTTTTACATCGAGGTAATTGTTTAAAATTTATTCAATACTTCTATGCCAAGTTAGTAAGAAACGAAAACGTATATGATATGCTATCCTATATAATAAGTAGATGATCTCAGTCTGTCTATCTTTAATACTCTGTCCCTTGAAACTCAGCAGAAGTTCTTCAAATTTTGCAGAGCAAATACTCAGGGTAAAATACAAGGTCAAGTTCGAATTTCAGCAAGATCAGATTATTGCGATCATTACCTTTTACCCAAAAAACTAATTTTTTAATTACTTTTTTTTTCCTATGAAAAGTTTTGTATTATGCATACAGAATATTGCACAGAGATATGAAGGTAATGGAATATCATTTTTGTTTACTTTAAATGTCTCGCTTCAATGTTGAGTTATGTAAGTGGGGCCACAGTGGCTCAGTGGATAGAGCGATTCCAATTGGCTCACTAGATAGAACTATATTAAGTGGGGCCGCAGTGGGTTAGTGGATAGAACTATATCAAGTGAGGCCATAGGGGCCAAGTGGATATATATCAAATGGGTCCTTAGTAGCTCATAGGTTAGAGAGATTCCAAATGGGGCTGCAGGGGCTCAGTGGATAGAGCGATTCCAAGTGGAGCCTTAGTGGCTCAGTGGATAGAACTATGTTTAGTGGGGCCACAGTGGCCAAGTGGATAGAGAAATATTAAACGGCACTGGGGTCGCTTCAATATTGAGTTGATTTCACATCATTTCACTATAACCTATATACATCTATGCAATATTTTTTTCAGTCTTTGTATGATAACCAAATTTAACATGGTAACTATTCTAGACCCGTGACAATACAAAAAAAAAGGTCAGGGGCTGGGTCTCCTAGTTAAAAAATATAATTACATAAACTAATATAAAAATAATTATTAATTATAATATACAACATTAAATTTTAACGTATACATTTTAAATTAAAAACATCACAATTTCATAATTATAGTCATCATCTGGACACAACACGTGAGCAACTCGACCCAAGGGAGACTGCATCAAGTTTAGAGTTTTCAATCGGTGAAAGGGGGGGGGGGGGGGTGTTTTTTTTTTTTCCCCTCAGAAATGATTCAGCCGAAACAAGGTTCCACTACAGTCTACCACTAAGTTGCCTCTTAAGTTATTTGTTATTTACCTTACTTCTACTGTACAAATAGCATTTAGTTATTGCGAGTGATTCTGAATGCACAAGTTTGCCTCAAAATATTTGAACTACATTCTGAGACACTATGACAAAAATGGTTTTAATATTTTATAAGCATACATCTTTATAACAAACATATGCTATCCCCTTTTTTTATGTATTGCCGCTAAATATGTATCTGCATTTGAACATAGAGGTTATCCACATTTTTCCCCTTACCAACTATGGGTTATGGATGCTACATTTGTATTTTCAGATCACATGAAAGAAATATATATTTAGTTTGTTGAAAAGTATGACCATATTATCAACGGTATGAGTTGCAGAATGATTCTACAGTAATTTAGAAACCACAGAAAATATTTATAAAACCAGTGTTAAAAGAAATGCAAACAATCTGTCCACTTTGCGAAGCCTCATAGGCTTACGCATGTTTGCCTCAGTTTGTGCTTCACTTTTTAAGCAAACTCGATACCAACATTGTTTCTGCATGCAGCAAACAAATGTTTATGGTACAGAATAAGCCTGCAGGAAGAACGTGAATGTGTCAGTTGCATAACAATTCTGAGTAACGATTCAATGTGTGGTGGCACAAGAGTTCCAGTAGTTGAAGATAATAGCATAACACATGGTGTCATAAGAATTGTGTAACAGTGCCAGATAATGGCACAGTGTGCGATGTCACTTTTTCAAGTAATACAGTGTGCCACCGTCATGAAGGCGAACATATTTGAGATACACTTTTAGTTTGACATGCATGGATCACTACTCGCTATCCACAAAAATTAGTTTTGAATGGAAGAAACTTATATTATGCACATGCACACCATGAGTTAACAAATATGGTTTGCCAGGCAAAATAGGTGGTGCGTTAACAGGTTACACCATACACTGTAGGTGGCTGTACCGTACACAATAGCTAGCAAAAAAACAGATATTACTGCACACAACAGGCTGTCTGCGACATGTCCTGTGCAGATGTATAATCTATTTGCTACGGTTTGAAGAACACCAGTGGATCCCTGGCCAGAGGACTATATTTTTCTCTGGTAGTTGAAAAACCTGCAGAAACATATGCAGTTTCTTGCTGCGTGCCATTTATACTTCAATAACATTGAGAATACCATAATTCGAACTCAAATTACAATATACAAAAAAAAGCTTAATGTGCACCAAATTAAAATGTGTGTGGTCTGTTTGGTCCCAACGAGTGTAGTGTAGTTATACAATTTTAAATACTATTTTGATTCATGTTAGTATTTTATAATTTTTTTTTAAACACATTTTTTTCTTCTATTTTTAGGTTTTATTTTGGATTTGTATAGAGTTCCCGTAGCAAGGGGTTCCATCGTTGGTGCAGCTGCTAGAGTGCTCACCTCCCACCAAAGCAAACTGGTTTCTATTCTCAGTGGGGTTACTCTCGCACATGGGAATTGTGCCCGACAATGCTGCTGGTGAGCAGATTTTCTGGAGAATCTCCCATTTCCCCCATCCTTGCATTCCAGCACTGCTCCACATTCACCTCATTTCACCCTCATCGGCTCTCAAGATCCTGTTGTGAAGAGCAGTGTAAACCACTGCACTCCACAGTAAGGCTTTATTTACCCCCATCCACCTTCCCCTCTTTCCTTTATGCATGGAACTGCATATGAACAGCTGCTTTGTAAAAGTGTTCAGTGTAGGCAACATGCACATGTTCTTTATTACTAAGCTGGTTTGGCACCATCTGAAATGTGGAAGTAACACGTGTCATACTGCTGGATTTTGGCCATCTCTGAGCCATCTCATTTGTCTACAGAATTAAATTTTACTTAGAAGAACATTGTCAAAAACCACCACTGCACAATAATAAAATAATATTTATTTTAGGGTTAATTATTGATGAAATGCTATGTATTATAAGTACATGTGAAAGCAGATGCCGAATGTGTGAGGTCATCAGGTTAAGCTCAGAAAACAAACTTGTAAACAATGTTTTATTAAACATTACAATCACAGTATCAAAATTTCATTAAATGGCATTGGAAAAGACTGATTAAAATTAATCATCTGACATTGAGGAGCAAAAAAATCTAAAATGTAGTTACACTTTCACTGCTTTACCTTTTCTTCGTTAATGGTAAGGAGAAGTTTGCCAACATTTCTTCTTTCTGCCAAAACCTTAGTTGCTTCCACCGCCTAAAACATTTAGAAACAAGGCCCATATTAACTCGTGAAAACGTATCTTTCCTGTACTGTGAAACAATGTTATGCGAATTTGCACGTTTAAACCATCACCTGTTTTTACAGAGTACTTTTTTTTTGTTTCGAAGTGTGAGTTACTGGATTTTTGCAAGTGGGAATCTTGCTGGACGATGCCGTTGGTCAGCGGGTTTTCTTGGGGATCTCCCGTTTCACCCGTCCCATCATTCCAGTGCCACTCCATATTCACTTCAATCACCCTCATCAGCTCTCAAGACCTCGCTGTTAAGAGCTGCCCAAATCTCTTCACTCGCTCACTCTAAGTGTGAGCTGTACTGCAGCTTAAAAATACCTAGAAATGTCCATTTTTCGTTTCTTGTTAGATTATTTTGATGAAATACTGTTTCATTGCAGTAAGTCTACAGCTGTTCTGGTTGTAAAAGAGCTTTACTGCTGCATGTAATTTTAGAGTATAAAAGTGAGGTGGTCACGAGACACTTCAGTAAGAGGCTGCCCACAATGTTCTGGCTCAGAGGCAGTGCTCTTCATTGGAATGGCTGAATGATGAACACAAGTGGATAGAAAATAGATGAGACACTCAACGGCTTTGTATCCATTTAATGTGGAAAGGATAAATGTCACAGTCCCAAAGTCCCAAAGGTCTAATTTTCCAGGAGTCTCCAATAGTTGTCATGCGAGTCTCATTGCAAGCAGTTGTGTGTGCTCTATTTTTCAAAAAAACTGGAATATTCCAATGTAATTCTTTTTAGGATAGAAATTAAAGTTAACATTTTGTTACCAATTCATTGAAACATAAATGTGGTCGTTCCAAATGTCAAATCAGCAAAAATCACTGTAAGTAGCCTTCTGTTTACAATATTAACCCTTTGGTAAAACAGTGTTTTAAATACCAGAATACCCAAATTTTCATTGATACTAATATCTTGTTCAATTCCACAAGTTAGCTTTTTGATACTCTATACATTTAACAATACTCAATACTTAACATTTTGAAGAATTGTTGATATACATATGGGGCAACTAGTTGAACCACTTCAGTAGGATATTTCTTTCGCTTTCATTAGAAATTGGTCTTCCATCGGAACAAATATATTTCACTGTGCCAAAAAGGATTATTGTGCTTTTGGAAGTAAATAATTCCATCACCTGCTTCTCTCCAGCGACCCTAGGTTGATTCAGAGATTTTAAATAGCTTCACAGCCCCTATTTTCATTACATTCTACAAAAATAATCACATTTTACTTGAAAGAAACAAAAGAACACATGTTTCTCTGATGTTTTAAATAAAGCAGTGCATTTTAATCCCATTATTCAACAATAAACGGCACAGTCAATGCATGCACAGTTATTTGGAATGTCCATTACAGCAATAGTTTTTGTACTGTAAACTGAATCACTGGGTAAACAACCACAATTTATTTTATAATGTCACTGACTGCATTTTTTAAAGAATATTGCAACTGTAATTCAAGTTTTTGAGCCATGCCATTTATGGATTGTTTTTGTTTGAATATAATATATAAACTATTTTCATGAAGCTGTATAGTTTATGAAATTGTATGACAATGTGATTGATGGCAGCACAGTTTCGCCAGCATGTAGTTGTAAAAATGTTCTGCTAGATGGCTGTGCAGTTAGCCCAATGTACAATTGCTAGGTTTCTCACTAGATGGCATGTTACTCTAGATTATGTTTAATGATTACCCTAGATCCTGTTCACACATGCATGCGCACGCACCCGCATAACATGCATGCACACACACACACACATATGTGCATGCAGAGACACGTGCATGTGCATGCAGACATGCGTGCACACAAACACATCGGCTTGATGGCTACCATAGAATTTTCTGTTTGCTGGAAGATGTGTTTTACATTATGAAGTATATATCCAATATGTTTTGTTACAGAAATACAGTGAAATATCATATTTTGCATCCTGCATATGATTCTGTCTGTAGAACAAGTAACTTTTAAAGACAATTTTATGTAATACGCCGACGTGTGATGTACTGTCGATTGGATACATACATGCAAATGGGACTTGTATTTAGTCCAGGCTACATTGGGCTCTCCTGGTTGGAAAGGGTGCTCTCCTGGTGGAGCACTGGTGCATGCCTATTGCACAGGACAGGCCTGATAGCTTTTAGGCACGGCACAAAGTCTGGTTCTTGCAAGACAATCTTGTGTCTAAGGTTGGCTGCCTTATTGGAGATACCTGGGCGACGTATTTCAACAATTTGATGTCCAGCAATGGGTTGAGGGTTACACCGTGGAGGTACTGCAGGTACTGGTATAGGATGCTGTTGAGGTGCGGACCATGGAGCTGGGCACAGGACTGCTATGGCTTCGGTGGGTGATTGGTCTGGCTGGCTGAGGTGGGCTACCCACCACGGAAATGCTTCTTGGTCGGTGCAGATTGGTTCAGCAAATAATTCCCTTGGTATCTCTGATGTGACTGGGTCCTGTAGGTGTCTCAGAGCTTGAGCCTGTTCTCTGGGGGGTAAGCTTGGTGATGGAGGCTACTAGGGCAGGGGTTAGCTCGTGCAGATGCCCAGAGGAGAGTTATGTCTGTTTCACTCTTTCCTTCAGTCTACTGCATTTGGACACACACAACACTCTCTCACGTCCACGAGTCAAAGGCATGTTCCTTGTGACTAATAGCGTGTCGACCATAAGTGGGCTGTCGACTAAGTGGACACCCTATCTCAGTACTTGGCACGAATACGCAGTATGCACTGAAAATCAGGCCTCACAACTTTAGGTCACAGCACGTGGCTGTTGTCTTAGCCGAGTCTTCTCGACTCGGGGAACGTCCGTTTTTCCTGGCACAAAGGTGTAGTGAAAAAGGAGGGAGCACCGAGCCGACGAGCTGTTCTAGGAGCAGTGTCCCTGTGTGGGCTCCGCCATTCTACCTACAATGTAGATAGAAAGGTTGGCCATGCTAGGTGCTTGTGGGTTGATAACACTGTGTACTGGCTCGTCTGAGTAATTTCCCGGGACCACCCAAGTTTCCCTTTACGTGTGGAGTCCACTGGAAACTAGGTGCTATGTCTACAGGAAATGTGGTACTCAGGGTCTAGTTTGCATAAGTTTTATTTCCATATTATTGGAAATACACGCAATGACGTACTCTCACTCCTACGTCAGCATAAGCTATTGCCGGGAAACTAGAGTTACGTAGAGGCGACCAGTGTAGAATGAGCAGGGGATAGGGGTGCATAGCACTGTGAAAACAACTTGTAACTAGGCAAACTCTCTATCCATTGTTGCCCAAATGGGACCGCTGGGTCTAGTGTTGTAGGATATAATGGCTGAGAAACTGGCATGGTGCTTGGTTTACTAAGCAGGGTGTGGCAGGGTAAGTCCCAAGTTGGGGCTTAAGGAATGGAGTATCCTTCTGCAGCATACATGCAATGTAGGAAAGAGGGTAAGTGCAAGGAGCAAAGCTAAGAGATAATCCTGGCTAATGCGGTGGGTATCTGAAAATGGTTCTTTGCAGGCAGGATAAATTTCTGGCAGCTAGCGCAGTGAGATGAGAGGTCAAACTGGTCAGGGTATCCTGGCGACTAGTAGCGCTGTGTATAGCTGAAGACCACTCAGAGGAAAACTGGCCTGGAGTTGAAAATTGACTTTCCTTTTATACTCCTTTGGGCCGCTGCCCAATGCTTATTGTCTGACATCTCGAGAGCAAGAGGGATAGTCGCAGAGTGGGGGTGGCGAAGGGGCATGACCAGCTGATGTGACGTTACCGGCCGGCTGGAGTATGGGAAGTGAGGACAAAAGAAAGTCCTATTGTGGGTGATACGTAACTGCAGATAAAAGTACTCGCTGCTTGAGATGCATAGTTAGCTGGTGAATAAATCAATCTGCCCTACCTAGAAAGTCCATTCTAAACGGTAAACAGAACAATCTCATCACTTGTTGAAATTAAAGGTAATGCAAACTCGAGGACTCATATGCAAGGCTATACGTAGGGCTGAACTGAAGTCATCAAATAACCATTGATAAAGAGTCGTACGTCAACTTAAACTCTGAACCATTTTATTACAAATCATCACTGACATTTTTTAAAAACTTGTCTACATTATTTTAAAAATTGGAAAAAAAAATTTTAATTTATAAACTTTTACACTTGACACATTCCTGCACTTCTGGGAAGCGCTCTCTACATGACTAACTTCGCCTCATTTTGAGCTGCAATTATAAACAGGCAAGTCAACTCCTAATAAAATTGGTAATGGAGGCGAGACACGTGAACTCATTAATGTTGACAAAGACTCAGATTACCTATTAACCACGTGATTCACACTTTTACTGTACTCAAAGATTCTCCAAGAATCTGTCATGTTAATGCTCCACCCTGAAGAAGCGACAATTTCCACTCTGCCGCTCCCGCTATGTAAGCCCACAAGGTTTGAACTTAGCACCGCTGAAGGGATGCGGCCTGCACAGCAGAGAGTCACTGCCTCCATGAGCACATGAGGGCAAGATGTGTCATTGCCTCGCGCCGCTTGAGATGAGGTTCCAGAAACCCATGTGTGATGAAATAAACTCCACCCCTGAGAGGCAGAGTTAATTCCCCTGCACCCATCTGAGTGCCACGAACTGAGAAATTTGTATAAAAGGGATCCCAGAGCAGGCCTCAGGAGCGACTTCTGCTACACCTTCTGGCTGTGAATGCCTTTGGCGTCAGCACAGGGCAGACCACCTCACCTGAGCTGGTGACTGCAGAATTACCAGTGGCAGACGACGATGCTGTTCAGCTCCGGAGGACCAGCACCTACCAGAAGGCCCTCAACCTCTTCAGCCGCTTCCTCAACCCTCGGAGGGTCACCGCCATCCAAAGGCCTTCCACCTCTTCAGGCCTCCACCAGCAGCTACCGGATTCGTCAACAGCTTACCAGAGAACCCAGCAGACATTGTCCCTACCCATTCCTCCATTTCTTCCTTCCTCTCTACCACCCAGGTATTGAAGGTCACTGCGACTAGGTCCCCTCTGGATGATACATAAAGGCCCTGGCCCGGCCATGTCTTCACCGCTTGGGTGAAGCACTCCCGATTGCTGTCCCGATTGACGTCCCTGCCGGACAAAACCCATTTAATTCAAATAAGGAATTATTATTGGGCTATTTTGATTAATGTATTTTCATATATCAATGTACCATAAGTCATATTACATTGCTTTATCCACATTGCCGCCGCCTAGCTATTAATGTAATTGACTTCCGCTTTTTCAATATAAGTAGTGTGGAGAGTGTGAATACACGTGTTGTATGTTATATTTTACCTTCTAATACATCCTTATTAAACATATTATGCTCCCATCAATATTAGTATTTTATTTCACGTTGGTATTTTATGAGCACAAGGGTGGTCACTCAAATAGCCATTCAAAATTCCAGGAATCTTCATGGTTTTCAAGGTTGTATGAAAAATGCCAAGTTTTGTAAAACAATAACTTTTTCATTTGTATTTTCTTTGTTGTTGTTACTTATGTGACACTAATAACATTTTACAACGATTTTATGAGAAAACATTGATTTATTATTATTGAATAGATCAATAAAAGTTAAAAATATTTTTAAAATTAATAATTATTATTATACATTTTTCATCTAGGAATATTTAACTTTAGATCTCAACATTTGTCAACATTCAATTGCTGCCTAAGAAACAAGATATAATTTACTTTTGAATAATTTTATCAAATGTTTTCGGTAATCTCCATACAAACAGGTTTGGTAGCATCACGCGTCACAGTGGTGAAATGCATGCCACATTAAAGGCAGAAGGGGCCACGGTGGTTGAGTGGCTACAGTGCTCACCTCCTATCAAGGCAATCTGGGTTTGATTAAGGTAAATAGTATCAATATTTTCATTATAGTAGAATTGTCTTCGACTTATGGTTTCAAGTGCGGTGGTTGGTATCCCTTATCGTATGTTACAAAAAATGAAAAAAATTATTTTAACTCTGGAAATGTTGATTCGGCAAGAAATAGACTATTTTTGAGGAAACCCAAAAGAAAGTGGGGTACAGTATTAATAGTGTTTAAAATGTAAAATAGAGGTTGTGTATGACCTGCTGCTTGTTAAACACGTTAAACGGAAGTTTATTAACAATGTGAATATAAATTTGCCATGAATTATTATTTCAAGATTGGTTTAAACTAGGTGTTTGCTCGTTGTACACAGACATAACATTTTGTACCACAAGCAAACATGAATTTTGCGAATTTTTTTTTTTACTATAAGGATAAATTATAACTCTTTAAATATGTTTTTTATTTGTGTGTTACTATAGAATTGTTTGAATTATATTATTCCCTAGAGAAACTGGACGGGATCGGAAACTATATGGTAATTAGATTATTAATATTGCTCAGTAATTAAGGCTCAAAAATTTGCGATACTGTGGCCCGTTTATTCTCATACATGAATTAAATCAGTGGTTGCATTAGGCATAATTCCGTGTCAATTTCCTCGGGACATATTAAACAATCAAAATTAATTAAGATCCTGTTAAATAAGGTCTTATTTTGCAGTGGCAAATAAGAGAAACGACATGTGGTGTGCCGAGAACCAGACAAATATTCTGTACAGATTTTTTTAAAGTTAATTTTTGTAATGTTATGCTTTCCGGTAATTTTTATAGAACTATATTAAAGTGTCTCAAATATTTACTAAAAAACAGTGTTTTTATAACGATTAAATTAATATACAAGTTGGATTTGCATAATTTTGCGGCAGTGTCTGCTCACCATACATCGGGTGTCGGCCCAAGGTAAACGCACATCATAGGTGTCTGCTCATTGTACAAAAACACACTCTTTTAAAAAAATTGTTATGAAATGTCAGCGTGCATTTGGCAACTTTGTAATATTTACGTATATAGATAAAGGTTAGTAGTTGCAACCAACATCTTCACTTATTGAAATTACACATTTGTATGGCTTACAAAAATTTTTTAGTGCAAAATTTCCTTAACATATTGGCTCCCGGTACTTTTACCTTACCGCCAAGATCACCCAGATTTTCATGCCGCAACGTTGGGACGATGCTGTAGGCCGACTGGTTTTCTCTGTGATCTCCCGTTCCTCCGCCCTTTCATTCCGACGCTGCTCTATACACACATCATTCACCCTCAATCGGCTCTCAAGGTCATAGCTGTTAAGAGCTACCCAAATCTCTTTACTCACTCACGTGTTTTGCGAAACAGTAACGTACTGGTCACTGGTGTAGCCCTTTCGCGGTTTCAACACTGTACACCTAGTACGAAGTCAGAACTTGAAGTTTCTTTTCCTAATTCACTACCACTAAAAGGGAAATCTGTGATTCACAGTAAGGGGCTTGTTTCACTCACGGGCCACCACTATGTCCCCTCCCTTCCCCACAATATTAGCTTTTTGATCCACCACTGGCCCAGTAGCATATCTGGGCCCTACCTAAACTTAATGTCTGGGCACCCCACGCCTATGATATTTTGCATTATTATAACTCAGAATGGTCTGAACTGCACATTACCCACAAATAAATTCTTAATAATCAAATTTTGTATCTAAGTTTTGAGAATTTACTGTCTACCACTTGATGATACATGAGTAGAGATGGTGGTTTATCGCAGAAAAAGTTGAATGTTTGCTTGGCTTCAGACCTTCAAAGTACTGTTTACAACATAACTGAAGTTTTAATTAGGTGATTGGCCATCACTAATGTAAGAAGCTATTTACCTGTTTCACTAGACCAATGATAATCCCGCTGTTTTAACACAAAGTGTTTGATTCATCAGTACAAACAGTTAAGGCGTGTATGAAATTGCAGCACCCAATAATTAGAGGAGAAAGATATTATAGTACATTTGCTCAAAAAATTTTTGCGATTTTTCATCATCTCTATACATGAGCAAATAATAAACATGTCAACTACACACAAACAGTACACAGTTTTGACTTTTTTTTTACCAAAAATGTCTCCATTTTCTGCACTTCTCAATCAATTGCGAACTCACAACTGATACCTTCCAAATTCTTGACAAGATGCATTGAATCAGTCTTAAGATGGAACTGTACACAGTACACAGGTTTGAACTGACTTCCCGAACAGATTGCTAGAACGTGACTGTTGCATTGTTGCAAGGGCCAAGGGGTGTCGCCCTGGTAGGATGCGCGAGGCATTTTATAGGTAATAGGTTTTCCCAGCTAAGTACCTGACCTTGAGACACAATGTAAGGGGAGGGAAGCCTCTGCCCTCTGTCTGGGTGAATCACAGCTTAGCTTGGCCGACCTTCTATGTTCCATCTGCTCCAAGAGTTTTACACATTACAGATATTACAGGATTATAGCTTTGATGACTGCGCGGAATTTTTTTGTGGGGGGGGGGGCACTGTAACCTCCTTTCAAATACTAACAGCAAGCATCCACATGATGCTGTTGTGGCCGTAATTTAAGATATTATACATATATTTTATAATTGTCATAAATTCTTACTCTCCACTACTACCACAAATACATCACAACAATTTACATTCTGAATCCATGTCTGATAAATACATACAGCCAATCTCGATTATCCGCAATAATGGAGGGGGCGATTGCCGTGGATAATCCACATACCAAGAGAAAAGTACAGTTTTTCCAACACTAAGTTTCGTATGGTCGTAACTGAATACTGGGTGTTTCAGTGTGAAACCTAGCCTATCCTTGACATACTAATGTATTTACCCACATAATTTCCGTACCCTATTATTTATTAACAAACCAAGAAATTTGAAAAAATGCGTAATTTATGCACCCCTGATTTTAACTTACAAAACCAGAATATAAAGTGTGTAAAATATGCTGGTAATCATGGTAGTTCTCTCATGAACATTACAAGAAATGTGCAGCTACAGTTAATACAAACAATGCACTGGAATGCATATGGTGTTTATTGCTGAGTGATACTGGAATCTGAAGTTGTGTAAGAGAGAAGGTAGGCTGACGTCACTCGTTTGATAGTCAATAGCCCCCCCCCCCCCTGGAGATAGGGAAATAAAGAAGTGCAAAGCGAACTGTAAGTTGCCCATGTCACACACACAACCTCCCACACTGTCCAGTGCGTACGGCATACAGCCAGCTGTTTCAGCGTGTGGAAAACAGTGTTTAATGTAGGAAACAAGTTTCACCTTCCATTCCCAGTTCTCCAAAAAATATTGGGCTTGTTTCACACACACTAAGCCCGACACTGGCATTCCCGCGGCAGGTTTCTGGTTAAACCACTCCAGCATAGCCTTATCTAGTTCTGCGTACGTCAATTGTTTCATCATTTTCCTATTCGCCAATCCACTTATCGAGTCCACACTGCTCGTAAACTCAATAATTTTGGATTTATTGATTTGTATATCCCGAATTGTTGTTTCTCCCACTCCATACATAAATGAAAGCTGTTTTATTACACTTCCTCCTTCAAGTTCATTAATAATTTCCAGCTTCTGCTGTAAATTTAAAACCACACATTTACGTTTTGCAGACATTTTTTGGCTGAAAATGAGCAAAAACAAAACCGAATGCAACTACTGACTGGCAAGATAAAACAAACTGACCATGGGAATGCGATACGCGGGAGGAATGCGGCGGTCGTGCCGGGTTGCTGCTATATCTGGTAGGCGGCAGCTAGGCTATCGAGTTGTGCGGTGTTGTCAGCTCGCTGTCTTGCGACGTAACTAAGCTCATTGCGCCATTGGGAACACATTTTGACGTGCATTTGCATCAATAAACAAACATATTTCACTCCACAGATATTTTCATAGAGTACCTGTTATGAATTTCATTAGGTAAGATGGGCATTTTATTAAATAACTTTGTTCTGGCAGTGTTTGAGTTAATTTCCAAAATTTATTTTTACCTTTCTGAATATGCCACGGTTAAGCCGCAAAGCGGATAATCCGCTTGCGGATAATCGAGAGTCTACTGTAGTTTTACAGAGAACGTTTTGTTGATCCTGGAATCTGACTGTGTTACAGAATTTATCCAGTAATGACCCAGATTTTAGAAATGTTAATGTAAACTGAACACACAATTTTGTTATTAATCAGTCTCATTGCTACCAGAAACTTGAGTGTTTAGCCAGAATTTATTATATGATTATAAGAAAGCTGATTTTTCTTCCATGCTGTAATATGCATTTAAATTAATAGTAATTCCACTGCAGGTTGCCTTAGCTCTACTATCACCACGATATTTTGAAAATGTTATTACAGATACACCTGGAAGACAATATATAGTTTTAGCGAGTGCCTTAATTTTTTAATCTATAATCTCAGATTCCCTTTCAGCTTCTTTCATCAATTTAAATTTCTTTGCTTCTAATTCTTTTATAGCTAGAACATTCATCTTCCGCTTAGCTGCTCCATGCTCATTTGAAGTATGGCTTCTCTTTTTATCTTCCACTGCTTCTTTGTAATGTGAATTGGTATTTCGTGTAGCATGAATCATATTCTTTGAGATGACTACACCTTCAATACCACCGACAGCTGCCATTTCATCAGAAATTTGCTGATGAACAACCAGAGTTTCCTCTCTCATATTTTCTACTCAACAGTCTTTATTGACTGAAAACCCTCCGTCAATGTTAGCATTGACTTGTGAAAGAATCAGAACCAACTGAATAACTTCCCTAATTTCATTGCACTCTTCATGGGAGTTATTTAGCAGTTGCATCCAAAACTGATCCAGGCGATCATTTTCCCTGTTGAATGTCTTTAGTTGCTCTGAAGCCACTCAAACAAATATTACTGTATTCGCTAGCAGCCTTATCTGCAGTGGTCTCATCCAGCCAATTTTTGTTGTTGAAAATTTCAAGAAGACCATTAAAATACAAATGTGCTACATCCTGGTGGGCAGCTACAGATGGATCCAAACATGAAATATTCTTTGTGAGTTTGTATTTAAGAGGAGATCTCTCCATTATTTTCAGTATAAACTAATAAAGAATCTTTCTGTTGTTGCTCATAAATTCCAAAATCTGCAAATCCTTTATGTCTCTGGCTTTTTTAATTTCTTTTTGGTAGCAAAACCAATTTCTATGGTTTTGAAACTAAGAAGATTTTCAGTATTCTCAACATTCACTGCAACTCCCACCAATTCTGGCTTCACAAAGTGCTTCATAGTAACCACTGAGGTAAGAGCAGAATACAGACAGGGGGCAAGAGGCCAATCTGATTGAAGTTCTTGAAGGAATAGTTCAACCTCACAAGCAATGGTTTTGAAGAATGCCAATTTTGGACATACCAGTGGATCTTTGACATTTTGCATGAGCGTAGAGAAACATGTTGATAGTGCCTTTGTCTTAGTTTTCTCTACTTCAGTTACAAAAGTTCGGAGATGAGGAAGCATATCAAGAGTCCTGAGCAACATCAGGATCAACTAATCAGCGGACAGGACAGAACTTCAAAAGGAATCTATTAGACTTGGTGAATGAAGCGTACAGTGCATGGCGAGCAGGCACATCTTTGAAAACTTTGTATAAAGCTCTCAAAAATGTAACGATACTCCATCTGCTTGCGAGCATAAAAACTTCAAAGGTATTGTGCAAAGTGGGGAGTCCACAACTACCTAAATCCAATATTATTGGATATTCTACAGAATCTTCTTTTACAAAGGCCTTAATATCATTGAAAAGTTTACGT
This sequence comes from Dryococelus australis, assembly GCA_029891345.1. Lineage (NCBI taxonomy): Eukaryota > Metazoa > Arthropoda > Insecta > Phasmatodea > Phasmatidae > Dryococelus > Dryococelus australis. The sequence continues at coordinate 256,375,167 of CM056994.1, read as the reverse complement.
TTAACACTGGGACCATCCATGGAAACCTATAAAATGTTCTGAAAATTCAGAGGGGGTAGTGCTTCAAGTAATGACTTCATAAGATCACTAGCTTTGCAGCTTCCCAGAAATGACAATGTGTAGTAGCGTGTGATTACTTCACCTTTACCACTGTCCCAATATTGCACGTTTATGTCCATTTGTTGACGCTGGCACACCTTGTTCAATGATTCATCAAATCTGATGACAAAAAGAAGACATTTTGCAACAACACTTTCCAGCTCTTTCATGAAGAAAGGTGTAAGACCAAATAGTAGTGTGTATCCAATTTTAGTTTGCTGAAGTTGCATGCTTGATGCTATTTCACTGTCTAGAAACATAAGTTTAAAGATACTAATATCTTTATCCGCAGTTCTCATCGACTTGTGTGTTGACACACACTCAAGGCACCACAATACTTCAGCTCTACTGATGTTCTGATCAAGATGAAATTTTTTCAACCCGCGTAGCCCTGTTTCAGTTGTCATCAAATTTTCTTGAATAAAAGACAAAGTTTCTTTTTTTTCTTTTGTATTTAATTGATCTGTGCAGAAATGCAGCTCTTTTTCAGAAGAACAAACACTCTGAGAAAGCTGACCTACCAAACCTGCTTTGATGTACTGGAAAGAACAGATGGTGATTCTAAAAAAAACACCAATTCCTAAAGAATTTTTCACAGCGTCTACCCGTTCTTTGTGCTTCATGCCACCCATATGGCTTGTGAGCCTGCCATCCAATGCTGCTTATAGAAATCTAGGTACCAACACACGCTGCATTTTGCTGCATTTTGCTGAATATTTGTCATTGGTAACTCCTTGAACCCAACGTTTTAATTCTAGATCAGTAAGCCAGCATTTTTGAAATGCTGTCTGTCCACGCTTCACGTTTGACAGTGACATTTTGAGTACATGCAAAACAAACGTGTATACCTATACTAGCCTACCTAGTTTAAAAAGTATCTTAACACAAGAAATAATGATTGACAGGGCTATTATATTAAATTCCTATAAATATACATCAGTATTTTTTAATCTTTGAAGTATATACACACATATTTATTCATATTTGTATTGTTAATTTATAACACAACTCAACTGAATAAAGATTGTTATAGTGACCATGTGTACAGCTTTTCATTAACAAGGCAAGAGGTAAAGTAGTAAGAATTTCAATTAAATTTTTACTGTTTGTTTGGTTCTAAATAAACTGTGCTTCTGCCAATTCACTGTTTTACTATGCCATATAATTTTGTATAAACGTTGTCAGTTTGCCTTCATTGATATGTACTAGTCAAATCTCTATCGTTATTCAGGGGACTGTCAAAAAACTTCCATACATATAGGATTTCAATAGACTAGGTTTCTGACATGTACATTAATAAATCACCTTATGAAATTTATGTTGAGTATAGTAAGAGCAATGCATGATCTGTGAATAAAGTTTAGCCAATAAACACAATAAAAATGGGAATTTTAGAAAACGTATTACTATAAACAAACCATTAAAAACATTTAACTGAACGATGCAGAATGGCAAATACACACAACTTAGCTGCAACCAGAGTTCTGTCAAGGTAATGCAAACTGTATTGCAGTGGCCGATCATCGGGGGCACCCTTCACTATGAACACAAGTCACCTGGGAATCACGACTCTCTACGTGATGATCCTGGCCCTATAGTTTAGTCTCGGCCAGAGAACGGCTGGACTGGAGTTATACGATGGATCGCACTGGACCAAGACGTGCTCTTAGAAGTACACTGTACGTCCGCTATTTTTCCTGGCTTTGTCTTATGTGGTTCAAATTCTTTTATCAATTTATTAATATCACACTGAAGTGGTCAAAAACAAAAGTTAAAGAAAGCTTTAAAATAACTTGAAATTCAGCTTTTACAACCAACTAATCCAGAAAGCACTGACGAGAATACACTATTTCCACATCCTATCAGACTAGCAGGTGGAATACCATTGGAGCAACTGATAATATTACTCTTTAACCTTGACATCCTGGGATTGGATCCCGAACTCTTGCCCAAATCCTACACTGCTATTCCCCCACATCTACCCCAGGAATCTACAAGCAGCATCAGCACCACTCCTCCGCAGCCAGTGCCAGCCACTGTTGAGCAACCAGCCACCCCAGCCGGAGAAGAGGAGGGTGCCACCGCGACGCGAACAGGTAAAGAGGCGGAGAGCAAGTGTCCCTGTATCCCTTGACTTTGTGCCGACACACAAGCCAACCCTGCCCACACTATACACAGGTGTCCTGCCGACACATGAGTAAGACATTCCAATGGTATGATCACTGTGTATTGTCTTTGCACCATTTGAAGGCCACCACCAATACAAAAGTACATTCCACATACCGCAGAACTTAAAATATAAAGTTTATTCTAGGAGTTAAAATCCCCATGCTTCCGTCCAGTCTGAACCTCGCAAGGATAATATGCTGAAACTCTATACCTTCAATGTGGGGAGCCCACCTCTTACGAGAGCTAGCTAAGGACTTGTGAGCGTTCTTTGACATCCGAGCTGTTACTGTGACTCATGGTTTAAAGTTTTGTGTCTCTCCTTGTACTCTTGGTGTCGAGGTTTGAAACCTCTAAGTCTGCCCTTATTGAAATTGACTTTGTGCTTATTCCTTTTCGTACATGTGATAGGGAAACACTGTACGAGGTGGCTTAAAATACTTCAACTTATATTCAAGAATGGCACTGCTATTAACAACTAAATATTATTATTCAAATAATCAGTACTATTGCACAAAAAAATTTTTTCAGGCCAATAAATTGATGGTACTCAATTCTAATCCATACCTTGGGCTGTGAAAATTTTTTCTGGAAAAGAGAGTGCAGTTAGAAGCAAGTAAATACTGTAACAAAATGCATTAAATAGCATTCACGTCGTGACTCCGTGTTCGATGCTTTGTTTTTTTCAACCGCTGTGGTTACAACAACAAATTGAACTTTTTTAGTGTGAAGAACCTGTAGCATAGTTACTTCTTGATACTAGCTGTATCTAGGGTATTGTGATATCGAGAATTGGAATTGGCCCATCCTTAGTTTTTAACTATAGCAACAATTCTGTTGCTGTACCTTTTCTGAGCAGATTGCTGTATTAAAACCCCAGCCACTGCTTAAAATTCTGAGGAAACTGAATATACACAAAGGTTGTTTATGCTATTTTACATTGCTGTCACAATGCTTCCTTATAACTGGATGTAACCTTGAGGAATTTTAAAATTTTTACTTGGAAGGTCTCTTAACTGTTGGCCCATACAACATTTTGAGGCCTAGTGTGTTCCCCGTTACACAGTACCTACTAATTTTAAGGGATTGAGGTACATGTTACAATTTTTGCCTGCAGATATTGTACTACATGTATAACTCCTGTACTTTGTTGAAGAGAGCAAAGGGTGTTGATGGTGATGCTTTCAAAAACCAATAACTGTTACGGCATGGAAGGTGCAAGATTCCAAATTGTTCAAGCATAAACAAAAGCTGCTAAAAAAATTATTATAATAATTAAACATTTAACAAAAGGTAAAGGTACACATCAAAATGTATATCTTAATTATATCAGTGTAGTAAATCTTTACTTAGTTATTAGCTAAAACTAGTTTGCTTCACTGATATCCGACAAATTTACCTTGTCCAATGGCCACTGGGAGTCTATTTTCGGTGTGATCTTTCCCTGTTGGTAGAGTTCGAAAAGGTGTTTAACAGCTTGCCTGAACCTCTCAGGATCCTTCTCCATAAGCAAACCCAAATGCAGGCCAGCCACAACACGGTTCTTCATGATGAGGTCAGTTGGGCTAACGTTCTTCGTTGTCCACCATATCTTCAGCAGTGCCCACAGACCCAGTTTCTGATCATTGGTGATTATGCTGCTTGACCCTGGTAACATATAGCTTCAATATTACACAACCATGCCATATTTATCATTCTGATTTACATTTTGCTTACACTTTGCATATTCCTACATATATTTATATCACTTATAAGCCTTTAATAACCTATTTCCAGTGTTGTTAAAAGTACTGGAATAATTTAATTGCGCTCAATTACAATTATTTCGGTGACAATGTAACTAATTTCAAGTAAAAATTACTTTTGATAAAAGTAATCAGTAAAAGTACAATTATAATTGCTACTTTCCGCTACCACTTTAAAACTGAGTTATAGTGCACGTTTTTACATGCATTAAAAACGTACATATATATATATATTTGGTTTTTAAAAAGTATTTGCAGCTAATGGTTTCAGTGTTTATTATTTTTAAATATTTGAAATTTTTTGTGGACACGCTGCTTGTATATGCAATTGTAGCGCTACAAGTGTACATTGTGGTACTTCTTGTTCTTAATTTTATCCAAAACACATTGGAAGTATAAAAAGGGACAGTAAATAAATGCAATGTAACAATTACCGAAATATAACGACTATATTTAATGTTTTGCAATCCGATTACATGTACAAATTCCTTGTTTTGAAATGTAATTCATTACAAGTAGAAATTACTTGAATAGTAATTGTTACAAGTAATCCAATTACTTGTAATTCGTTACTTAACAACACTGCCTATTTCTAAATTAACGACCAATAAAGCATAATTTTCTAAATCATCCATAACAAACTGTATTAATAGAGAGGAAAAATTAAGGAAAAATAAACGACGTATAACCAAAACAAAACTAACAAAATATACATAATGTACTATAATTTATAGATAGTAGGTTAAAGTAAAAGTGAGAAATAAGTTTTGTATTTATAAACATTATCGTAAAGGAGAACTATTTAGACATTCACTTAAAAAACAATTGGAAGTAAAGTGAGCTATATTTGAGGTGTATTATTTGCATGCACATAGTTGTATGATTTAATATGGGTATCGCAAATATATTCCATTTGCGGTTACTACCGACTTGAAGTTCTACTTTCAGGCCTCATGCAAACAAAGCTTAATCAAGTCTAGAAAATTACACGGAAGTGACATAACACCACATTGGTGCACTCTTAGTTTAATATTTTGCGTGAGAACTATTTCTTACTACGTATTACCAACACACCTATTTTCTTTGTTTTTATTCATATTAATTATAAATGCAATATAATTATTTATAGATGAAATATATCTTGTAGTTCGTTTAGCAAAAAAAATATAGTTTCGTGCTAACCAAAGTATAAAATGCTTGCGATACACTACATATTTAGGAAACAACTAAACACATCATACATGGGGTAATTTTCCAAATGTTTGATTCAAACAGTGTGGTGATTGAGTACGAGGCCTTTTAATGGACGAGTTAAAAATTAAAGTTAGTAAAGGGCAGTCTCATGTACTGAGCTCAAAAATACAATATTTATAATCTAATAACAGTTGCTTGTTTTTATTTTTATTACACCACAATTACATTGATGCTTCTTGCTCCCTGTGGTATATAGGGCAATTCGTAGGGTTTAAGATACCACTCTGATGCAGACTATGTGTGTGTGTGTGTGTGTGTGTTGGTGTTGAGGGTTGAGGGTTGAAAGCTAGAGTAATGCTTAGTCTCCTTTTCTCTGCAGCCTTCAGGGTGATGCATTGTCAGTGGTAATTTTGGAGGCTGATTATACTCTGTCTTACCAGGGTGGCTGTCTACCTCTGCAGCGGGGGACGGGTAGGAGGCATCGTTAATCACTATTCTTACCAGGGGAGAGGTGGATATGCAACTGATGGTGGCAACGATGTAGGTGGTATCTCGAGGCAGTGGTCCCTCCTCTTGCAGTACTCACCGTACGAGGGGGGTTTAATCATTACCAACGATCTACTAAACAATGTTTACAAATAAATACGCCAGTCAAGTTGTGGGTTAGATAGCATGATTTCATTCAGCATAAAACAGGCACACTGACCAAGTCTGTACCCACTTAGTTAGGGGCCTTAAGGGTGGGATCAAATACCAACATTACTAGATGTGTGAACCACTGACGATCCTGATAGTTAAGGATATGAGGTGTCGGACACACAAGTACTCAAGACGTCCCTTGAGCGATGAACGCTGTGCCATCACTTCGCTGTTTGTAGCTCCTGCTGGGGTTGCTCTGGTGGCAGGTTGAGGTTATGTCAGCTGGGTGGCCCTTCACAGGCTCTTGGCTGGGCCTCGTTGGCATGGTGGTCTCAGCTGACATCTTCCTTTGGGGCTGGAGCTCTTCGGCAGTGTGGTGGTCACTGCTGGTGGCTTCCTTCGGGGCTGGAGTGAGGGCTCTGGTAGGCAACCTCTCCCTCGAGGTCATACGGACTCGTGTGCTATTCTCTCGTCGGAAGTGCTGGTTTGCGATGGCGGTGGTATGACAGTGGCGCTTTGGAATAATAACGTTTGGTTTCAGATTTTTTCTTCTGGGAGTGTGAGCTCATGACAATCTCCCTATCACTATTGACAACACCTTTCCTGTCTACCTGTCTACCTTCATTCTTTTGCCAGCTAGGTTATTAACACCACCATCCTCTTATCTTCCTTCTCCATGTTTGCTACTGTGAACTTCTCGGGGAAGTAACTGTAGTTGGTCAAGGTGACACTGATATGTTGCTCCATAGCGCTGTATAAGAGAAGACAGCTCTGCCATAATGCCCCTTTTTCCACTGCTCTCTACAAAGGGGTCAAGACCAAGTGACTAAATAACTCTCCCAAACATCAGACTACTGGGGGTTTCACCAGTCACTGAATGAGGTGACACGGTAGACCAAAAGGAATCTGGTTCGGGCAATTTTAAGAGGAATGCAGGAATTCACAAGTGCCTTTACTTTAGCTTTAAAAATGTTCACCATATTCTCAGCTAAGCCATTAGTGAAAGGGTGACATTATGGGTATGGGGGTGAGATTGTATGTTTGATGCTTTGCTTACAGAAAACGGAGAACTCATCTAATGAAAACTGTGTTCTGTTGTCAGTCACTAAATGCTCTGGAAGACCACATTTAGCAAACCATTTACGCATTGTTGCCAAAATTTTTCTTGAACTGATATTGGACAATTCACCCACCTCTGGCTATTTAAGAGTAAGCATAGACAAAATTAAAGAAGCATTTTCCCAAAAAGGGGCCCGCTATGCCGATGTGGATGCATTGTTACAGTTTTCCTGGCCATGTCCATTGCAACAAGGTAGACTTATTTGGTTTTGGTGCATTCTGAAGGCAAGCATTTCAGGAAGCTACCAGACCCCACAAGCCACTGTCTACTTTTGGCCACCATACATAAGATTGGGCAAGAGCTTTCATTTTACTAATTCCAAATGTACTGAATGCAGTTCTTACAAGATTCTCTCCCTCAGAACAGATGGCACAATTACTCGATCCCACAACAAATAAACCTACTCCAGAGTCAGTTCATTCCTTTTGATATAGGACGTGAGAGACTCTTCCACGTCCTTTGGAAAACCATTTCTAACACATAACAACTTGGCTCAAGACAGTGTCATATTCCGAACAGAGTCCTATGTCACTCTGGGTTACTGGTAAGAACCCCGACATCAAGATATGAGAACTGATCAGATATTTCGAGGCTGTGAAATGGTAGTCTTGACAGACCATCTGCATTGCCATGCTATCCCCTTTCACATACTGGACAGTATATCGAAAGTCTTGTAGCAGCACCGCCCACCTCTGAAGCCTTTGCCACTAAGGAATGCAGCAATGGTCACCAAAAATGAGGGTCGAGGACTAGTGGTCGGTGACAAGACAAAATTTACTTCTTGAAAATGTCCCAAGACCATTATCAAACACTCAGATATTTTCCTGGCAAAGAGTCAAGCACAGAAACACCATCTTACAAACAGAAGCCCTCCTATTAGCATGAAGTGGTTATGTGCTTAAGGGTGGGCTGCGGCAGTTTAAGAGCCTTGTACCAATCCCTATCCATAAAGAGGGGGACTCCCATTTGGCACTACAAACAGATCCAACATCACTGGTTTGTCTTGACCCTTAATGGCTACTGGAACACTTATTTTACCACGTGGAGTCATCACTCCATTGTAGCAACACTAAACGAACACTTGTGGGAGTCCGAGGATAAGTTAAAAAAAAACTTCTTAAAGTTATTTCAGAGACATCTGAAATAGCTGCCGCACTGTCTCTCCATGTCCAAATTAACATTCTCCACTGTTACTAGCAAGACCCAGGGCTGGGGACACATTCCCAGCTTCAGCAGCATGTTAAGTGTTGCAAACTCATTTTCAAATGAGTCTTGCGAGGCATCAGAGTTCACACACAAAACATAATTGTGTGAACTGACTTCCTCTTGTGCATGCCTACTAAGGTTAGAGCACATTATTTGAAGAGGTCCGATATGCTTACAGTTATTGCATTTGTATTTACCGAATATGCAGGCACTAGAAAAACTATTAGTATTGCCAAAACTCCACATCTTTCGCGAGAGGGGTCTTTGTTTGCCCCACTCTTCAGAGGACGAACTTTTACCACATTTACAGAGTCCTGTTCCATGTGCACCGAGACAGATTCTTGGGACTCAGGTGCACGTAACAAAGCATTGTCTACTGCAGACTCATATAACAAAGCAATTTCTACTGCTTTGTCAAGGGTTAGGTCATCTGATTCTAAAGATAGTCACTGCATGATATCTTTATTTTTCAAGCTAACCATGAACTGATCTCTTAGTGCTGAGTCAAGGAAAGTCCCAAAGTTGCAAAACTGTGTCAGTTTGAATTAACATATAACAAAGTCGGCAGCATTTTCATGGCTTTGTTGCACTCTTTTATGCAAGTTATGGTGCTCTGCTATAACCGATGGTTTTGGTGCAAAATGAGCACCCAACAACTTAACTAAATCACTGTAATTGCATTCATGAGATCTCTTGGGTTCTGACAAAGTCTGTAAAACTTCGTAGGTTTATTTTCCTACTGCATAAATTGAAATCGCCACTATTTTTCATTATCTTCCTTGCTTTAAACACCATTTGCAATGTAGAGTTTCTCCAGACGCTCAATGTAAGAATCCCAGGCGTCTTCTCCAGGTACAAACTTGTCAACCGTAAAACCAGCCAAGTCACAAATTAACATTTAAATACACACCGAGAGTCCATCCTAGTCACCACTGTTTCTATGTGTGTGTCTATATATATATATATATATATATATATATATATATATATATATATATATATATATATATATATATATATATATATATATATATATATATATAGAGAGAGAGAGAGAGAGAGAGAGAGAGAGAGAGGGGAGATAGAGAGAGAGATAGATAGAGAGAGAGATAGATAGATATAGAGAGAGATAGAGAGAGATAGAGATATAGAGAGAGATAGAGATAGAGAGATAGACAGAGAGATAGACAGAGAGATAGATAGATAGATAGATAGAGAGAGAGAGAGAGCCACCTTTGCCTTGAATACATAAAGTGTACATAAACATTGTTACTGTATTGCTGTCAAGCACACTGGTGCCAACCCCTTGGCATCAGCAGCATTAAAGTTGCTGAGGTATACTGAATGATAACCGATATAGTACTTGTGTGTAGTATGTTTTCTGTGTGTTTAACACAAAAATTTCTAATTTTCGAAATTTGAGCAAATTAAGGGTAAAGTTTACTTCTTCCAAGAAGTACAGTAATTGATTACAAAGCTACCAGTTAAGGAATTTTAATAGTTTGTAAATACATTAATTAATACGTGAAAAATTTTTTTTAAGTATATTATTCAGTAACAAGTGAAAATTATGCTCACAAATTTTTTTAAAATTAAAATAAAAATATATTTAAGTTCAGTATGTACTTAAAATACTAAGTCTAGTGCAAATTAACAAACATCCTACTGGCAATGATGAGGTAGATCCATTTTTTTTCCCTACTTAATTCTCTTGTTGCTGACTCCCCACCTTACTTTGATTCTGTTTCTCATGCTAACCAGGAACACCATGAAGATGTCATCTCCGAGAAAATATCACCCAGCTCCCTCCCAATGCGACATATTAGTTTTATATTCTATTTATTAAAGATAATTTTACAGTGCTGTTTCTTCGTACTGAGAAATTAAACTCCTTTGTTTGTATCATTTTTAATGGTTTAGACTTGCACAAAAACTATTTACAACCAACCACAGTAGTTTTTACAAGATAGGTTTTTTTTAATGGGCCTATATTAATAGATTAATGAAATATCTTCTTGTTTGTATTACAAAAACGGCACTTTTCTGTTTTGTTTGTTAATTTAAAGTTTTGTTATGTAACTATAATAACATTATAACAATTCACTCAGTATTAACTGCACACTATATTATCCCATGAAAAGGAGGAATGTAGAGTTGAGCAGATCTGTTCTGGTTGACACTTGAGCACTGGTTATGGTGAAATGAGTTCAAGTTGGAGCAACTGCAAAATGCACGAGTGGGGAAAAAGGAGTTCCCCGAGAGAGAACCTGCTGGCCAAAGGCAACATCTGCCACGTTTCCAGCATGCAAAAATCCAGGAGTCGAACCTGGTTTGCCTTGGTGGGACATGAGTAGTTTTGATTACTGCCCCCATGTAGATTTGATGTGAGATGGTTTGTGTAGATTTATGATAGTGAGCTATCAGTCACTTTCACTACTGTAAAAATTTCCAACTTTGGAAGTAATTGATTTTAACACTCTTGGTAGTGTGATACTTAAAAAGCTTGTTGCGGCTGCCTATATAGTTTATATGCACTTTTTTTTGCTGCTTTGCTGTAAATCTAGACTACATATTTCCTATGAAAGATAATCCACACAGATACCATTTATATGTTCTGAGAAAACAAAACAGGACTGTGGTAACACTGCCATTAATAAAAAGTAGAACCAATTTGCTCATGCAAGTCTGGTTCATGTTGCAGCAGTTTTTAATTGTACTGAAATTAATTGTGTGTGCTTATATTGTCAAGTTTCAATTGTGTACTTATATATATTTAATTTTATAGCTATTATTTTTCCCAAAACAAACTTTTTACAATGTATTATTGCTGTTGTGCAGAAGCAATACATTTTTTAAGGAATTAATTATTCAGGTGGTAATGTACCAATAAGTACAACTCTTCCCAAAGGCTTCAACAGCTGCTGACTTGTGGTGAAGTTTGGACCAGAGATGCTGTCGATTACCACATCCACACCATCTGGACTCAGTTCAAGTAGCTCCTGAACATACGTGTCTCTCAGCAGTGTGTGTGTCACACCATTGGCATGAGCTTCCTCATGCTTCTGGGCAGATGCAGTCCCAAACACAGTTACTCCAGGCCCCACGGAGTGTGCCAGCTGTGTGGCGGCCCAGCCGACACCACCTGTCACAATTGTGAATTCAGTACAGAAAATCATTTGCATCTGTGATAGTGCTATTTTGCCCTTCTGATAAACTACATATAATTATAAAAATTAGGAGTAAGTACCGTATTATGAATTTAAAATAGAAAGTGTGGTGAAAAGTTTTTTTAAAAATGGCACTGTCATATTGGATTAGTGACTTACTGACAAATTATACATTTGAGATATCTTATTTATTGCCTTTAACTAATTTGCAATTATCTGAACATTTAAAATCAACCTTAACAAACATGCACTCTCAATAAAACTTTTTTTTTGCTAATGACCATAAACATACTTATTTACATAAATAAACATACATATTTCTTAAAAATAACGTTAGGGTAGACAGCATGATACCAAGATTTACAGTGGCCACCAACATGCTGTGCCTCTGAGTGACTTGTTATAGCAAGCAGATTTTCATATTTTCCTTCACCATATTCGCCCCCTTCCACAACATTCCTGAGGGTGTTATCACAGGCATATGTGTCGTACTAGCAACAGGAAAGAGGCTACTAGCAGTGCTAAAAGTATGTTTATGTAGTATCTGCAGTCTGACGATGGGGTTTTGAACATAACATATTTCTTATTAAATATGTTTTGTACACGAAAATATTTTTTAATTGATAGTCCTGGTTGTAAGCAGCACAATGCCACCAGTGATGCTGCAAGATGAAGGGATGTATTTTGCACAGCCCATCCAGGTCAAACAAGTATAAGGAAGCTAGGAATGGGACATTCAGCATTCCAGTCGAGAAAGCGCAAGTTCGAACAATGTGTGCTACTGGTGTTTCAAAGAGAAATGTTCATAAAATTAAAAATGAAGCAAAGGACAGGCGCATGAAGCTTTTTCTAACAATGGTGATTAGACGACTTCAGCTCATTCCTATGCATAGCCTTGTATTGGAGTCCTCGAAGTGCATTACCGTTTTTAGCCGCCATGTGTTAGCATTGTACTGTTTACTGTTTTGGATGGACGTTTTAGACAGAGTAGACCGTTTTATTCACCAGCCCACTGTAACTATGTATCTAGAGCAGCAAGTTTTTTTTATCCACCACTAGATAGCGCTGCTGGTAGTATTCTTCGTTTGTTCATTTTTACTTTCCGTCACGCCAGAGAGATATAATTTTTGCCAACCCCCTTCGCAGCTCCGAGACCACCCCTCGCAGAAGAGACGCCAGCCAACCAACACCAAGTAGCAACCCAATTTTAGTATATAAGGGGAGTCACAGCTCCACTCCTGACCAGTCTTCAGTTCTCCCCCACGGAGATCTGATCAGTCTATGACACCAGTCTCCAGCCATCCAGCACTCGTTGCTTGGACACTGACCAGCCTACACCATAAGCCTTATCTTACATAAGTTCTCTTACTCCTCCTGCGTTAACCATTAGGGAAACTCCTCATTTACTCTCCATTCTTCTCTGCACTTCCATGCCACAAGGATACTCCAGTCCTCTACGCCCTACCCGAGGGTTCCCCTGTCACATCCTGCTTAGTCTATCTAGCACTGTGCCAGTTAAGCCATACCATCGTCTACCTGCTAGACACTGCAGCCCCCTCGGGGCAACAATAGGATATTATGATAACTAGTTTCAGTTGTTTTCACAATACTAGACTACCTGCCCCTAATGTTAGTTAGGACCGGTCACCTCTACCGCAATTACGCAGCTAGCTTCCTGGCAGACGCTCTTGCCGATGTTAGGAGCTAGTATATCACAACGGGTTGTTTCCCTAATCAAGAAATTAAATGTGTGTTTGGTTGCAATCCTGAGTTCCACACTTCCTGTACAGTAGTACCTTTCCCAGCTGACTTTGCGGACGCAAGGCCAACGCATGTGATCCCAGGAAGTTACTCACTTGAACCAAAACACATTGTTGCCATCCACACATATCTTAGACGGTCATCCATTCTATCTACGCAGTAAAAGGAATGGCAGAGTCTACATAGTTACACTACTCCTGGACCAGCTAATCAGCTCGATGCTTGCTTCTTTTTCCACTGAATCTAAGTGCCAGGAAAAATGGGCGTTCTCTGAGTTGGGAAGACTCAGCTAGAACAACATACATGTGTTGTGACCTAAGACTGTGAAGCCTGATTTACAGTGTATACTGTGCATCCGCACCAGGTACTGAAATAGGGTGTCCACCCAGTCGACGGTCCGCACCTTGTTTAACATGCTGTAACAGTCACAAGGAACTGCCTTGCCTTGTCGACATGAAGGGTGTTGTGCTTTTCCAATGACCTATTCCAAGCATTGCCGCTAAAGGAGAGCATCAAGCAGACCTTACTCACCTCCAGCACTTGCATAAGCTTACCCCTGCCCTCGTCGCCTCCATTGCACAGCTCAGCCCAAGGGAACAGGCCCAAGCACTTCGCCACCTGCAGGACTCCGTCGAGCCAGTAGTACTGACGGATCTGTTTCCAGAACCAGTTCGAGTAGGCACGGAAGTTCACAATTTCTGGCCGCCTATTTTGCCCAGCCTGACCAACGGCCTACAGAAGCGATTGCCTACTTGGTTCCAGTTATATTAGTGCAAGATTCACAACAAACACTCGGGCAACACTGCATGCCTTCATCTGCTGCTCCACCACAAGCCCTCAAATGCACCTAGCGCTGGTCCAGTCAACAATACAGTGCGCCGCTCAGGTATGCCATTCAAGGCAGGAAACTTCAAGCGCAAGATAACGCTGCCCGAACCCGACTGTGCCCTGCCACAAAGCTACCAGGCCAGTCCTATACAACAGGCGAGCCCCAGTACCTCGCCAGAACTAAAATTTACACACAAGCCCCAGTCTACAAGGGCGCGCCTGACTCAGCACCTGAATAAAATCCCTAACCTCACAGTACGTAAGTATTATTTTGCCTAAAGTCATGCGTCAGCACATAGAAAATGAAGGTAACACATCATTCTCGACTCCAAATAAAAACTCAAACCATAAAAAATCTCAACTTCATTAGACGATTTTGACTTGTGCGTCTTAAGAACAATCGCGTACGATTTTTACAAAACAGAAAAATATGCACTAAATGTGGACAGAATTAGGCAGATGCTGCATGATACCATCGATTTTAGGAGCAGCACAACAAGCATGAGAAGACTTTTAAAGAACTTAGGGTTCAAGTGGAAGAAAACCAAAAACAGGTGTATTTTTACAAAAAAAAAACACACACACACACTTTAGAGAAGAAGGGCAGCAAAGATATTTATGGATGAAATATATGTTTTGTCTTCTCATGTGAGTGGGAAATCACAGAGTGACTATAGTGCTGAGTGTTTCCATGCTCCAGTATCGAAAAGAGAGAGATTTATGACTGTGCATGCCGGTGATGAAAATGGGTTTGTGAAAAATGCTATGCTGCTCTGAAAGGCTAGTCAGTGTACCGAGGACTATTACCATCAAATGAACAGTGCAAATTACATTAAATGTGTGCATGAAAAGTTAATACCTAATATGCCTTGTAATACTGTTCTTGTGATTCACAATTGCCCATATCATTGTGTTCCAAGTAAATAAAGTATCCACATCTAACAGCAGAAAAGAAGAAACGACAGCCTGGCTTAGTAATCTCACAATACCATTTTTTCCACAATATTTTAAACCCTCCGCTAAACAAACTTATTCAGATGTATAGACCTATAAATAAAAAGTATCTTGCAGATAACACAACATCCTCATATGGCACATTCCAGTGTACCATCCCAGATTTAAACCTGATAGAAATAATTTGTGCTCAGTTAAAACAACGAGTAGTGCCTAGAAATATCACATGTAAGATGTCTGACATTTTAACATTGTGCGAGGAAAAACTTAACTTCATACGCAAGGCCAAGTGGAAAAATGTGTGTGAACATGTAGTTAAAATAGAAAAGGAATATATGTAATGTGATATTGATTTTGTTCTTGAAGTTGACAATATAACCATTGAATTTAAGTGGTTTTGATTCTATGGATGGTGATGATAGTCCTAGCGAAGATGAGCAGAACATCAGTGACAGCTGTGAATTATCTGGAATTGAAGAGCTGTAACAATGATATGAAGCATTTTATAATTAAATAGGTTGAGCTCACTATCACCTATGTTATGAAGAACATAATCAGATTAAATAGGACAAAAATATGTAAGCACTTTTTATTTAAGTTTAGTGAAAATTTTAATAAATGATCTCTTTTTGACTGATTACACACTGCAAACATACGTATATTTGTTTCTGTACATTTTTGCTCCTTTAACCAAATAGATTACGAGAACCACCCACCAGCAATGATCTATGCATGATCACTTGTCATAAGCTCAAGATAGAAGAATGAACCATTTGAGGTAAGATCATATGTCACTAGTTTTTATTGTGCAACCAGTTAGCCGGAACACCAGGAGTGGTGGTTGATGTTTGTAGTTTTTTGGTGTACTGCTCCGCCTTACCGCCTTATTGTGAGATAGCCCCATCCCCCTTAATTCTTTTCTATTTCCTCTGTGACGTAGCTCAGAGATACAGCGAGCTGATGTTATTGTAATGTACTACATAATAAACAAAATGCATACATGACACAATATGATTTTATAGTTTCTACATTTCTATATATTACCATACTGTATTTATTTCCAAATTACTGTTCATTTTTTCCATGACCAAACTTAATTTCCTTCAGGGGTGTAGCGAGAAGGGGGGATGGATATGAGGGTTTTAACCCTTCCCCTCCCTTTTCCTCTAAGTGTATCATTAATTAATATCAACACTATTAATCAGTTTGACGCATAATGTCTCTACTTATTATTAAATCAACTTCGACTCATCTGTACAATGAACTGGGGATGTCTAACGAACCTTGATTTGCCACCAATTGATGAGACGTCAGAAATTGTTCTATCTACCAAGGCACCACGTCAAATATAATTATTATTTGCCGGCCAAGCCACTGGGACCATGCGACAGGATCAATGAGTACCACGACATGCTGCTAGAGGTCACTACGGAAACCACGGCTGAAGTTTGAACCTGGATCGAGTACTCGCCACGGACGTCTCACGCTGAGGATCTATGCCATGCAGCTGCACCCCTCTCCACATCAACCCCAGCTGTCTCGTCAAAGGGATGTCGCAGTCACAGAACAGTAGGTATACCAGGCCACTCCAGAGCTAGTGCTCAGTTCCTATTCCTTCACTGCACATGCTCGTGGTGCCCCTCAAACTCTTCACCGCAACACTCATGGTGCCAAAGATCCCTGAAGCTCCTCGTCCCTGAAGAACCAACATCGTTAGAACATTTTCGACACGTACCGGTTTCTTCAGGACACCAGAGTAGATCTAGGAAAAGTGAATAGTAAAGACACAAGTTTTCTGCCTACCCCAGGTACATGTAAAAACAGGTAGCCTTCACCTGTTTGCATAGGGTGTACGACTTCCGTTAAACTATAGTGAGATAAGAGGTAGTGCATTCTCCATGTCTATTTACTTAGAAAGAAATAAACACTGTTTTCACTCACTTACGGATATCAGACCTGTCTAGGGGACAACAGGTGACTGGGCTTTACAATTACCACCACGACATCTTAACAAAAACAAGCTTGGAAGGCCACCCATTCTCCACACTCGTGTGGAGAACGGTAGAGCAACGAAACTAGGATACCACTTCCTTGGGAACTGGCCTGCTTGTCTGGAGTTTACTCTTCTTACCGCACACTAGAGATGCAGAGAGGAGTACTTCTCCGGGTCTTGGGGGGGACCCGTTCTCCTGGAACACTCACTACACCAAAGTTGGAAGGCCACCCATTCTCTGCACCATGTGGAGAGAACGGTAGAGCCACGACACTAGGTTCACAATCCCATTTAGGTCGGCTTACCAACTGGGAGGTTGTCTTTCTCATCGCACACTAAGTGCCGAGGTAGCTCTCCAAGACAGGAGAGACAAACCCTCATGGGACAACACCTGAGTTGTGTGGGCAGCCAGTGTCAATGCAGCTTGAAGAACCACTGCACTCCGGTGTTGGGGGTTTAGAGTGAGATACAACACTGGACGCCAGCCACTTCACCTACACTTGATACACGTCACCTGCCAAACCTCGGCGAGGCCCGATATTTGTCCTTCCTCATGCCCTTTACCCATCATAGTGGTGTTCGTAACAGGGTGAAAAGGGAAATGGCTACCTCTATATCTCTGCTAGAGCTTAATCCCCCCCTTTTTTTTCAGTTACGCTCGAATGACACACCCATCGTGAACAAGCAGCTGAACTCCATAGACACTCCATCTCCACAGCACCTACCTACGAGCCTGCCACGTTCCAGCCACCAACCAAGGGCTCCAGGGAAATACACCCAGTCTTACAAGCTTTCTTCAGCAGCCAAACCACCTCCCTGGATATCACCAACCTCTGGTTCTGGGGAACGCCTCGAACGCCACAAACTACACAAGCCGCTGCACCTCGTGCACCGAATCAAACCCGCTCAACCAGCTCCGGGACAACTGAGAGTATACCATGGTCTGAAACTCATAACATTGTCATGCCACCACAGGCCAAATGTCGACCAGAACTGCCATCCAGAGTAGTACCAACCAAGTGAAAGATAGTACTTGCAGAGCCTGACTTCATCCCGTGTCGAAAAGCCACTCGTCCAGTAGTCTTATGATGGCAGAGCTCCTGTTCCCAGTCGCGACTAAGCCAAACACCAGGGCGCACCTAGCCTAGCGTCCGCCAAGTCACCTTGACAGCAGACAGGTCAGTACCGAGGACCATCATGCATCAAGCTTGTAGTTCTGATGTAAATATGCAATTGCAATAAAGTATATTGCATTTCATTACTTTGAGAAGTATTTTTTCCAGTTATTTTTGTCTAAATTAATGTGTGTTAAAGGCTGTTCACAGTAAATTGAGCACTTTTGAAGCCCTACCAAGTTTCTATTTTCAGCCCGTTAACTGCACATCTTTCCACATACCTATCAAAATAAATACTGCCATGTGACTTTCAGCTCGTGTTCACTTCAGCTGGCTCATAATTCTACTCATTAAGTAAACAACAAAATGAAGTAAATAATATAATCATCACTATTAACATGTGAACATTAATTACAGTAAAGAATATTAGTTTGTGAATATTTATGTTTATAATTCTTTTTCTGTTTCAATATAAATTAACGCCTATAACTGTTACCAGCATTTCTGAGACAATAAGAAAATATGTTTAATATTAGTGGTCAACAGAATAGCAGAAGAGTTAAAACATTATTCTTTTTCCCAATGTAAAACACCGGATGTTTTGAATGTTCACTTTTATCATATAGGAAAAGATTAAACACTTGACCTTTATCTGTATGTGTGTTTCATAAGAAATGCATGCTTTAGGATAATAAGGTGTATATACTCCTTCATAAAGAAGACAACGTGCTTTAAACGATTATTAAATAACCTAAGAATTATGTTTTACAACATTTACAAGTAATTATTCATTCAAATTTTTACAGCGTTATTTGTACAGTAATATTATTCACTTGAAAATTTGTCAACCACGCGTTTTTTTAAAGCACATACCTAACACTAATGTATTTTGAGGGATACTGCTTAAAACTTTTTGCTTGTAAAATTGAAATGCCTGTACTGATATAAACGTAACTTCACTAGAATGAGAAAAACACAATATCTAGCTGATGAAAATCTGCATATTTTAAAATTCATCTATGAATCCACCAATGGTTGATACACCGGTGTAAACTGGTTGAGGTATTTTTCAAACATTAGGTTGATTTTTAGCGTGTTTTCATCTGCTTTCAGACACACATTGACACTATTTGACTCCAATTTCAAAGTTTGTATTGCCCAATTGTAAAACTCGATGTCTGAATTATTTTGGTAAGTTTGGAAGGCTTTAAAATTAAGAGTTGTGGGTGTTTTAACTTTTATTTTTCAAAGAAAGTGTTCGAAAATTCATCGGTTGATGTTTTGGTGCATATCCGCCAGATTCACCAGATATTCAGGCCGGTGAAACCGATGGATAAATCGATTCAACCGGACTCACCAAATGATTAATTTTCGAACGTCCGGTGTACATCGGTGGATTTTCAAATACACTGAATGTATTTGGTGAAACTGCACCCCACACATTTAATGCAGAATCTTATTTTTCCCCAAACTACTTATCTTGAAGGCTAGTCGTGGGAGCTACAGTACTTACTGTTTGATATATTGCTCTTTCAAATTAAACTGTTCGGACAGATATAATCCTGCTTAAATGCATTCCTAACACTTGAGTAATATTTTACGTACAGTATAAAACACTTTTGTGGCATTATTGTTTCAAAATAAGTACCATGCCGAAGTTTTGACTTCAAACTGGGAATTGTGTGAATACCAAACAACACACACACATTTATTTAAGCTTTCAGAATTGAAATACACATAGCAAATATAACAAAACACAATTCCGAAGGTTCTGCAAGGATTAAAATTTATACAGACTTAAATTGCATTAAGTAGTAAACTTTCCAGGTCGGCATATTATATGATGTTTCAGAATTTCTCTGACAAGAAACAATGTTGAGATAATGCAGAAAGCAATAAACTTATGCCACTTCACTCAGAATATGTATAGAAATGTTTTATTTATTACATGAATGAATACCTTATTTCAGGAGTTTTAGACAGACACAAATCACGATCACGTACTGCTATTTTGTTGACACGAGCGCAGACCAGAAGAAAAACCAAAACAATGTATTAGCTAACATGAACATTGCATCATCCACGTGATGATGTGAAAGAGTCAGAAACACAAATGTGTTGCAGTCACAAAATTTTATTCTTATTTATATACAACAAAAAGAAACTGAATTGCAAGGGACACATTTTTTTACTGTATGACTAGTAACTGTAAGACGTTACAACATGAAACTACTTCTCGTAGCTCACTGCCAACTCGACTGTGAATACTGTGGTCATTGATTGCATTAAAATAAATGCAGTTACAGGCAGTGATTTTTTTTGACAGGTTATTTTCAAGAGTGTTCACTTTATCATGAACCACCAATAGCATTGCTAATGGTAGTGTGATTTCCCTTCTTTTCCCTTGATTCTTGGGAAGTTTCTGGCTATGCCACCAATATCTTTGAACCTCTGCGACACCCCAACCACACCATTGCTAAAGTCTGAGTTATGCAGCTGGCAGGGTGGCAGTAATTGAGCACTTGACCTACCTGCACAGGAGTGGACGAGGATGCTCTGGCCTGGCCGCAGGTTGCCAATGTCCAGCACACTGAAGTAAGCAGTGAGGTAGTTTGCAGCAAGTGAGGCTCCATCCTCATAGCTCATAGTCTCGGGCAGCACAAAGCAGTTGCTTGAGGGCACAATAACTATTTCTCTGTGCAGGCCACCCATGTATTGGTAGCAGAAAACCCTGTTCCCAACCTGCACAGTTTAATACAATGATATTGGAGATTTTAATTTATTGAATTTTGTGTGAATGGGCTGAAGACATGTTTACTGTACAATTTGTGACTTTAAAATGTATGGAATTTGTACCACAGCCTCTTTATTGTCACTACCCAAGTTTTCTGATGCTAAAATCAGATTTCATCTAAAGTGATTACATGTGTACTTATGCCACCTTAGTACATTTGTCAGTTCCAACCAAAAAACTAGGATAATGTAAATATCTCGCATTGTAGACGGCCTGTGGCACACACACTGGCCTGGAGTTTTGTACACAAAGCAGAAAATGGTACTAAAATAAAAGTGAATCATTTTCATATACATACAGAGCAATCCTGAATTACAGGTACAAATTTTGCAAGATGATTGCTTATGGAAAATGAAGTAGAAAATATCATATGACCTATGATCTAACATGATCAATAGTGAAGAGAAATGCACTCTTTAAAAATGGGCTATTAAGATTTATTTGCAAAATGACCGAAACTAAGAGAAATTACAAATATGTGAATAATATTAATCTTATTTGGCATCTGCTATCTGCGAACATATGGCAGGAGATGACATCTCTTATGTCGTGAGGAAATTACACGATGACATGTTACTAACCAACAAAAGTGTGTTACCCTTGGGTGTTTATATCAGTTTTGTTATCATCTGCCAAATGTTCCCAATTGCAATACTAACCTTAACATTGGTTACCCGTGAACCAACACTTGTGACTTTTCCTGAACACTCCATTCCCATGACAAATGGAGGGGTGCGGTCTCTGAGCAGTCCTTGGCGAGTGTAAATGTCTGCAAAGTTTAGGCCGCAGGCTATCACTTGAACCTCTACTTCATCTTCTCCTGGTTCTGCTGGTAATGGCCATGGTTGCACCTGTACATTTACACCAGTGTTACCACAAGTCTTTATTTTATGGTGGCTGCAAGGGAGGTATAAAAGAGAAGAAAAATGAATAAATGCATTAAGAAGAGCACAATGACACACACAAAGTACACTGAAACCCTGTAATTAGGAAAACTTCTTAAAAGGGTAAAATTATATATTAGTAATGAACCAACTGCAAGCTTTTTAAAGGTTATCACACAGGAAAACTTAACAGGGAACTTTTATATATGAAACAAATCTGTGAGCACAGTTACACCCAGCACATGAATCCGGAAACACAAATTCAACATGCATGTAGAAGGGACAAAGCCAAAGGCATATATGGATGTTGAGGAATGCAAATCACATTGGAGAATAAGAGGAAGTTCAATAAATAAGGTGCAAGTTTGAAACTTATGAAGAAATTCTTGCTGATCAGAAACAGGAGTGTTGTTAAGTTTTAAAAGTGAGAAAATGCTATGGCTAAGGAGAATGAAAGGAAATGAAATTACCAGAAAGGAAGCAGTAAAGGCATAGTGAAAGGAAGATGATGAGCTTAATTCTAGATATCCAGACGTTTAGAAGAAATGTGAGAAGAATCTGAAGATAATCCTTGTTGAACCCAGGGCTATGAATATCTTAGGGGTGCCACTGCTGTGTATGATATAACAATTAATATTACAATGTTTCAACACCAGCTAATGTTATGTGCATTACTGTGATATGCCTAGTTTAAAACTAACATTCAACATTTTTGAAAGTTAGGTGAAATGTTTATGCAACTTCTGGAAACACATGAGGATAAACACAATTGCCTATTTCTTACCTTAATATTGCCATAGCTTCCAAAGTCCACAAGTACTACAGATTTCACTTCTCTTGGTGGGGATGATTTTGATCCCATAATCCTGAAATTAAAAAAAAAAAAACAGAATAATTTTGCCCAGAGCTTTTTATCAAGTGGAGAGGAGGTAGTTATAGCTTGATTTCTCTTTTTAGTGTTATTTTGTGATATCTCAGACTTCTTCAATATGGTTGCAAGGTGACAAGGTTAGAGTAGATAGGTAAGCAATTGGAATTAAAATGTTATTGTGTATTTAGTAGGTAGCTGGCATTTCCATTATTCCTGCAAATGTAACTACAATTTGGCAATGAAGATGGAAGCCAATGGAAATGCTAGTCCAAGGACCAGTGCCCAAAGTAAAAATACATTTGAGAAGCCAATTTTCAGCTGTATTAAGAGAAAGACACATGTGACACTTTTACATAAATACAGGACAAAGCAAAAAACTAGTAACCTTGCAACATCAAAGATACTGAATAATAAAGAAGACTATTAATTCATATAATTAACTCATTTTTTGTTTTAATAAATATTTTTATGAATTTTAACTTGCCATGTATTGAAGCATGCTGGAAACGGTGAGTTTTGGCTACTCACTTTTAGAAACATTCTGGAATGCTTCAATTTTGATATAGCTAACGTTGCATAATTACATTTTAACAGTTGTTACCTAGAGTTACATTTTAACTAATATCTGCTTTGTCTACAGTACCGAGATGTCAATAGTGTCAACACACACACAGTCAGCTTCTTATAGGCCGTTCATGATAAAGTGAGCACTTTTGAAGCCCTAGTTACTTTTTTCTTTCAACCAATTTATATCCTTCCCCCACTTGTTAATGTAAACCCTGCCATGTGAGTAATAAACACAATGTATGCATTCACCACAACCAAAACCAAAAGTCCGAGGCCACAATGAAATGTATTTATTGGTGATTATGTCTGATGAAACAGATTCAAAAAGTGCTCACTTTACCATGAATGGCCTATACTATTGTTTAGCTGTCGACACAATACTGTGTATAACTCAACTGTTATGGCTGCCAACCTCTAAAATTTTCCACCAAGACCTAATACCCTAAGGCATATCACCCCTCCTCCCTTACATAACAAAATCCTTTGTCCTAATAGGCGTGGAAAATTCTCTGGTAGGCCTGGTACGAGCTAGAGCTTGATGTGGCTTGGGGCTTGCGAGGGGCAAACGATGCCAGATTACCTTACAGACTTTCCAGATTGTCGATGGATGCAGATACAGATGTTGGATTTCCCAGGGCGTCAGCTCCTCTACAGGCTCGGAGGAGCACGAGATCTTGTTCTCAGGGTCGTTTTCAGGTCGACAGCCTGTGGTGGTATCCCCTCACAGCACACTTCTATTAAGAGTTAGCTAGAGAGTCATGGCTTTAACTTAACACAGTTCAACACGTGGTCGGCGACCACATAGTACACTCACTGGAGAGGGCTAGTTCCCGAGGTGGAAAATAAATAAAATAATTTAAAATACACGAGTTCCAGTAAAGCGAGACATATTACCAGAAAGGACTGCACATGGCAATATACACTTGCCGTGTCTGAAGCGGGCCAGGCACACGAGGCCTTCCAGGGGCCTATGCAGTGAAAATGGCTGAACAGCACAAAGAATTTACGGCGGTAAAACTTTTCAGGGTCGAGAGTCTGCTGAGAGGAGGGTCGGCACATGGGAGAGCAAAAGAGACAAAATGGTTCCGGTATTTTACAGTTTACACTATTGACACCCTACATGATCAGTAACAATTGGTGATGCTCCCGTGGCACGCAGTGCGGAGCGGCACACCTCCACCCTCAATGACTCACTAGACAAGACTAAAGATGGTGGCACGTAGGTACTGTTAGCAAGACACCTTAGTACCAGCATCTTGAGGGAAACGTTCGCAAAAAGCAAACACTTTACAAACAAGATCGGTTGGAGGCAGGAAAATAATCGGAGAATTAATTTACGTATTTCTTGACTATCAAAACTCTTCGGGAAAGTCTTTCATAGCAGTCGCTAAGTGTCTTTCAACTATGAGTTTCTCTGTTAAATGCCATGACAGGCAAGCAAAAGATATACACTTCAAATTTAATTACGAAAACAAGTCACACATAAAAACCCTTAAAGAACAGCAATATTAAATAAAGTAAAATCTAATATTAGAACTGTTGGAAATTAGCTCAGTGAGCTTGGCAATGTGGTTGCCGGAACTACTAGCATCTTTGACTGTATATTTTGTTAAAAAGTGAAATCTTTATCTGTGCTTTTAAAACAAAACACTTGAAAAATTACACAAAGAATTATGAGTGTTCGAAATTGTGTGTGTTTGAACACACGTGAACCACGTGGGTGGACACTCGATATTACATTATGTTTTAAGGCAGGGATGCCAAGAGGATATAACACTACCTCAGGCATGCATTAGACTCTGCTGTAAGAGTGTCACACTTAAACGCAAAAATAAGCATGCAGGTCGCTGGTTACTCTTGGTAAGTGGGTCATTTGGACACTGAACGATTCACTGGCCCATTCGTGCGTGAATAACATGCTACACAAAATGCACTGGTGCATATAATGCAGTTGATACAGCAGCAAGCACTATCGGTCTGCCTCCCACCCCCGTGTGAAGCATAAAGCAAGGGCGATGTCAAGCTTCACTCGATTCACCTGACAAATACTGGGAGGAGCTTATCTGTCCTCTGAGTGTGGGCACACTGGGTGCAAATACTCTAAACTCTGCCTCCTCAACTAATGATGGTGGTCCTGTCTTCCTCTCACCTCCTCCCTAGTGTCCTGTATAGATTGACCCTCTTCATCAACTGCATGTGGAGCTATTGCAATATTTCATGTTGCAGCTGGTGTCTATACTGTTTTCCTGGGGAGAGACATGCCTTGGCAGTAGCTGGTCCACATGCTGCATCATCCGCACTCCATCATTTGTGATCACCTGTATGAAAGAGGGCCAAACACCTCAACAATAATGGCTGGCACCCATTTTGGTCCTCGACCCATGTTTTTTTTTGTATAAACTAGGTCCTGTGATGAAAACCTTCGAGGTGCAACTGGGAAGCTGTTGTCCTCTTGCTTTTGCTTCAGCTCCTCTGCAAGATCTGGGTGTACTCTGTCGAGACATGTTCTCAATCAGTGATCCATAAGTAGCTCTGGTGGGCTAGTCCCTGCAGCAGCTACAGGCGTTACATGCTGTGTTAACAGCATTCTAGCTAGACACTGCAAAAGGTCACTGCCACTTATTCGTTTCAGCTTCTCTTCTGCTGATTGAACCATCCTCTCCACCTGGCCATTAGATGGAGGATGGTGGTATGGAGCTATCTTAATAAGTCTGATACCATTATTATCTGCAAAGTTGGCAAAAGCAGCAGTACTAAATACTGTTCCATTGTCACGAACAGTCACGTCTGGAATACCATAAGAAGCAAATAGGGTTCGCAGTGATGTAATGACACTTCTAGCATCTGTGGATGGTACTGGCAGCACCTCAAGCCATTTTGAGTACAAGTCAACGACAACCAGGAATACCTGCCCCTGATTAGGACCAGAAAAGTCCACATGTAGACGTGACCATGGCTGCCTGGTCCATTCCCATGGATGATTAGGGGCCTTCGGTGGTGAATGACACGTACATTGACAGCTTTCGCACTCGCAATGCCCTTGTTTGTACTATTCCCTGATGACAAACATGCAGTGTCTGTAGAATGTGATCACAGTCTCCTTCTGGAATGAGTACCCAGGTACCCCACAGCAAACACCCTCCGTGAATTGATAAAATTCATGCTGTCTCCTCGCAAAAGGCTGGAATTCTTCCTCAAACATATCACTTAGCCATCCCTACCAAACCCATGAGGAAACACTAAATAGTATAGGATCTTTCTTGGTCATGTCAGCAATCTGGTGTGCCATCAGGGAGGGGGGGGGTTTAATGCTTCAAGAAAAAGTACTTCAGTGGGTGCTCGTATCTTTGCCTCAGAGGGGTGGATCGCAGAAGATAGCCGAGACCATCTGCATTGGCAACTAGACCCTAACATTAAATCGTAACCACTTAGCATAACACTCCAGCGAAGCATTCAGGGTGAAATGATGTTTACAGTGACCTTGTTGGTAGTAAACAGCCCTAATAACAGTTTATGGTTAGTGCGTATCTCAAATTGTCGTCCATAAACATAATTGTGGAACTTATAGATACCAGCAATGATAATTAACGCTTCTCTGTCTATCTGTGCATGCTTCCGCTCAGCAGACATCATGGTATGGGAATAAAAGCAAACTGGAACTTCTTCCCCATTGTTGTTTGGTTGACTCAGGACAGCACTAATCCCATACTGGGATGAACCACATGTTAAAATTAAGTTTATTTGGGTCATAGCGTGCCAGCACGAAGTTAGAAGGGTTTTTGTAGCTGCAAAAGCTTCGTGAACCTGTGTCCATTTCCACTGTGCAGATTTCTGTAGTAGCTGATGCAAAGGCTCTGCTACAATAGCCTTATTTGACAGGAATGAGTGATGAAAATTAAGACCATGACAAACCTGTAATTCCTCTTAGTTTGATGGTGTTGGTGCCTCGTGAATGGATTGTACCTTGTCAGGTGTGGGCGGGAAGTCGTGTTGGTTCACCATATACCCCAAAAAAGTCACTTCTGGGGTACCCAAAACACATTTTCTGCCTTGACATGAATATCTGCATTCCTGAAACTTTGCAGCACCTGTTGCACACTTGTAAGAAAATCATCCATGGATGTACCCTGTACTAGCACATCATCAAAATATGGCATTACATAATCAAGACCAGCCAGTACTTCCTCCACGAACCTTTGAAATTTTCCCAGTGCTACGTGCACCGCAAACTGTAGACGATTTACTTTGAAAGCCCCTTTGTGTGTGGTTATAGTTTGAACCACCACAGTTTCCTTGTCAATTCACAGCTGTTGAAATGCCTGCACTGTCAATCTTTGTGAACACTTTGTCTCCACGAAGTTTAGCTAGCAGTTGGTGAATGGGCGGAACTGGATACAGGTCTTCGCTTTATTCCAACGTGCTTTTATAATCAGCACAAATCCTCACATCCCCATTTGGCTTGAGCACTGGAACAACAGGTGTGGCCCAGTCAGAATTCATAACCGGTGTATAAACGCCCTGAGCTACTAGTCTTTCCAGCTCTTTTTTTAATCTTTGGAAGGAGGGTACAAGGAATTGCTAGCGGTTTCAACCATAATGGTGTAACAGTAAAGTCTAGTTGAAATTTGATAGGTATGCCCTTAAATTCACCAAGTTCCTCATAAAATCCATCAGGAAATTCTGAAATTATCTGTGCCAATGCACCACTCACCTTCAACATGCCCTTCACTTCTATTCCTAGAGCACCCATCCAGTTCCCACCCAAGAGACAACGATGGTGACCCTTGGCGATGATCAACGGAAGTGTATTCTCCTGTGTGCCGTCACATTGACCTTGCACACCCAGTGTGTATAGAATTTTTGCTATAGTCCTGTAGCACATAAGTGTTCTTAATAAGTGCAGATTTACCATGTGGGTAAATTGTCTTGAAGGTAACTTTATCAATTATAGACACTTCTGCACCTGTGTCTGGTTCCATCTCAACTGGTTGGCCATTGATTATTACTGTTGAGCAAAATTCAGCAGACCCTACCACTGTAACATTCAAAACATAGTGGACATCTGGTTTAGTGCTGCTCTGAGCTGTGTTTACTTGTGCCTTTTGCAAATGTTTGATTGTATTAACATTATCCTTAGACTTCATATTGTTTGCTTTACACTTCTGTTTAGGTACCTTCTCAAGGTGGCCTAGTTTCTTGCAAAAATAGCATACAACGTTCTTGAAATGACAAACAGACTGAAGATGTTAGCCACCACAACCAGTACACTTCAATCTCTGACTGTATCTAAGTGCTTGTCTTACCTTACTCAACTGGTCAATTTCAATAGTTGGTAGTAAACTATTATTATGTGGTGCTGTTCGGCCTACGTAATCAGTATTTACAAAGTTCAAAGCAGCCCCACAGATTTCTTGCATGTGTCTATATGCTGCCTCTGCAGCAAGGGCTTTTTCCTGTGCCTGGGAAAAATTCAAGGCATTTTCCAACAATAATCTACGCTGCACAGTCTCGTCTTTCATACCAAATACAAATTGATCCCGAAGTGTCAGTTCCAGGTTGCGCTCGAAATTACAATGTTCTGCTAACCACCGTAGCTCCAAAATGAATTCTGCAACACTTTCCTTGTCCTTCTGTTCATGGTGATGGAAATCAAACCTTGGGTAAATTTCCAATGGCCTGGGGACAAAGTAATTATTTAATAATTTTATGATTTCTGCATATGGTTTCATGGCCGGGGTAGCTGGTGAAACTAGTGATCTCACTATTGAATATGTTTTAGGTTCGCACACACTAAAACAGTATGGTACGCTTTTTCTCTTCGCTGGTGACATCATCGACTTGAAAGTAAAATTCAAAACACACTGCATACACAGCCCAACCTTGTGGATTTGTCACATAAAATTCTTCTATGTTGCCTAACAAAGGTGTCATTGTGCTGCTATTGTGATAACTATCGTTCACTTCACTCACGTTGCAAATATCCCATCCTTATCGCCAGTTGTTACATAGTTATATTTTAACAGTTGTTAAAGGCTGTTCACGATAAAGTGAGCACAGTTGAAATCAACCGTAGAAAAAAGTTACTGCCACTATCTGCATATGTTTTAACGGGCGTATTGAATGACA
This sequence comes from Dryococelus australis, assembly GCA_029891345.1. Lineage (NCBI taxonomy): Eukaryota > Metazoa > Arthropoda > Insecta > Phasmatodea > Phasmatidae > Dryococelus > Dryococelus australis. Next base: position 256,345,938 of record CM056994.1, on the reverse strand, counting down.
TGCTCCCAATCAAATTGGTAAAGACGGAGTTAAAGTAACCATTTGTGATAACTTAAATTATATCTTTTAATTGGGTTTTTTGTTAATGCATTTAGAGTAAAAATGAGCAGATGTGTGATGAGGCCCATGTCAGTGTTAATTTTATATAAAGCGAAAGAATACACAACATACATGCAAGTTAATCTTAAGGAGGGATTTCAAAAGTACTCGTTTTACCATGAATGGCCTATACATACAGTTACATATATCTTTGTCTCACACGCACACTTCGGTACAGAGATCTGAGTTTTAGGTTTTGTTTTATTGTGTTTTTGTTTCCCTTAGTTCACATTTTCTCTTCGCCTTTGTTGGTTTCGGTTGTCATGGTATCATGAAGGTTGGGGAGATTGTGTGCCTTCATGAGACTACTTCAGAAATTACTGCCCAAGGTCTGCTGAAGGCATGCCTAGCTGACCCTGCACCGGCAGTTTACATAAGGGGGTTTTTGCGAGTGATAAAAATTATAAATAACACATTTTGTTTGTACAAGGAAGGTTTCCAATGTGCTACATGCGTGTATAATAAAGATTGTGTCAGTTTAATGTATATGTTTTTCCATTTTGGATGTGTGACAGCGCTGCAATGCCATTTCCTTGCAAGGTAAGCTGTGAGTTTCGCAGCTTATGCTGTTCAGGATGGAACGGGACCATCAGCCCAGCAACAGCCAAGCGCACAGCCACTGTGCTATTTATACTGTTTTAAAGACTGGTTTTAATTATTTTCCTTTTGAAAAGAAAAAATAAATTTTGGCAGTGGAGAGACCAACTCCAGCTCTAGACATAAACACTGCAGGAAAATATTTTGTTCAACATTTTAATAGTAAATTGTATTTGCAAAATGAGTGGTTGACAGGCTGTCCATTACTTTGTAAACTATTTTGTTGGCGGTGTATTCTTTTGCCAAATAAAAAAATGTCTGGAGCAAAACTGGTTACAGTGATATGGGCAGTTAGCACAAAGCTTTAAAGATGCTATGTTTGTCCCAGACTCATTTGCAAACATTCGTTTGAGAGACAACCATTAGCAAAATTAGGATTAACCACGTCCTTGATAAAAAAAGTCAACAACAATACAATGAACTTGTTAAAAAGTTAGAAACAAAGGGAATTATGTTTAACTAATAAACCTCATCAGTCAGTATCATTTAAATTTGAGACATCATCTTGAAACTTCCTCAGTTTTTGCGGGACTGTCGAATCTAATACAAAATTATTTTATTTCTATTGTATACATTGTTGTCAGCGAATGCATAAGAAATTAAATTGAAAAAGCTACATTTGTTTCTATTAGCCTTGATGTAGTAAGATATATAAACAAACAGGCCCAACCTTCCTGCATATTTTGGTACCCTGGGGAGAATGGTGAGTTCAAGAAAGGTTTATAGGTTTATTTTTTTTGTGTGTCTGAAAATCGCTCTGCTGAGGCCATTTACAACGTTGTCATCAAATTACTGGCTCATTACAGCTGCGAGAAAAAAACTTTTAGCTCAAAGCTATGATGGTTCTACTGTTAAGGCTAATCATTTGAATTGTCTACAAGCGAAAGTGAGACAAAAGTGTGCCCAGGCAATTTTTGTTAATTGCATGGCTCACAGGTTAAATTTGGTGTTGTCACAACCTTCATGCTAAATAAAAGAATGAAGAATTTTTTTCAGTACATTAAGTGGATTGGCGGTTTATCTACTGAACGAACAACGGCCCTTGATGATTTGGTAAATAAGAGATCGCCACAAGTTTCAGCTATGTGCTGGAATTTTAAGTCACATTTAGTTGGCTCAGTACATGAATAGCTACCGAGAGACCATTTTATTTGCCTGTTGGAGAAAATCAATTATCCTGAAGAAAACTGGGACCAGGAATCTGCCATAAGTGCCAAAGGTTTTCTAGCTTCAATGAACGACTTCAATTTCAATTTTAATTTGAAGGTACGTGCCTTCTTCAAACTAAGCTACAGTACAATGGGCACTGCACTACGAAAGTAAAGAAGTTCTCTAACCTAATGCAAACAAAACGAAGAAGTTTTGAAACTTTTTGGTAGCAACAAATGCTGAAGCTGAAGCACAAGAGTTGAACAGAAAAGGTTTTAAGTACAGTGATGGTCGTGATCTTAAAACATTTTGTAGGCGTCCGTATTATGGAATTATTGACAGTTATTCAGCAAATCGAAGAAAGATTTTCCAGTTTAACAATCTCTGCAGTTTCTAGAGCTACATAGTTACAAGCAATTATAAAAAAAAAAAACAAGAATGTTTTCCCAAAAATAGTTTGCAGTCTCTAATCTGTATGGTAATTTTTTATATGTTGTTGCACTGCGAACATAACTTGTTGCAGTTTATATACCCCAGGAATTTTCACGCAAAATTTAAGCAAAGTTTTATTTTTCATCCTTTCTAACAGCTTAGATATAGCATGTTCAGAAGTGGTTAAGTTGTGCAAACTGACACTAACTGTTCCCGTACTGGTGCCTCCATAGAAAGCAGTTTTTCAGCACTGAAGAGAAAAAAAAGACATACAGCTGCAGTACACAACAAGAAAGACTTAAAAATTGGTGTTATTGTCCATCAAAACAGATTTGCTATGTGACATGCAGAGTGAACAAAACTTTTATGACTGTGTAATAGATGAGTTTTCAAAGAAAGAAAGAAGAATTGAGCTTACCTATAAGTAAGTTTTGTTGATTTGCAATTAGATAAAATCTTCATTAAATACAATATCCATATTGTGTGTCGTGTTTGGTTCATGTCTATAAGAATGTGATAATTTTACATATCAGTATTAATTGTAAAATTGAACTGTCCAAGTTTTAATATTTGACTTTTCTTATTTAGACAGTATGTATGAACAACTGATAAATTTATTGTTGCATATTATAGGAGTGATATTGGGCCCCTAAGCTATTTTTTGTGTCTGGTATTATGCTAAGTTCTTATTGCACAGTTAATTTTTTTTATTTTATAGATGAAACTATATAAATTTTTGTGAGTGCATGTGTATTGTTATGTAACGACCCTCTCTTGCAGCATACCCCACACAAAAGTTTCACCACATGCCATTGGGAGTAATACTTCCAAATTAGAATTATTTTAATTAGACAACCAAGTTAATTTTCTTATCACTCCCTTCTTGGAAATATGTAATTTTAAACACTGTATATCCCCTCCCCCTCCCCCTATGGCTTTGGTATAATATTTCCCTTTTATAACTGATCACTGGTTTTTAGAAATTGTATTGTAGCAATGTTTACTCTTATGGTTTTCGAGTTGTTACACTGCCACTCGGCATTCCAACAGTGTTCTCATTCACCACATTAATGGTGCTGGACAGCAGGATTTGTTTGGGTGGACAGATGCACCACTAACATGGTCACTGTATGACACTGGACCGGTGTACGAGTAAGATATGAGAGACCATACGGAGCCAAGTTTGACAGCCTGTTGCAGGCCATGGTAGTTAGAAGACAGGTTTATATTATTGCTACATCCAGCCACTCTATGTCCTTTCCCTTGCCGGAAGGGCGGAAGTGTGCGCAAGTCACAAACAGACTGACGCAGGCCACAATAAGGCTATTGGGACTGATGCTGCTGGTCATCACCCCACCTAGGGTGCGGGACAGCCCAAGTCAAGATGCGAAGCACCTTCTGGGTCTGGCCAACTGAGCTATACAAGACTCGGTGTGCCATTGTGTCAAAAGTCTGGAGCATTGTACAGCCATCAGTACCAGGTATATGGACCATTGGAAATACTGGCAACAACGAGTGAAGTCTGAACATTGGGAGAGTAGAGAGAGCGATTGACTGACTATGGACTGTGGGAAAGTGGGATGAGATATGAGGGCTAGTGACATGCATTTGGGATGATGTTAATGTACATTTTGATAGCATATTTGTAAATATTAAGTGCAGATAAAGTGACTTTAGCTAGTATGAAAACACTGATAAGGAGATATTTTTAAAGATTTACATTAAATTGTGTGCTTTTGATAGTAATAAATGTTAATATTAGAGATGGGGAGTTAAATGTTATAAATAATAGATGTGTAAATTTTAAAAAATTGCAAAAGTAGAATGACTTGGTATGTTCATGACTGAGGTCACGAGGCATAGAAGCCAGCTGCCGACCGGCCGCCATGTTGGCATTCCCCTTTTTTCACAGAGGAGAGGAGGAGTTGTGATTCCGAGGCAGGAGAGCTGGACCTAGGAGAGGCAGATTTGTGACTCCAAGCCAGGAGAGCAGCATCGAGGACTCGGGACCCTTAACCCCAAAAATCCCAACAAAAAATTTTTGTAATCCAAAAAAAAAAAATTAAGCCCAAAAAAACTAAAAAAAATTGCAAAAAATTATTTAAAAAGAACTTTAAAGGAATTAAAAAACTTTTTAAAAGTTTCAGTTCCCTGATGGCTATTTTTTCCTAAAAATTTCTCTTATCCCAAAGTATTTCCCTTAAAATTTCCAGAAAATGGCAATAAATTCATAAAAGTTAGCAAGCATATTACATTACTTGCTACTACCACCATATTAGGTGCAGGTGACCTTGACTCCATGATACTGAATGACCTTGAAAACAAAAACTCGAAAAAGTCATAAAAATCAGCATGAAAATTATTTTACTGACTACTACCGCTATATGCAGGTGACCATGACCAAATGAACTTGAATGACCTTTAAAATAAAAACTCAAAAATGCAAAAAATTTAGCAAGCATATTACCACCACCATATTGGATGCAGTTGACGAACTTGACTCCATGCCCTTGAATGACCTTGAAAACAAACTCGAGAAAAATTTTATATAACTGTATGTATAGTACAATGCTACGTTATGCAAGACTTTCATTTAAATGTATTTAATTCCTGTCTCTTTTTTATTTTAAATACATTCTTGCAGATTAGGTAAACATGGAATAAAACACAATTTATTTTTCATGCATTTTTTTATTCAATTTATTTATTACAATTCAATTTATTTATTACAGTCGCTCACACCTTCTAAAAAAATTACAATATTCTTCAGTATATATAGTTATATGCAGCTCAATAGCAAATTTTTTGTACGTTGCAGTCTTTTATGCATCTCGTTATTCACACTCATGTTGTCCTTGTGCAAAAATATTGTGACATTTATTACACTGACACACTGTGCAAGGGGCAGTGTATGTACGTAACTACACTTTTGACGACATGTACCGAAGTCACAAGAGACCTGCTTGCAGTAAACAAGATCCTGAAGTACTGATGAGAAATGCACTTCACCTTTGCTCTGCCTGACAGACACGAGCGGCCCTGGCGGTGGGGTAGGTGGGGCTGGAGTGAGGCTGGAGAATTCCTGGGAAACCCGGTCTAAGCAGCAGTCGTTTACCTGTCGCCAGACAGTAGTAAAGTCATGCGCGCAAACATCGGTCCCGTGTTCTAACGTTTCCGAGGGTTTGTTGAAACGTGAGAACTGTCAGTGACCCATCTGAACATTATCTAAACGTGCTTGCATAATTGTGAATATTTTTTTCTTTAGGAAATTTAACACTTTCCGTGGGTTAATTTGTCATTCCAGTCGTGGTTTCAAATAAGAAGAGGAAAGTAATTTACAGTGAGGGACGCAAAATCGTAAGTAGGTACTGTAATAGAGAAGTGCGATGACGAAGCAAAACAACGGGTTCTATCATTACCAAATCGAGCAACGTGTCGCGCGACTTTTTACACGTGTGTTGGTGTAACCACTATAAACATATCTTAAAATAAAATAAAATTAGAATTAAAACTGACCCCAACAGATTGTTATCTGGGGCCACGGTAGCTGATCGATTAGTATGCTCGCCTCCCACCAAGGCGATCCGGATTCAATCCCCGGCCGGGTCGCCGGATTTTCGCAAGTGGGAATCGTGCCGGACGATGCCGTTGATCGGCGGGTTTTCTCGGGTATCTCCCGTTTCCCCAGCCCCTTCATTCCGGCGCCGCTCCATATTCACTTCAATCAACCTCATCGGCTCTCAAGACCTCGCTATTAAGAGCCGCCCAAATCTCTTCGCTACACCCTTCACAGATTATTATCTACACCTGGAAAAACTACTCCACTGTAAAAATACACTTCTTTGAAAGTGGGTGATTTTGATAATTGTGTTTTTAGAAACACCACGATTTCTATGTGCGCGAGAAGAATGTTTTGACTATTCCAAAACTGTTGCCAATCATAAAAATAGAGAGATTTTCTATGGGGAGCAAGAACACTTCGCCTCTTAATAAACATGGGATTTAAGTAGAGAAAGTGAAGGTCACAGAGGAAAATGCTCGTTCAAAGAGCCAACATCGTGACATGGCGTAATGACTATATACATAAGATAAGACGCTACCGAGAAGTTGGCAGAGAGATAGTTTACCTTGATGAAAGTTCGGTTGATAGTAATTTGACGTTTTCCAGGTGTTGGCAGCACAACGAATAATTTGGAGTGCAAGCAAAAGCAAGCAGAAGCCTAATGTTGCTGCACGTAGATAGTCGGGATGGATTCCTTCCTAATGCACTACATTTGTAGAGCGCCGGAACTGTCACTAGAGACTACCACGGCCAGATGAACCATGTCAACTTCCAAAAATGGATTGATGAGAAATTACTACCTAACCTCCCACCTTATTCCGTTGTTATAATGAATAATACACCTTACCACACTGTGGAGCTCAATAAATCTCCCTCAAAATATTCCGTAAAAACGACATGTTATTGTGACTTAAAAACAATGGGGAAAATGACATGTTACTGTGGCTTAAAAACAATGGGATAGAGTGCAATGAGAGCATGCGCAAAGTTGATTTGTATCAAGCTCAGAGAGATGAATAAGCCGAAGGAAAGAAACATCTAGAATAGATCAGAAACTGTCTCGTTTCGGACACACAGTTCTCAGACTTTCGCCTTATATGTGTGATTTAAATGCAATCGAACTGGAATGGAGTACAATCAAGAGGTTAGTTAGGGACAGAAATGTTACGGGTGACCTGTCACTTACGAAAATTAAGGAAATTACTGAAACTTCAATCTCATCAGTTACAAAAGAAGACTGGGCAGGATAGTTTAGCCATGTTCAAAATATCGAAGACAAATGCTGGCGAAAGGATGGAATTATCCCTGACGTGATAGCATAATAATTAACTTGGGCGACGACGACAGTGAAAGTGACTTGGAAAGTGAAGTATGTATCAGATGGTGCAGCATCAATTAACACCACTGATTCTGACTCGGAACTTGCGCGGCCATTATGAAGGTTTTGCAAACAGACAGTTGGGTAATTTCATTCAGTGAATGTTTGGTATGGTTCATTTTATTAATTTTCAGGTTGGATTTACTGCCCGAAGATAAAACTATAGGCCTTCGACACCATGGTTGTTCATGTTCCTGTTTACTGCTCGACAGTCCAAATGACTTAGTGAGTAGATACTCAGTACATATTTAATATGCATGTTTATCTGTTCGTGTGTGACCGTGCCGATTCGATTGTTTTAACTGATTTTTAGAGATGAAATTAATTTTTACTTGCGCGTATGAAACTAATGAAACTGCAAATTACTTTGACTGGATAGTCGTTTTATTGAAATGCAGAATATTACTAAGTCTATTCCCAAGTTCGTCTTTTTGTAATCATAACCCCCCCCCTTTTTTTTTAAGTGTAAAAATATAAGTAAATGTTTTATTTGCACTATAGCGTGCCCTCGACCGACGGCTCAGACACCATGCCACCTCCTCAGCTCAGCTCGTCCGCATACATACCTTCCAGGGCCGCTCGTTTCTGTCACGCACAGTACAGGCCTTTGCATGGCTAAGTAAATTGTTGCTACGGCTGAACTGCGTACCGCACCTGTCACACAAATATGACATGCAACAAGGATTCTTGGCACAATTAAAGTGCTCATGCCTCTGTACATTGCGGCAGATAGTAAACGTCTTATCACAAAAGTGACACTGATGACATAGTGGTTCAGGCAAAGACTCGGACGGACCTGTTGGAGATGTATGTGCTGGAGCTAAAGAAGCAGGTATCTCTCGCCGACAATGGTGTTCTAGGTACCTCAGCCGAACAGTTCGAACCCCATTGAAGATTTCGTAGGCCTGACAGCTGAAGAAGTCGATGGTACTGTACCATCTGTATATGATCGTGCTGCACTGGTGGCAGTAGATGCTTCTAGTGAGGTAGCTATCACAGCTGAAGAAGTCGATGGCGTTGGTAAAAAAAAAAAGACATCGCACTCGAAAAAATCGATGGTGAGAAATCATTGGCAGGCAATATCCACTCCACTTTAACGTAACTGGGACCGCGGTGGCAGGGTGGCTCGCCTCCCACCAAGGCGAATCAATTTCAATCCCCAGCCGGGTTACCGGATTTTCGTATGTGGGAATCGTGCCGGACGATGCCGTTGGTCTGCGGGTTTTCTCGGGGATCTCCCGTTTCCCCCGCCCTTTCATTACGACGCTGCTCCATACTCACCTCAATCGCCCTCATTGGCTGTCAAGATCTCGCTGTTAAGAGCCACCCAAATCTCTTCACAAGTAGCTAGCCATGGATTACCTGGCGTAGAAGCTAGCCGAGACGATTCACCTTTCACTGCAGCTGCTGTCAAACTAAGCTTCGTAGCAAAAGAGCGATGTTCTGACGCTGGCTGCCGGCGACACAGGCCGTGCTGCCATCTGTTATCCTGCAAGGGAATTCACAAAGAAATGCTAAAGTGAACGAAATACAGTGGATTTGTTTGCCATTTCGGTAATAAAAATTTGATTTTGTAGTCATATACAATTTTCTTTAAGTATTATATTAAAATTCGAAATTATGTAGAACATGAACGACTCTTCAGGCATCGGAAAAGAAAACATACTTTTGTTTTCCTAAAGGTAGCTAAAATTGTTATATATTTGCACTCCAATTAGTATTTCGACAAGCTGCTTGTTATGTATATTTACTAGCTGAGCTGCTGTGGGATGAACATCACGTTCGTAGTCGCCCACTCTCCGGGAACTGCTCGCCCCATGGAACCAGCGAAGGCGAGGTGTGTCTGTGGGCGTGGTGGGACTGTTTGCAGCTCAGATGTGGAGTCAATCCGCAACCATCGCGTCCCCAGGTGGCGGATCGGGGATTCCCAGGTTCTGGGATGGCTGGGAATAAATACCAGTTCGTGAACCAAGAGGCCGGCTCGACAGAGCCGTCGTCGTGGACGTTGGGAACCTGGATGGCTCAGTTGAAGACGGCTGTGGAGGCGGCCCAATGATCAAGCCGCTGTTGGAGGGGGGGGGGAGAGAGAGAATCCCGAGGTGCTGAAACAATGCGAAGTGTGGCGTGGCGAACCTCCCTTTTGCTGGATTCTGCGGGCTGTCGACAGCGGATGTGAGAGGAATGGGATTGAAGAGCATGGGGCCTTAGAAGCACCCCGGTGTCAGCCTTCGCGTCCGGGCCAGCGGTTCGCCACCACAACTGGATAGCTCCGGGAGACTTCAACCGAAGGATGATTTTTTGGAAGATAGGGAGGCGCGGAATTCCTGGCATCGCTGCAGACGAGAGAAGATGGCGTCGGTGCCATGACTGAGCTGCCCGGGCTTTTGACGCACTCGACGAGAATCCGGGAGGGGGGGGGGGAGCTGGCTTGCATTAAACACTGCTGTCTGTGCTGTTGTGCAGGCAGCCTGCGCAGGAGCATGAACGGCAGTTTCCACTTTAAGGGCGCATGTGCCCTCCAAACATGCACCCACGAGCCCCGCCACCTCTCTAATAGTTTCTTATGTCGTGATAAACCAATATTGAGTCCACACATGCTATTTCCTGTAACATTTTCATTAATGCTCCTACACTTTGTCTTTTCTGACGGTATGGCTTTTACCGTGTCTGTGCGGGTTTTACCATACCCCTCCTAGAATATAGTTTCAGCTATAGGTACACTTAGGGAGGTAATCATGGCCTTAAACGTCTGGCAATGGCTACCCAATCCGTCTTGTCGATATGCACGCCTCCTTGCATGAATTCCCTTCCTTTTAGACGTAAGAGACGCAGCCCTGAGACGCATTTAGCTTCTGTCCTACCGCGGATGCACACCTAATACTCAGAAATAGGGTGGGCTTAGAAAAATAATGTATATTTACATCGTTTTTTTTTTTTTTTTTTTTTTTTTTAATCTCAACTTCATGCCAGTTTATTTATTATGAAGTACAGAAATGTTACTCTTCTTATTCCCCGACAATGGCGACGAGCGTCAAAACCAATGTTCGTCGATCGTGCAAAGTCCTCGACGATGGCGTCAAGGCTCTGATTGGCTGATACTCGCCGCGACGCATCGCGCCGCTTTATTGTGAATACCGTTTTAGGTACACAGCCGCCTCAAAAAATGAACACTGCCATCTTCAGAGGGGGGACAGAATGTCTCAGTGGTCTCATTGTAAGCAGTCGTCGTAGTTATAATTTTAAATAACTATGGAATGCATACAGTAGTTGTGAGAGTGCAGTTGGTTGCCTGCCACGCACCCTTACAAACTTTGTATTTATTCTCGACAACCGTTCGCCTGAGAGTTACACCAAGGTAACGGTTTTTTTTTGTACGCTAATGTACGCATGATTATAATGTCATTAAATGCGATAAACACCCCAGGGTTATAACCTACACATTTGTTGGACAATACTATGTCTGCTACCCCCTAATTTCTCAATGAATGGGGATAATACTACCCAAAAATCGTTCGCTGATTTCAGATCTCGATTCTGGACTATAGAGTTCACGGAATTGTTCTTTCATCTCAAGTAGGTTTTATTATTTTTAATTAAAACCTATTGAAATATTGATTTGCAAAGGCACGTACCGCCCTAATGAATTACTGTAAGGGACAGGTTGTGTAATATTTGTTAAAGGCTGTTCACGATAACGTGAGCACTTTTGAAATCAACCTTAGAAAAAAGTCACTGTCCCTACCTGTATATGTTTTGACGGGCACACTGAGTGACATGCAGCCTGTAAGGTTGGTCACGATTGATGGAAGTAGTTCCGTATCTTAACGTCGAATAAAAAGTGTTAGGCAACCATTACTGATAACTTAAATTATTTCTTTCACTTTCTATGTTTTTAATGCAACGAAGTATAAAAATAAGTAGATTTGTTAAATATTTACTTTTCTAATAATTTCACAGTTTCACTTGACCGACGCATGAATAAAGCGATGAGGCCCATGACAATGTTAATCATACATAAGGCGGAAGAACACACAACATTTATACAAGAAGATCTTAAGGAGGGCTTTCAAAAGTGATAATTTTACCGCGAATTGTCAATATCTCATTTTATGTAGTGAATCGCCTCACAGCGTTAGTAGGCTACTCGTAGTACAGAAGCACCCTGTGTATATTATTTCCTTCGTAATACCAGACTGCCGTGAGCATCCGCGCCTCAAGACCTGTTGCAGTAAATAATTGGCAGGTAAATTGCACCATAACGTATTACAGATACGAGACACACAAATCGTTGAGGTTTTATATAATACCTACACATGCAAAAATGCATTAAGAATGAAACTTCACGTGATAAAAATAGCGCCAAAAAACGTGCGTGGACGAATTAAAAAATAAAGCAAGACGTATCAATGATCGGACGTTCAACAATCCAGTTCTGAAAGTATTGACGTGTGGGGACGGCAATCGTGACCATGGCGCAGTGGTCGACGATGTTTCGAAAGAACTCGAGATCTAGCCAATCACATTTTGAATCTCGTTCGCATGACCTTTCCCAACATGCATCGGCGACGTCCATCATGTCATGAGTGCGATGGGTATTAACAGTCTGTAAGAAAAATAAATACAGGGTGTATATAAATTCGACCGACAAACTTCGGGTGTAGGTTAGTAACGAAAAAAGAAGTTTAAAACATATATACGACATACTATGGTCTAAAATCAATTCTAAGGGAGGTACACATTTTTTTAAGTTGTAGTAGGAGAAAAAGTTTATTACAGTACCAATACAGTGTACCTCTCTCTGGAATCTTCCCCTCCCTTTAATAACCGCAAAATTGTGTTATTGGGTATTGTGCGTGCCTCACCTGTCAGGAATTGATAAATATTATTTTGAAAGTAAAACACGTATTACTAGAAAACGGTGAGGTTTAGGGTGTTTACACATGGTGACAATTTTGTTAATTGTGACATGAGGATTAATAATCCATCCTTTAAATCTCGAATATGCCACCACATATCTTGCGTAAGGCTCTTAACTATTCGCGCCAAGTTTCTATATACTAAATATAAATTGATAGAAAAATTGTAATTATTATTAACGTTTATTACTGTTTGTCCACGTCTTACAATTTCTGCACATTATGTAACTCCCACTATAATTATTTTACTCTTTTTAGTGCATTTGTAAATAAAAGTTTTGTTTTATAAGATTTTTACAATTATTTATTCGTGATTAACCTACAGCCGAAGTTTGTCTGTCGATTTTAGATACAACTTGTATAACTGAAACGCTGTACACAAAGCATACCAAGCTATAAACATTAAGATACTGATGTATAACTAGTGAGCCTAATTTCTTCTACATGGGAGCAAATCATTTTTAACGAGTTCTTAGAATCTTAGATGGTAGGTTAATGTAAACTGTTGCTTATTACACCGGCGATCACCTACTTGGCGTGGCAGACTATATTTGAAACACGACTTTTCTTGGCGAAACTATTAAACGTGCCCCCAATATATTTACATACTTAAAGAAAGCCTACCCCAGAAGAGGATGGAATGAAACTTTATAAAGATATCACGCATGCTATAAATATTATTTTGGCTCCCTCCATCATATAGGCCGTTCACGGTAAAGTGAGCACTTTTGAAGCCCTAGTTACTTTTTTTTTCAACCAATTTATATCCTTCCACCACTTGTTAATATAAACCCTGCCTTGTGAGTAATAAACATAGTATATACATTCACCGCACCTAAAACCAAAAGTCCGAGGCCACAATGAAATGTATCTATTGATTATTATGTCTGATGAAAAAGCTTTCAAAAAGTGCTCACTTTACCGTGAACGGCCTATAGACTGATGTACCTATCTTAAAACATACTGCGTTGAAATGTGCCAAACTACGATAAGAGCCTGTTCTGAACTTTGCCACACACTTTCCCGCAGTAAAATGATAGACCACATCCAGTGGTGTACGCAAGGGTGTGATGATGAGTGGGTGGAGGGGGGGGGGGAAGTGGACTACAGACCCTCCCTGAAAAGTTACCATATAAATAAATACGAATACATTTTTGAAAATTAACTGAAGGAAAAAAACTTCAATAAGTTTCCCTTGGGCGTGCAATTGAGATTAAAATATAGTCTACATTGGGAAAATATATTTTTCTTATTGTGCAAAGTGCTCGCTAAAGAAATCGAGGTCCAGGCCCTCGCGAAATAAAATCCTGTGTACGAACGTAACTGGTCACGTAGGTACACTGCACGCCAATTCTGAGCCTCTGCGCGTAGCGGCGATGTGGAGCAGTGATGCACGTAGCGGCGATGGATTAGTTGATACGCGCGGCCTCAAACGCGGAAACAGTTCCGGATAGGAAACTCCCCCACACCAAATATTGTTTTCTCTCATAACTACACCTAAACATTTCCTACACGTCCACGGCTTGCCCGGGCTTTCAACGCAGAACTTTGTGGTCTGCAGATAATGCCTAGCGACCTGGGCCACGAAGCGATATGACGTCACACCTAACCAGCCAATGATAGTCCATATAGCTCGCTACGAAAGACATCTCGCGACGAGAGCGCTAACGAGTAGCCACAAGCCTGACTTGCCGCGGAGGCGATATCGCCGGCGACGTTGGAGAATACAGTCAATCAGGAGCAAGAATATATAAAGGGGAAAAAAAAGTAACTATGGTCATGTTTGTAATCACGGGGAAAGAAACAAGAAGCCGAACAGTAAAGTATGTTTTTTTTTGGTACGCTTCTTGAATTTGTGAACATTGTTTTAAAAACTGATGTAATAGTGTTTACTTCAAAATCATTCTTGAACTTCAGATTCAATATGTAGAGACAAGGCGGTATTTGTACGATATTTCTAGTTGGGAATACTGAAATTACACGCAAAAATATAAGGCGGGCGGAGATAGCGAGCAGTCTGGCCCTCCTGTAGGACTACACGTTTTGTGGTACCATACAGCTTCTTAGAATACTGCCAAAACTGTGATTATTTGTGTGTTGTAATATCACCCGGAAGATGGCAGGCAACTTCAATTTCCCGTTAGCTGCGTCGCGTCGCGCTATTGTGATGGCCACTGCAGACGAGTCTCGTCGCCGCCTTCAGCTTCATCGCGCAGCCTCTCTCTATTGTGAAGATTGCTTTTTGCGCGTAGCTTCTTAGAGATTAACACTCGATTTTATTTCGCGTAAACATATGTTGGAATGGGCGCGCCTTTATTCGCAGGACTCTGGCGGACTCTCGCATTTAACGATAGAAACAGCAGTATGTGCCCTTCTAGAATTACTCACGTATAATTGACTCATTGCCCGCACACCTGCCCTTTCTCTCTCTCTCTCTCTCTCTCCTCTCTCTCTCTCTCTCTCTCTCTCTCTCTCTCACACACACACACACACACTCCCATTCATTACTAACCTATTTTAGTCTGATTGACTCTTGAACGCGGTGTTCACACTGCCGGGCACTGTTTTAAATCTACATAACAGGTTTCGGGAAAGCTAGTAAGTGCCATTATGGTCCATAGGCCGCAGTTCTCATTCAGTTTCCTGCTTATCTGGAACCTGATTTACGTTCGTATAAATAAAAAGCGGGGTGGCAATCACCATTACACGAAGCGTAGTGGTCACTTGCCTATCCGAATATTGTAAACTGCGCTATGCTTTTGAGTGTGGTGGGGACAGTGGGTCAGAGAGGTCGTACGGCCCTCTAGCAATCTGCTGTAAGGGTCACGTCCTCAGAAGGAATAATAAACACGTAGTCCGCGCGTGGCAGCTGGCAACCTACGACTGGCAACACTGCACTGCGATTCTGCGCCATCTATCAGTGTTTCTCATATTTTATTCCTTGTCTGGAAACATGGCTTCGTCCAACAATGACTCAATTAGTTCTTAATCACATGGTTGTATTGGTTGTTAATCGATATCTGGCGAAAAAAAAAAAGAAAAAAACTTTTTCAACTTAAATATTGCCTACAAATTAATTTCTCCAAAAGAATTAAGAAAATTAGTTTTTTCCCACGTCCACACGTGTGTTCATTTAAACCAAACTTATGAATTTTGTCGAGAATTAATACGAAAATACAAGTATTATTTTAATTTTAAAATAGGATTCCTTTGCATTATAAATACTTCTTGCTGAACGTCGCAGTATTTGTAGAGTTTATACGCCTTAATATTAAAACCGTAAGAAATTTGTGACATTGTGATATTTGCTAGTGTAAATTTTCATTTTAAACACATGTTATCTTGACCCTTGGCTCTCTAATAGCGAACACCTTCCGCTTCCCCTCCATGCAATAAATGTTTTATTCCATTGGGATTATCCTACTCAAGTACCGCTTATATGACCTTTAAGTATGGGATGTTCACTGTAAAATGGGCACTTCTGAAAGCCCTGCTCAAGATCTACCTGTATACAGACTGTGTATTCTTTAGGCTTACGTAAAATCAACATTGCCATGTGCCTCATCACTTTATTCATGCGTCGGTCAAGTAAAACTGTGGAATTATTAAAAAGTAAATATTTTAAAAATCTCATTTTTACACTTCGATGCATAAAAAAAATAAAGCGAAATAAATAATTTAAGTTGTCAAAAATGGTTACCTAACACTTTTTATTCGACGTTAAGATATAGAACTACTTCCTATCCATCGTTATAGGCTGTTCACGGTAAAGTGACCACTTATGAGAGACTATAGTTACTTTTTTCTTTCAGCCATTATCCTTTAACAAAGGTTTTTTTTTTTAAATATAAATATCGTCATGTAGTGTGTATATTCCACTGCACTTGAAAGTAAACGTCTAAGGCTAATATAAAATACTAGGGGACCCAGGCCGTAACTTTTTTTTTCACATGGCTAGAACAGCTACCATTTTAAAAAATGTGGTTATCTTACAAAGACTGAAAAAAATATTGCATAGATATATTTAGGCAATAATGAAATTATGTGAAATTAACTCAACATTGAGGCCCATTTAATATTTCTCTCTCCACTTGGCCATTGAGGCCCCACTTGAAATCTCTCTATCCAATGAGCTACTAAGGCTCCATTTGATATATCTATCCACTTGGCCACTGCGATCCCACTTGATATAGTTCTATTCACTAAGCCACTGAGGACCCACTTGGAATCGCTCTAGCCACTGAGGACCCACTTGGAATCGCTCTAGCCACTGCGGCTCCACTTGGAATCTCTCAATCCACTGAGCCCCCACTTAACTCAACATTGAAGCGAGACATTTAAAGAAAACAATGATATTCCATTAACTTCATATCTCTATGGATTAATACAAAACTTGCCATAGGGAAATAGTAATGGAAAAAAAAGTGTTTAGGGTAAAAGGTAATGATTGCGTAATCTGATCTTGCTGAAATTCGAACTTGACCTGTATTTTACCCTGAGGATTCACTCTGCAAAATTTGAAGAATTTATGTTGAGTTTCAAGGGACTTAGAGGCATTAAAGACAACGGACGGACAGAGCTCGTCTACTTACTATATATGGTATTTATTGACTATTATTCCAAATGAAGTGGCTTTCAAAAGTGCTCACTTTACCGTGAATAGACTATACCTACTCTACTGGGCGCTGTCACACTCAATGCGCCCGCCAAAATATATGCATGTATAGGCTATTCACGGTAAACTGAGCAGTTTTAAAAGCCCTTCTTAAGATCTGCTTGTATGCGCGTCGTGTATTCTTCCGTCTTATGCAAGATTAACATATGGGCCTCGTCATTTTATTCTTGCGTCGGTCAAGTAAAATTGTGGAATTATTATAAAACTAAATATTTAACAAATCTCATCACTTTTAACACTTCGGTGCATAAAAAAAATAGTAAGCGAAAGAAATAATTTAAGTTATCACAAATGGTTGCCTAACACTTTTTTATTCGACGTTAAGATACGGAACTACTGCCCCTCCATCGTCACCAACTTTATTGGGCGTATGTCACTCAGTGCGCCCATTCGAGTAATTGCAAGTAGGAGCAGTGACTTTTTTCTAAGGTTGTTTTGTCAAAAATTGCTCACTTTATCGTGATCAGTCTTTACGTTCCTGGCATGATAAAACTGCGCCTTCATGTTCCCCATATAAAGCGATTGTTTAGGGGATGAGTAGTATTTTTTTTTTTTTTTAAGAAAAATTTGTTTATGAACGTACTTTGTAAATAAATTTAAAAAATAAACAAACAACTGTGCGTCCCGGCTCACGTTATCCGGCTGCCGGCGAGCGGGCAAAGTGAGCGAGACGGGAACAGCGGAACTTACACGGACACGTCGTCGCCAAGACTGGGCGGTGGACTATCGCCAAGATCCTCCAGAGGACTATGACCGCTTGCCAACACTCCGCAGCGTCGCCGAACTACAACATGCACGAACCACAGCAGAGCTGTCACTGCTGGCGTCTGCGGAGCGGGCGAACCGTGTTCAGCCGCCCGTGACCTTCAGACTTCCGATGAAGGAGAGTCCCTCCCACCTCCAACCATCCATTTCGTGGCCGACACAGTCCTCCCCCCCCCCCCCCCCTTCCAGAGACAAGTCGTTGCTAAGGCGCTTCTGATAGTGTATTCTATCACGTTCACCTCTGGCGTCAACGATCTTCGCCATTCCTTCAGGTTCAGCACGAGTGTTCCACTGGAGTTAAGTTAGGTCCGATTCTCAGATTCACTTCACAAGTACACCTCAAAACCTAGTGACTACTTACATTTGATAAAAGAATTACCAGCGTGAATGTGATAAAAGCCGGGTATCCATACTCCCCTTAATTTTATTTTTGTATTTTGCACACTTGAGCTAAGATTTTATGTTACACTTTCGCAAGTCCAATTAAAAATCCTACTGTATACTAACCTTTGAAAAAAATATAAATTTTTTTTTTTTTTAATTTTGTACACTTGTGCTAAGATTTTATGTTACACTTCCAAAATTACACTTAAAAACCCAGTGTATTCTAACCTTTGAAAAAAAATGATCAGAATCAAAATTTAAAAAATATGAGTATGCGCAGTTCCCTTAATTTTTTTTTCTACTTTTTATTACTTGTACTAAGTTTATATTCTACACTTCAACACGTACGCTTATAAGCCAAGCGTTACAAACCTTTACACGCACACACACGCACACGCCCACGCGCGCGCGCACACACAGATTATATATCAGGTTTTATATATATATATATATATAATATATACGATTACTGTAATAAAATGTGAGTATGAATGCTCCCCTTAAACTTTAATTTGTTTTTGTACATTTTGGATACTCGTGCAAACTATTTCAGTTGTACATTAAACTCTTTGCGTTAAGGAACATTATATTCAATGGGAAGGCATTAGGTTTTGGGTCATTAGTTCCCCGAACTGGGAGTGGTGCTGATGTTCGGTATTACTTGGCAGAACTAAATTTCAAAATTAGAGGCGCGCCTCGAAATTTGTGCTTCTAAGTTATTCTTAGGCCTATAATTAATCTTTCACGGGACACAACGCTGTGAAAAAATTTAAATCATGATGTAGACACCGAATGCGTACATAACGGCTCTATCGGTACGTCTTCCCTTTTTTTTTTTTATTAAGAATTTCAGAAGTTGAGGCGCGCAATGTTATTGTTCTGAAAACACATGTTTGTTTATTTTTCCAAGCGCTCGGGTGTATGTCATCCGGCACGTAGAATAGAGCCTGTGGATAGCGCTAACTTCGGTCCAGTTAAGATATTCCTCTGCAAAGAGCATTCAGAACGTAACAAAATTTATTTATTCAAGTATGCGGTAAAATTTTTAATTTTCAAAGGAATTAAGATATTTTTCCCTTCAAGTTTGGGGAACTACTGTCCCAAAACCAAACGCCTTCGAACTAAATCTAATGATTTTTAATACAAAGGGATTAATGCGTAACAGAAAATCTTAGTACAAGTATACAAAATTATAAAGAAAAAGTTAAATTTGTGCAGTGTACTCGCCCTTTAAAAAATGATTCCGAGTTCAAAGCCCTACTGTAACGAACTTCGCATAACTCCAAATTCAGGGAACTACTGTCCCAAAACCAAATGCCTTCGCACGGAGTATAATGGTCCTTAATACAAAGGGTTTAATACACAAAAGGAAGGATTTGCACAAGTATCTGAAATTTAAAAAAAAAAGTTAATTGGATTATTTGTACTCAGATCTTATTACATTGTTTTTTTTTTTTTTTTTTTTTTATACGCTTGGTTTGTAAGTGTAATTGTTGAAGTGTAACAGAAAATATTAGCACAAGTAATCAAATTAAAAAAAAAAAATTAAGATATACTCAGATTTTACTATTTTGTTTCTGATAATTTTTTTTCGAAGGTTAGTATACACTGGGTTTTTAAGTGTACTTGTAGGTTAACATAAAATCTTAGCACAATTGTACAAATTTTAAAAATAAAATTTGATTTTTTTAATGGTAATATTCACTGTAGGTTTTTATGTTTATTGTGTTTTTGTAACATAAAATCTTAGCACAAATGTGCAAAATTTAAAAATATATTTTTTTAAAAGGTTAGTGTACACTATGTTTTTAAGTGTAACACAAAGTCTTAGCACAAGTGCAAAATTTAAATTTTTTTTTTTTTTTTTCAAAAGTTAGTATACATTAGGATTTTAAGTGTACTTGTGGAAGTGTAACATGAAATCTTAGCAGAAGTGTGCAAAGTTTAAAAATTAATTTGGCTATTCTTTTTATTAAAAGTTAGTATACTCTAGATTTTTAAGTTCACTTGTGGAAGTGTAACATAAAATCTTAGCACAAGTGTGAAAAATATTAAAATAAAATTAAGGTGAGTATGCTTACTCACCTTTTATTATATTGATTCTGGTAATTTTTTTCAAAGGTTGGTAGTCACTAGGTTTTGAAGTGTACTTTACGAAGTGAATCTGAGATTCGAATCTAACTTAACTGAAGTAGTTCAACTCGGATGCCGTTGGCATTACTTGTTTTACAACAGCAGCAACAACACATCATAATTTTAGTCAGGAAATATATTTCAAGGAAATGTAATGTTTAAAAACCAAGATGTTTGTCTATTGAAATTTATAAATCCAGCAATAGTAATTCCCAATATATTACCTGTAAACAAATTGGCATATATCCTAATGATCTGAAACAACAAGTAATTATTATGACAAAGCATACCTAGTCCTTTATTCTAAATTAAGTAATTATTCATTTCCTCTGTGCAGCCTTCAGATGAACAATATACACCCCAAAAAAAGTTTTGTGCCACCTGTATTTTGTTCGCTCTTGAAAGATGTTCGTTTTGAGATGTTTTTTTTTTTTTTTTCATTACAAAACGACATCTGAATAGAATGTGAAAAATGTGATTTTAAAAATAAATGAATACTTCATTAATTTACGTTTCTTTCCTAATTTCAGCGCAACCGACACCCTCAGTCACTTACCCTCAATCCCCTCCCGCATACACAAGAATGTCCCGCATTGACTTTTCATAAAGTTGGCTGCCTTACCTTTACCCTGGCCGACCTCCGAAGCGCTGCCGTCGAAGAGTGGGACAAGATAGAGGAGGAGGGCCTCAACCTTATTGTGGGTCAGAACATGCATCGCTGCACAGGGTCGCGTAACACCGTGTACTGAGAAGCAGTGTCTGAAGGACACTGCTTCTCAGTACACAGTATATATATATATATATATAATATATATATATATATATATATATATATATATATATATATATATATATATATATATATATATATATATATATATATATATATATTTTATTCTCTTGTGTTTTCTTCAAATCAGTCGTACTATTCTTGCCAGAGAGAGTGTATTTGTATCCCATACTGTCACTTTGGGTTGTACGCAACACCATAGAATCTCAGCACTCCAGGTGGCGCAAAATTTTTTTGAGGTGTGTACGTCATCGTTTTTGCTAACAAAATCTAGCGATGCGACCATGATGTTACCAAAATATGTACGTTCGAACACGGCCACTATCAGTATTTTTTTTAGTGATGCTCACTTACGAAAAGAGTTTAAAGCAGTTGGTGAAAATGGTTTCAGCTCGGAACGATGTTATATTCACTGACATCGAAGTGTACGAATGCCTCCTAGAGCCCAGACAGTGTGTAGTGAGATCAGAAGTTCAGTTCCAGGTAAGTTCATGACAATCGCAGTCTTGAGAAGTTCTCACACACTGTTGTAACGTACATTGCACGACACGTGTTTTAAGTCAAATCATAACCACACAAACAAATGAAAGTAAAAACATCACTTGATAGAGTGACGTATTTTGACGAACGCTTCTGTCTTTACAGAAATTACAACTCCAAGCCAAAATTGTATCTATTTTTGGAACGAAATTGTACAAAAATTAATTTCGTAATCAGTTCAAAAAGGTACGTTTCAAATTCGATTTTTATATAGTTCATGCCATTACTAGCACTTGTCACGTCAACTATCGTGAAGAAATAATACTTTGATTTCTACACTTTCAAATATGTAGTGGATAAGATATTGGATATTCTCTATAGAATAAGTAAAAATAATAACTTTTGAAATCTATTAAATTTACGCTGCACAGTTTTAATTGTATTAATAAATGTAATGTGCATTCATTAATTAATTTTCGACGTAAAAACGTCGTATGTACTCTGGCCGCCTGTTCCGCTTGCCTCGTGCTTGAACTGTGTTGCAGTATGTTGCAGTTATATTTATTTTTCTTATCGGCTGCGTGACATGGCGGACGTCGCCGATGTATGTTGGTAAGGTTCACGCGAACGAGATTCCAAATGTGACTGGCTATATGTTGAGCTCTTTCGCCACATCGTCTACACACACACACACACACATATTATATATATATATATATATATATATATATATATATATATATACACACACACACACACACACACACACAAACTGCATTTTTCAGACTACCGTATCTTAACACATACTAATCAAACTACGATAGGCGCCTGTGTTGAACTTGCTACAGACTTTTCGCTAACGCCAAAACACACGCGTGACGAGTTACAAAATAAAACAAAACGTATCAGTGACCGGGCGTTCAACAATGTGACCGATTATGAAAATAATATCACGTGGGGACGTGACTTTGTCCCTTGGCGCAGTGTTCGGTTTAGTCCTGTCAACTAATGGGAGCAAAGTAGAGTGGTATCTGTATACACAACATTTTTTTGTACTTTTACAACTGAAAGCTTACAAAGAATAATTACATATTAATTTACATAATATTAATATTTAGAATTGTCTTCCTATAGAATTAACAAAATGTCTTCAAGTTTACAACACCGAATAGGAAAATCGTGTACCCATAACATGTACCATAACTATAGTTCATGGTAGAAGGACTGCAATGAATATTCTCGAATGTTTAAGTTGGTGCTGGGTGTTCAATTAATGAAGTTTGGGTAAGACGGTACACTTCTATTATTTATGACATTTAACTCTCCCTCTCTAATACTAACATGTATTATTGTCAAAAGCACACAATTTAATGTTAATCTTTAAAAATGTCTCCTTATTAGTGTTTTAATACTAGCTAAAGTCACTTTATATACACTTAGTATTTACAAATATGCTATCAAAATAGACATTAACATCATCCCAAATGTCCGTCACTAGCTCTCGCATCGCATCCCAGTTTCCTACAGTCCACAGCCGGTCAATCTCACTCTCTAATGGGCTTAAGGGGTCTTCTGTGATTGGTGGATTTGATCTTGGAGCAAGAAAGGCACAAGGACCATTATAAATGTTGACCTTTCGGTGTCTGACGAGGGGATGAGCTGTGATGGTTGGTGTACGAGGAGGGGGTGTAGGGAGTAGTATAGATATTGCTTGTTCAGAGTCTGGCAAAGGGATGAGGTCTGATGATGAGTAAGGGGAGAGAGAATGGATAGGTCCGTCCTGCTCGGAGTCTGGCGAGGAAATGAGATGTGATGGTGGGTAATAAACCTGAGTATGCCTTTACAATGTAACACAATTTCTTTAAAATATATACCTTAATTTCTTTTACATATAACAAAGCTGGTATAAAACTTTGTTTCTTTGCCAATAGTG
This sequence comes from Dryococelus australis, assembly GCA_029891345.1. Lineage (NCBI taxonomy): Eukaryota > Metazoa > Arthropoda > Insecta > Phasmatodea > Phasmatidae > Dryococelus > Dryococelus australis. The sequence goes on along the minus strand of CM056994.1, from coordinate 256,322,645 downwards.
ATGTGAGAGGGACATGAACGAGAAACAACGTTTTTAAACACAATTTTTATTTACAAACAATAATACTGTTCTGCAGAGCAGACGAGTAAAAAGTTACATCTCTGTGTCTTTATGGTTTATTACACACACACAATGGATTTTTTCAGTTTTGAGGACATTACACACGTAATATTTTTTTTACATGTTTGACTGATTATCATAAGTCCATATCCTTAGGGCTTGGGCGATGCACGACGTGCAGAAATATCTTCTATTTTCCCACTCATGTAGGCTTTCCATATACGTCTCGATCAGCTGCCTGAAGGGCCGGCATCAGCGATACCTTTAAAAATCCACGACGTTTGTTCCGGCAGGACATGTGCCCTACTGCGAATCGCTGACTCTTGGCATACATGGGGTAATTGGGAATTATGGCTTCCTCCAATACATTGCATATGTTCCCGTATACAATATTTCCGTCGTCCCACCTAAGTCAGTACGTATGTAGGCGGTATGCCTGTTGTGTGGACAGTCGAGGTGCTTCCATGGACACAGCAGGAAAAAACATATACCTTTGGTTTGCTCGTCGTCGCTGTACGAGATGGCAATCTGTTTCATGGTGTAAGAGTCTGGTGAGCGAAAACCTTGAAGGGTGCAAAACATTTTTATAAATAATTCCATGTCCTCACATGCACACCAAATTTTTTACAAAGTCATTTCACACTGCAGCGATCGTGCACTCGTGTTCAGGTTTGGTTTTCTCGTCGCTGGGTAGTGCTTGCCAGTAACAAACTAGCACGGGGACGGGCGTCGTGGGGGCGAACATCGTAGACGCCGCAAGGCGGTCTTCTGCAGGTACAGCTTGTGCGTAGAAACCTTGCACGGGGATGGATGCTGCGATGGCTGTTCGACATCGGGTCTTGAACAAGCCTCTGCGATGTGGCGTGTCGGAAACCGAGGAACATTCCTCAAAACACTCCTTGCACAGGAGGCAGTCCTGTGTGCCTTTGTTTAGCTGCACATAGGTTGGCAAATACTCGAATACAGCCGAAATTTCGTAAGGTGCATAGACCAGGAGAATTTATTTCAGCAGGTACGGCAACTCGTCCCGTTTGTCTAAGGCACTAAGCGAACGCACCCTTCCGAATGCAAAAAAAAATGGCTGAAAGGATTTTATGACCCCTCAGATAACACTTTTGCATTTATAAGGGCAAGAGAGAGGGGCTACAGGTGCCTCTTATGAAGAGTGTAAGGAGGGATGACACAATCTCCGCAATTATAGTGGTAGGTCGCCAATTGGTCGTGTAGATTGGTGGAAGTCGAAAGAACGTCAGTAATTAGCCAATGAGAATCATTGGATTGAACGAAGTGAGTAATTGGAGGGAATGGGCTGGAGGCATCTGATTGTCCAAATGGAGGTGAGCAATTGGTCGAACGAAGGTTTCCGAAGACACCCGATAAAATTAGCCAATTAAATATATTGGAGGGGGTTGTGGAGTTCGAGTGGAGGCATCTGATTGGTGGAATGAAGGTTTCCAGAGAAACCCGAGAAAATTCATCAATTAAATATATTGGATCGGACAAAGTGAGTAATTAGCCAATGAGAATCATTGGTGGGGATGGTGCGAACTCATCTAATTGGCTGAAAGAATGTGTGTAGTTAGTGGAGGGGGTCAACGGCACCACCTATATTTAAAAAAACATATGTCCATCGTCCAGTATGGATAGAACCAATGTAACTGATTAGTCGGACGAAAATAAGTAATTAGTGGCATCTAGGTATTGCAAACAATTTATGCTTACCACTACGGCGGTGGAGCGAACGCGACTAATTAAATTAATGTAGTTTATCCTTCCAATATGACCACCTCCAGTAAATATAAACAAATGACACCTACCAAGATGGCGGCCTTCGAAACAAATGTAGCTTACCACCATGGCAGTGGAACGAAGTGACTAATTGGTCGAGTCACTTACCAATATGGTGGACACATACCAAGATGGCGGCCATGATGCTTACCAAGATGATGACCGTAATGCTTAACTCTTTTAAATAAATATTTTAAAGAAAATTTTAATTTATTTTTAATAATACATTATTTAAAAAAATTTTGAGTAATTTTTAATAGTATTTTTTATATTTTTTAAATTTTTTGGGATTTTTTTAGATTTTTGGGGGTTTTGGGGTCAAAGGTCAAATTATTAAAGGATCGGAGGTCAAGGGTCAAAGTTCAAAGGGCAACGGCCACCGAGCACTGGCTTCCAAGATGGCGGACGGTAATGTCACAACATTGCGGCCGGGCAGCATGTGCACTCATGTACTCCATGCCCTTGTTTACCAATACCCTAAATCCTATTAATAAGACGTTATTTAATTGTGATATAACCATTTTTAGACCACAAAAACAGGAGTTGACCGAGGAAAGAGTGAGACAAAAATAATTTCTGTTAAAGGTTGATGAGAATAAAACAGATATAAGAGTTTCTAATTTGGAAATGTCTACAAAAGTTGTGAGCTAAATCCTCATCGGTTTTTTTTATGGCAATGTCCTAGCGAGAGTAAAGAGTAAAAACTATTGGGGGGGGGGGGGGGGGGCTATTTTGCAAGTTTTTTTTTTTTTTTTTTTTTCTTCATGAAATTAGTTTTGGTTATTGCTGCATTTTTATTAAAGACAATGAGTTAACGTTTGCTGGACTGAAATATACCATAACACGCTCAATGCGATGGATATTATTCTCACGTCAGAAAACTAATTCGAAGGGAGAAAATAAACACGTTGAAATAAAAACATAGCGGGTGAAGAAGTCTTCTGGGCCGCGCGTGGCGCGTTTGATATTTATTCAAGGTTGGCCACTTCCGAGAGGCACATGACTTGTCAGCTGATGGTTACGAGCCAGCAAGCCGGGGAAACCTGATACGATCGTCGATTTTTTTTTTTTTTTTTTTTTTTTTTTTTTTTTTTTTTTTTTTTTTTTTTACTGGGCTGTAGATTTTACAGTATCTTTAACATCTGAAATTCAAGCTCTGGAACAACGCAATCGCCGTACAGGACAGAAGGCAGCAAGCATTTGCTTAAAGTTTTTTTTGTTCCATTTGTATAAACAGTACATTCAACTAGACGACAGCTTTCGGAGTTGAGTTGAGAGACTTGGGTGGCTCTTAACAACGAGGTCTTGAGAGCTGATAAGGGTGAAATGAGGTGAGCATGTAGGAACACGGGAATGTAGGAGTGGGGGAAATGGGAGATCCCCGAGAATACCCGCGGAGCAGCGGTATCGTCCTGCACTATTCCCATTTTTTTTTTGCGAAAATCTGGGAGAGGCCCGGTCGGGGATTGAACCCGGAGCGCCTTGGTGGGATGCGAGCAGTTTAACCGCTCAGCCACCGCTGCCCCGCAGATTCCGGAGTTAGTGTTCCGGGCACTATGCTGCCAGGGGTGACGAAAGTGCATGGCATGGTAGACGAATTGTAATTATCAAAGTTGCCTGATAAATTTCGTTGGTATCATTAATATCAGTTTTTAATAAAATTAACGTGTTTTAAGATTAATAATTTAGACCAAGCTTAAAATCGATGGTACTATGAAAAGCATTTCCAAATGCGCGAATTAATGATACACTAAACAACAGGATGTGAAATGTAGTATATTAATGGTTTCTTCGCACTTTCTAAATCCAACCTTTGAAAAACCACCCCATATGTGATATGTTTGGTTGTTTCCTGAAAATGTTACGTATATATCACAAGCGTTCTAGATTTGTGTTAAGATAAAAGTACCTTACTTTTGGTTAAATAGAACATGTACTTATATTAAATTTATAAATTATAATGTTATAATAAGAATAAAAACAAAGAGAAAATACGTGTGTTGGTAACGCCTAGTAAGAAATACTTTTTATACATAATATTATCACACTGAGTGCGCACGAATGCGTTGCGTTGTCCATTTGGTGTAATTTTATAGACTTTGTTAAGCTTTGTTTGCGTGAGGCTTAGGGATATTCTGGAAGCAGAACTTTAGCAGGGCTTCGGAGAAGTTACAAGTAACCAAGAATGGACTACACTTATTACATTTTAGTTCGGGTTGCTTTATTGGTAGTATGTTTAAAATAACAAGACCATCACACACAACAATAGTTTATACAATACATGGTTTTTGAGTAATAAATTGTTGACTGTTCGTCAAATATTCACGTATAAAAACCAGAAAATCAATATATATATATAAATAATTATTTTTAAATTTTTAATAATTTTCATATGAAAAATTTTATGTCAAAATGAAAAAAAAAAACTATTTATAATGACGTTTTACTTTCGTAAAAGGTCCTGTTAGAAAATTGGCAAAACAAGTTATATATATATATATATAATAGAGTTTTAGATAGCATTGTCTTGTTTATTTTTACAGGTTTTTCGGCATATTTACTGATGTAAGGTTTATACCTTCAATTTTTCGGAAAAAAGTCAACAAATTGAAAATCGAAAACTACAGACGGTATAAAATATTGCTGTACAGTATATTATAGTGCCCATCATTCAAATATATTTCCTTGATTTTATGTTTTCGGAATCCGCGCACTGGGATACGGCCTAAAAATACATAGGTATGCTGGGGTTTTAATTGAATAAATATAAGAAAACTATGAATTTAAATGATTATAAACACGAAAACTTCATGTTGTCACCCATTCACGGGAGAAGGAAAAAAAGGGTGGAGGAGGGGAATGGGGTATTGAATCATATTTTTCTGTATGTGACAAGGTTCTCTGTAGTAACCTCCCCGATTTTAATACATGCAGGGGAGGCGGAAGGTTTTCTCGCTAAAAAAAAGGGGGGGGGGGCAACTTTATTAACTGCCTTGGATCATAACTTTGTTTTTTGCTATGTGCGTCATGGTGCAGAGGACAAACCAGTATTTATGTCTTGCACATTAATGGTTTTCATAATTTAAACCAATTAAATGAAACTTCTGAAAAAAAAAAATCAAATAATAGCATATATTGCTATATCTGTTGCGATTTTGGGAATTTTATTTTTTTTCAAATTTTTATTGTGATAATAGATTTTTAGCCTTGGAGTTATACAGTATGGAGTATGATTATGAAGCCATACATGATGAATGTTAGAAAACATATGCTAATAATATTATTGTACACACGAACGCACCAGTGCATAAACAAAACCACTCACTCACACTCTAGAACTCGAACTTAAAATCTACGAAAATACTGAGACACAGGGCCGGTTTCACCAACAAGGAATAAACTAGGTTCCAGCAAAGTGACGTTTAAGCTTAAGTGGCCCTTAAGGATGTCGAGGTGTTTCACCGTTATAGAACTCATTTTTGTAAGCGAGTCTTAGCTGGGCGTTGCTTATAGAAACAAGTTGAAAATATTATCATGTTAATAGTGGTGCGTTATGGTCATGTTACTAAATGAACCAATGAGAATTATTTCAAATAAGGGGGGGGAAAAAAAACATTTTTTCCCCCCTGAAATGCTGAAATTAAAGCTTTATCGTTTGCCTGGCCAATGTTAAGAATTAATTAAAATATATGTCACTGCAGATATGAGAGATATATACGTATTCGATTTGTTTAACTAACTACGTGTACCGAAATTTATTTATATTAAAATTACGTACGTGAATAGATAAGTTTTTAATTTTTCGCGGCAAATTTATTATCGTGGAAGTGCTGTGTTGTAATTCTGTGATGTTTTGTGATCTCGTTTTTATTAATTATCAGTGCCAGTTGTGATTTTTCGCAGCAAAAGTTACAACGATCTATATAGACCTGGGCTGTTTTTTTTACTAGTCAGAATGTTAATTGTTTTATATTTTATCTACTCGGGTAGTATTTTAGACTCGTTACATATATTTACGTAGCTTTCATCTAGCATTTATATATTCAATGCTTCATAAAAATAATAAATTAGGTTAATGATAAATTTTAAAATGAAACTGTTGTCTTTTATAGGCACTGATTGAATATTCCTTAAACTAATGTATATTCCGTGTAAAAATCGTATTGCCCTCAAAAAACAACACTGCGTCTAAATTAACTACAAAACCACCCAGAATTTTTCTACTTAATAGAACTGTTTTATGTTTTACGTGCATTACTGCTATATTTTAAATACACACAATTAAATGTCTCGCCGATAGTATTTCAAGCAATCCACTGCGAAGAAAATACATCTCCCCATTGAGGATAGGATGGTTAAATGTTGGCTTTCATCGCTAACCAGAATTGAACTTTCTGGAATTTATTGTGATAGTTTGTTGATAATAACATTGAAGATATTCATGTGCAATTACGTAACGCCCAGTGCCCGAATTTGAATAAATATGATTATCACCAGTCACACCTGTGCATCTTTAATTGGGCTCTCCTTAGCTTTTCTAATTCAAAACAAAGTCGAATGTGTGCAAATTTGTCATGTGTAGTAAAACAATGCATTATATTATGCCCAGTCTCAAGTCCAATCAAAGTAATCATAAATATAAAATAATTTTCCTTTTAAAAATGGTAATTTGACTGTGATTTGTATAATAGTTGGTAAAATTATGTATCCCGACTCGTCAGTTCATTGAACTTACTGTATGCTATATGTCTGCTTTCTTAGGCATCTGTGCACTCTAGAACAGGTATAACTGAGACATGAAAACTGCTGTGACTCAATAAAACAAATTTAATTCCCTACTAGCAACGTAGGGTTTACCTGCGTCCAAGCGAGGCTTTTTAGCGACACGAACAAGCTACTTCTCCATGTAGTCGAATCATTTAATTGTGGCTGGGGGGGGGGGGGTATATTCATAAACAAATTGCAAAGAGAAGATTTTTTACATCAGAATTTGCAGAATAAATTTGTAGATTAACATATCCAAAATCCACCGAGAGACACTCAACTTTTCCCGCTCTTTTCCTGGTATTCGTCCCGGAAAACGATAAGAAAATTAATAACTCAAAAACGGTGCATCTTACGACAAAGAATGTGCAGACAAAACTAAAGAACACAAAATTCCATGTAACATATCCAAAATTACCAAATATCCACTCATAAATTTTCTTTATTTTTTTTCGGGACGTGTCTTAGAAAAATATTTTAAAAAATAATAATTCTAGAACGATGTGTCTTACGACCAAAAAATGCTAAGAAAACAATTAAAAAACAAAACATTTCCTATAATATTTCCAAATTTGGCAGAAATCCATTTGTAATTTCTGTTTATTTCCCCAGTATTTGTCCCAGAAAAATATTTTAAAGATTTTATTACATGAAAACGGCGTCTCTTACAACCAAAAGTACGAAGAAAAATATTTAATAACACAACATTTTCGTTTATATGTATATCCAAAAATCAACCCAAAATTTGTATTTTCCCGGAATTCATGTGATTGTGTGATAAGGGAGTTGAGCTTAGTGTATATACAGGACAGTGTGTTCATTCTGAAAGGCTGAATCTTGCCTTCTTCATTACTATGGAGGAATTTTAAATGTTTGAGTAACAGACTTAAAACAATATTGATGAATATGAAGTCATGATAAAATACATTTGCAAGGAAACTTAGAAGCCAAATCACGAAAGTTTACGATACGAATTTCTGAGGATTTTCGTGGTAAAGTGTTCTCGACAAAGCAAGAGATTACAAATGTTGTTAGTCTCAATGAAAATGTGACTGATATTTTGGTTAAGTTCCAGAACAGAGGCAGTGCTAATCTGGTAGTGCGATCATGGAAACAGCTGCAATGTTAATTAGAAGAGAATGTAAGTCTGTAACTCAGGATCTAGGATTTTACCCAAAATACTCTGAATTGGAGTCTGCAAATATATGCTTAGATGCTCTGTCTCCATCCCTTAAGTCTTTCCTTGAAATGCTTACCAATAAATAAGGCGATAACTTAAAGTTAGCTAGTATTGGTCAATAAATCGTGCAAAAGATTCGCCCAAGAGCTTCTCATTTCATTAGGTTCCAACTTCATCATAATTTTCCATCAAAGTGATTAACTGATAATCTGCACTAACTGATATTCTTCTGCTCTAATCTAGAAGTTATGAACTTTGAAAAAAATGCTGCAGCGACTAACAGTGATGACTCAAATAGAATGGTTCCTGGAAACTTTGCTTAGTTTGTAGCTGATAATGTATACTACAATATACGGACTCTGGATGGTCATAATACACTACACGGCTTTGGAATGGTTGTTGTGGCCACTCCAGAGCTGCAGACATGCGTGTTGATAGCAAGGAAAAAAACAGTCTAAAATAAATTCGACAGCTCAGGAATATCATTATACAAAAACAGCAACAAACTAGAAGCAACATACAGACCCCTTCCTTCTGTTAAAGCTAAGAATCCAACCAGAAATCTAGATTTACTGTGGAAGATGAGGTGGTTGTTGTATTCTCAAATGGCAAAATGATCAGGAATGATGAAAATGTTGCACAATGGTTCACTTCTGGGAAAATCAAGTGTTACATTTCTCCTCATCGTAGACATGAACCATCGAGACAAGATTTTCATATAAACTATTCAGAACTTCATTTAATCTCGAATCAAGCTTTAAAGATGAAAACTATGCTTGTACTAACTTCTGACCAAACCATTGTGGTGGAAAGCCATAAATATTATACTGACAGAACCAGAAAATAGCCCATTATGAAATTTTGTGCTCAGACTTGATCCATTTAATACATTAATGAGTTTCGTAAGATTCAATGGACACGTCAATTTATTGTTTTTAGTTTTTTTTTTTTGGCGAGCCCCCAAATCCCGCTACGCCAGCGTGAGCACCTTCACAGTTCGGTGTGCCCTACGGCATGCTTGACGGTTGGAAAATGCGATGCACCTTAGGTCGGGTTTAATTAATAAAATGGTCGCATGCATCGCGGCTGCAGGAGGGTTGTCTGGTGCCATGGCCGCAATTATAGCCATGGTCACACCCCTTAAGAAGAAGGGTCTAGGTAAGGGCATAGTAAAACCAGGCAAAGTGGAGAGGGTCTGGGAAAAACTATGCAACAGTCGCGGAGGATAAATATAATTCTTTTATTATATTATGAGTGGAGAAAGTAGGGTAGTTATTAGTTAGCGAAGATAGACTTTGTGAGTTAGACGCAGAGTGAAATGAGATGACGTCGTAGCTGATTGATAACCAGGGTCGCGCTATGCAGCCCTGGTGGCGGGGGACAGAACTGAGCCACCCACCCGATAGATGTCAGCCATCTCTCTGTGACACAAGAAAGAGTGTTGGAATGTTACAGAAATAAGGAAAAACATATATCTAGGGATGATATTTCTATCACCTTGCCTGCGACCTCGCGTGTGTATTAGTGTGTGCTGGTGGAGGTGCAGTGAATTTTAGTGTAGGTGTGCCACTCCACGACCCTCACTAGCTGCTGCAGAGACCACAATACGCCACAGCCCCCCTCCCCCTCCCGCAGTTGTTGCTGGTATACTGCCAAGAGACGCCTTGGAATCGGCATTGGTGACGGACCATACATACAAACAGCTGTCGGATGAGATAAGCTTTGTAACACTTGTGTGTGTGTGGTGTGTGGTATGGATGCAATGTAATTCTGGGAAAATAGTACGAAATATTATGTGGATTTTGGATATCATCTAGGAAATTTGTATTCTTTAATTTTTGCCTCTACACTTTTGGTGGCAAAACACACCACTTATAACTTATGATTTTTTTATAGTTTTTCCGGGGAAAATCCTTGGAAAAAATAATAAGTATTAGGCGGATTACGGTGCATTTTGAATATCATATTTGAAATTTGGGTTCTTTAATTTTTTCCACTCTCTTTTGGTCTCAAAACGAGCCATTTTCGAGATCAATTTTTATCTTTTTTGCAGGAAAAATCCTGAAAAAAACAGTGAGAAATGTTTAGTGGATTTTAGATATCAAATGGGAAAGTTTGGGTTCTTTTATATTTGTGTGCTCACTTTTGGTCGTAAAATGCACCGTTTTCAATTTATCAATTATTTGATAGTTTTTTCGGGGAAAATCCTGGGAAAATAGTGAAAAATGTTTGGTGGATTTTGGATATAATATGGGAAATTTTGTTTTTATTTTATTATTTTTTTCTGCACATTTTTGGTCGTAAAATGCACTTTTTTCGACTCATCAATTTCTCTATTGATTTCCCCAGGAAAATTCCCGGTAAAATTGAAGAAAATAAAACGTGGATTCGGTAGATTTTGGATTTGCTAATCTACGAATTTTCCTGCGAATTTTGATGTAATAAAACATTTTATTTGTCAGAAAGAAGATTATGAGTAATGAAATAAAATAAAAACATAACTTAAAGACCCTTTCGCATGTTATGCACCCTGTTTTGGATTGACAATTTACTGATAAAAAAACAATAAATACAATGGAGTTAAACTAACAACGGACTAAGTTACATAATTTGACATCATGTAATAATGAACGTATATATTTATCTAAGAAAAATTATAGAAAATCCAATACAACTATAACTCGGCGCTCCTTAAGTTCAATTCTTTAGATAAAAATGTCATATGCACAAATTAAAATTTTTTAAAATAGATTTTAATAATAATTGAAAAAAACAGTGAAAAAAATCTATGACAATAATTTCCTGTAGACAACAGCATATGTCTTCAAGTACACATAATACCTGACTTGCACTTGCTACTAACCAAATGAGAAAGTAGTGTCCATGCTGCCTGATGGGAAGAAGCTTCGTGATAGGGCTTTGCATGAGGTAGAGGAAGGCTCGTACTTGCGCGAATGCTTAGTCGTTGGTGGCAAGAGAAACCTCTTGGTACCGCTGACATCAGAAATACCTACCAACCCTTATAATTGTACATTTGCAATGCTGAAATTTATTGAAAATAACTTGAATGTGACGATTTTATCTGCTGTGAAAAATTCCTTCCAGTTAGCATAAGAGTAACACAATAATAAATACCAAAAAAGCAAACTTATTAAAAGACATGGCCAACGAAGAGGCAGGTTGGACATCCCTTGGATCTGCCCCTATGAAGAATCGCCTAAAACTTTGCCTCCCCCTTCCACTGTGTATATTTTAGAAATGTGTCTGGCTTTTTCTCTGGTATTCCAAGGTTCTGGGAATCCAAGCCCACCGAACTGCCAAGCCAACTGTTTAGCTTTTCAGTTGTTGGTAAAATTCAGAAAAGCGTTGCTGGATCATTTCAATATTTTGATCCCCGTGGTTTTAGAGAAAATTAACTACTTTATTATTGAATATAGATGTCAAACTTAGGGTGGGAACAAATGCCTATATTGTCCCTCCCCACTGTTCTAGGGGAGGGACTATGTCCCCCTGTTCCCCCTTTCACCGGCGCAACTGAATACATGTTCAGACTGAGCTATTAATTTTCACGTCTAAATTTCTACATTATGTAAGGCAAGGTGCCGGACTATCATCCACCGTCTCTTTTTTTCTTTTTTTTTCCCCCTGTACTCAAAGCGACTTTACTTATTTCTAGAAATATTAAGTAGGCCTATTGGTAGCGAGATTGTCTGGCAATTACAAATGCTATCAAAAACTGGTTCAGCTTGAGTGTAAAAAAATACACACATAAACAAGTAAGCCTACAAAAACAAGCCTTTTTTTTATTTCAAAGAATCGGTACTAATTTCGTTTTCATAGTTTTAAATTGCAAAACTCATAATGTAAAGGAATATCATTCTCTAAAGGAACAAACAGGTAACTATTTTGAAAAAGACTTTCTTATAAATATACTAATATTAATATCTCCTACATAGTATAATACAAAGACGCACAGCCGCGTGTGTCTGTGTATTCGGATAAGGCTTCTAAACTATTTTATGGATTTTGATGCGGTTTTCACCATCATTTAGGGAATTCCTTGAGGTAGGTTTAGTTATATAATAGTCTATATTAATATTTAATGTAAAGATAGTAGAGAAATTTTGACGTTTTCTAATCTAGTCGGAAAAAGTCATTTTTCGATAGCTTAATTTATTACAGTATTGTAGATCTCTAGAAGGTCTTCAAAAAAGTCCACGACAGCATAAGTTTATCTTTTAAGGATGACCCACAGTAACCATTTTTGTCTTTTTAAAAATATGGGTTCACTTACGAAGACTTTTTGAACAACACAGTATTAATCCTATGTTAGTTACATTAAGCATTTAATGTACATATTTGCTGTAAATCTAAACAATGCAGTATTTGTAAATCGCACATGAGTGAGGTCGAGGCGAGTCGCTAGTATATATTTAATTACATTAATATAATTTATAAAGATTTATATTTTTAATGCATAAAGGCCTACTCTACAACATTTTTTTTTAAATTGCGGGGAAAAATCTAAAAATTGAAAAGAGATAAAATGTAATAACAAGAAATGCATAAAACCAACACATATTTAGGATAGTTATGAAGAAAACAAATAACTTTTAATAATAAAAATTATTATATGAATTTTTTATGTAAAACTTTTAGAAATAAATCAAATAAAAATCACAATTTAAAAAACTGTCAAATATGAGATTAATATAAGAATTTTACACAACTCATGACAATTGTAAGACAAGTGGTAAAAATTGAGTAAAAATTGAAGGTCATAATTGGTTTCAAGTTAACAGTTACATTCAACCCTCCATGTAATAATCAGAAACGAATTTTACATTTTGTGGATTTTATGTATAAAGCTCAAAGCACCACTGTAACTATATTGCACATTTTACCCACCTCTCCCCAAGTCTTTAAGCCATGGACGTACCAAGAAATTTTTCTGGGAAAGGAGGGGGGGGGGGGGTGAGCAATCTCCACATACTCTGTATTAAATAAACTTTCAACCGTTTTTAGAGTCACTGATCCTATAACATCTATTCCAAATTTGTGACAATTATTATTACAGTCATATAACTCGTAAACAGCAAAGGCTATAAATTAAAAATAGTTCTTAACATGCAACTAATCTTAATTTCAATATCTATGAGATGGATACAAAAAAAAACATTTTAACAATGCAACAACATGCACTTGTAATGTACAGTATTAACACACTAAAAACACGCTTATGGTTAAGCTGCACTTACTATTAATTCCATAATTAAATTCTTAATATTAATTCCAATTTTTTGTAACTGTCTGGCACATAAGCGTGTATTGATATATTGTTTCTCACCCATAGTGCAGCATGGTTATACTTTATAATGATTTGACTATGTAAAACAGAGCCAGTAAACTGAGAATTAATTAGCTAATAACAATATAATATAACAATTTACAATAATGAAAGTGTGATTTTACCACAAATGTCAAATTTCAGCGTAAACAAATGCTCTTAACATAATACTGAGTTCTCAAATGAAAAAAAGTAATGTGTAAAAGTTAAGAACTTTAGGATATTAAATTTAATCTAAATTACACTCATAGTTTACAACGATGAGAGAAACTTACTCTATAAAAATGCTTTGAAAGGTAAAATATTAATGTTAAGTAGGATTCACTTTTTAAACTGCATAAATTAAAGGCAGATAAAAATCAAATTACTGAACGATTACTGAATTTTTTACAAATACACTCTATCAAATTAGAATAAATAAAATTTGAACCTGTAAATGTGATAAATTATTACAAGAACAAAAGTGAAAGTGCTCGCCGCAGCTAGCCCTCGTGGCGAAACAGGACTACTTTATGACATGACTTGCATTTTAACCCTTGCGATATATAAATGAGTAAATAAACATATTAAAAACAACACAAATATTTCTGCTACATAAACATTGATGAAATGAGATAGACAAAACACTCTGCAAACACAACAAATAAAACAATACCTGCAAAAAACCATAAACATTTTAATTAGCAAAATTATAAAGATATTAAATAGACCTTAAATCACAAGTTCAGAATAATTGGTCTTTGCCATCTCCTTCCGCGGTGTGTCTTATTTCCATGGCAAACCACCGGCTGCAATTGTGTCGGCGTGCCCTGCTCTTCCTCTGCACTTGGTCGCTCCGGCGATCGGGCGAACACTCGATCGGAAGTAGAGTGCGCAGCCCCTCTGTGGTGGCGTCGCAGGTGACGGGCGGACAAACGGTATTAAGGGGTGGAGGCACACGACACACATCAAAGCCCCCCACCCTTCTGCGAGACCATTTGAAGGCCATCTTGTGTCACTGACAGCTGCAGATATGGGTTGGTTTGCATGACCGCAGGTGGTACCACCACTCCTGTGGCCCTGCTGCATGCTGCAATGCCGGTGATTGCCCTTTCTTGCTTGGCAACTCCGGCTGCCAGCATTGTTAACACAGCGGCGGAGAATGAGTCCATCGACGTGTGCGTCGAAGGCACAGCGTGCTCCCTGACTCACTGCCCTCCCCCCCCCCCCCCTCTTCCCGATCCTGCTGTCCTCCCGAGAAGTTCGCGGCCTCCAGGCGCTACCCAGCTGAACAGCCCCTCCAAAAGCAATTGCACTTACATAAATTCTTTGCCCTTGCTTAACCTCCATATTCACTTTTTTCCCCTGCTGACTTGCTTGCTCCTGCTCAACTTGCTTATCTACTTGCGCCCATTTTACTTACACTCGTTCATATTCTCCTTACTTCTCTTGCTCCTCCTCGAGCTTGACATGGCCTGCGCCGTATTGAGGTCAGGACACTCCGGGACCGACTTCCCTGCCGACGGTCGCTGAGTGCTCTCACCCTTCTCTTGCCCAACTTCCTATGTTCATGTGGCATCTCCTACTCACTTGCTTTTATTTCTCCTCCTGCTTACTTGCTTGCTTACATGCTAATTATCTTTCTCTTCACTTGCTCGCGGTTATGTACATCCTCTGCCTGCTTGCTGTGTACATATTATCCTGCTTCCTGCACTTATGCACCTCTTGCACTTATTAGCTAATGTTGTATTTATACGCCCTCCTACATGCTATGTACATCCTGTAATTACTTGCTACGTAATGTGTGTACATGCCCGCCTTCATGCTAAGTACACCTTGCTCTTACTTGCTAGTATTGGTATTATGAATGATAGTATTTGCTGGAGTGACATGATAAACGTGAGATTAATGTCTGCAATTTTTACATTTGGTTACCTTGTTGTTACTACTCTAACTCCCTCTCTTTCTTGCGAAATTAATAATACAATGACTCCTCCACACTTGCAAAATGAATAATATAAACAATGGTGAAAACAAACAAAAAAATGTGCATATGCCCTCGGCATATTATTGTCGATGTCATGATTTCCTTGCAGTTATATGTGTATGGGAGTTAATTTAAAATTCTTTCTCATGCAGGTGCTCACTGTTACTACTTGAATGTGGTTGAAAATTACGTGATGTGCCAAAATTATGTTTGTTTACATTTTCCTCTATTGGCTCATGTCGCCATTTTACTCCGCTTAGATCATGGCAGGAGACTTCATGCGTTCTCACTAAAATTATTGCAGTATGCATTAAGTCTTCTAGTGTTCCATTAAACAACGGGATCTAAGCTGCTCTAAATTCAGGTCGAGCTGTTTATGCAATTACTTCAAGTACTTCCCATTCGGGCAAATTTGGATGAAAATGTTTGACAAGTTGGTTTTTACGTGTAATGAGAGCATTTAATGACTCACCCAATTGTTGACCTTCCAGAGTCAGTCTGCTCTGGGCCTGTACGGAAGTTAAAACGCCTCGGAACCTGCATTGGAATGTACGTCGAAACTCCTCCCACTGAAGACCATAGTGGTTGAAAGATGCCTACCAAGAGTGTGCGTCTCCATAGAGTTGCGCTTCCACACAGCTGGCCCATTCATCATAGCTTACCTCGTACCTCGTAAGGCGGGATACACAATCAGCTAGGAATGCTGCCAGATCTTCCAGTGGCGTACCTGCAAACATGGGCAACATTTTAAATTTCGATGGTGTCTTTGCCGTTGTCAGTCCTGGCAGTCAGGTGGGTTGATTTCTGTAATTCCATTTCAGACTGCGCTTTCCGTACCTGTGGTTTGTGGTGCCACTGTTGCATCTGGATTTATGAGTGGGAAATTTTGAAAAGGTTGTTGGTAATTTGGCAGAATTGTTGGATAGACTGGTGTAGGAAACATGTGTGGTAGTGGTGGGAAAAATTGTGTAGGCAGTTGGTAGGTGTGCAGTGTGAGTGTTGGGTTAGGTTCGGGTGGCAAGAGTTTGTTTACATTCGCCATGTGCGTGGCGGGAGCGTGCTGCATCTCGCCTTTTCTCTGCTCTTCCGCCCTACTCTGCTGCCAGTCCCCTCCTCTGCTCTGTTCCGCTCCACCTGACACATTGTTCGCATCCCGTGCCACTATTATCTGCGAAAGGTTGCTGTTCACATTCACTGTTACGTCGTTTTACCACTGTCCTAATAAGTCCAACACCTGATCACGTGGGGTGTCTGCGGTTCTGTTTTTCCCACCAATCACGCCCTACTTAAATTTAGTTGATGTCATGTAACATGATAAACAAACAAATGTGAGTCCTGCAAATAAACTCTGTTCCAGGCTGCTAAGGCATTCCTGATGATATTTTACATCCCACTGTACACACCGGAGTACAACTGTGCCCTGTCAATTGCACAACAAATTGTCACAATATTCTGGAAAAATGTAATTTGGAAAAGGTTCGTTTTCAGATTTTGCTTGGGGTACGAAATTTTGACTGTGCTGCACTGTTTCACTTATACTGTCTCTGTTTATCCTGCGGCTGTCACCAGTGTGGGTGTTTAATGAGCTGGTCTTATGACAGCACTGACAATAGGCATGGCTTGTACTATGTGATTGTTCATTGGTTCACATAGTGTGTACACACATAGGGCACCACAGTGCCGGCGCACTGTCATTTGTCCTGACAGCCATGCTTTGTTTATCAACAAAGCCACATGCATGGTAGACACGGGTGATCAGCATGTATGTGCAATGATGGGGAAGAGGGATCGCCCTCCGCTCTCATGGCGTGGCTGCCCTGCCATGCAGGGTTGATGACCCAATCCCACACATGACGTGCAACGTGCGCGAGGGGTCACCTGGCTGTTGACAGTGGAGAGTGCAGTGGGATGGTGAAGGTGTAGTCTCCACCCCGGTGCTTCTACTGTGCTGCTGCCCGCCCTCCAAATGGCGTGGTGTGGTTATGGCGTGGTGTCATCTGCAGAATGATGGCAATGTTGACAAGGCTCCCAAGCATCTATGTGGCAAACCATGGGTGTCTTGATGCTGCCGTTGCCCTTGTTGCCTCCTTGCTGTCGTCCTCACGCTGTTGCAGGCAGGAAAAATGTGGCAAAATTGATATTTAAGGAAAACTTAGGAGAATTTTGGAAATTTGCAGAAAAACTTGGAGAAATTTTGGTGGAAAATTTTGGAGGTAGGAGAATGGCCCTACTTGGGCCAACCACATTAATGCTGGCGGGAGGCCGAAAAAGGTTGGAATAGGATTTTCTGTAGCAATGATGGTGAGCAGGCGCCAGACACTGTCAGGCAACGTCAATATTTTTGCTGCTTCTTTTAACCTCGGGGTTGCGGGCCGTCCACTCAGAACCAATCTCCTAGCTGTTGAAGTAGAGTTGTTGACATCCGCCTTGTTGAATATTGCTCCAGATGAATGCAGTTTAGTAAATGATAGCCCGTCGGTCGGCTATGTACCATTGTTGATCTTGGTGGAATTAACTCCTACTAAATTACACATGCATACATGTGCCGTCATGGCCTCCCCCACACCTATACAATATGAAACAATCTCAGAACACTTGCGCATAAAATAAAATACGTGAATTGAATTAGCAGGTATTGTAAGTGCTCGTCCCCTGACACACATACTTCGACAAAAGTAAATTATGTAGTGAAAGTTCACACACACGTATTTATTATGATAAAACTACATCCTTTTGATGAGGGCACTTGACATGAATTACATATGGCTATTAGAACCGGCCAATCGTCACACTGCGAAAAGTCTTTCGACAGTTAAAATTTATGCAAAAATTGGAGCTCCCCAGGGCAATGCTATTCCACCGGGGAGTGAAGGTGGCTTACCGGGAGGCTGGATGAGAAAGGAGGTTCCTGATACTTTAGAGTCTATTGCTGTTAATGTCGATGCAAGAATTTGATGGCTGCCCGGCGTGCACAGGATATATTCCGGAACTCAACACACGCCCGCCACCTCCGATGGATGCATCGCGCCAACTGACTCTCCCACCCGACATGGGGGCTCGTCACGGCTAGTCCTCGTGCTGAAATGGGACAACTTTATGACATGACTTGCAATATTGACCCTTGCGATATATAAATAAGTAAATAAACATATTAAAAACATAAACACTGGTGAAATGAGATGGACAAAACACTGTGCGGATGATGAAAATAGATAATAACACACTACCTGGCAAACATAACAAATAAAGCAATACCTACAAAACAAATGATAAACATTTTAATTAGCAACAGAATAAAGTCTTTAATTAGGCCTTAACTCGCAAGTTCAGAATAATCTGCCTTTGCAGTCTCCTTCCGTGTCATCTCTCGTTTCAATGGCAATCACCAGCTGCACTTGTGCCGGCATGCCCTGCTCTTGGTCTGTACTTGGTCGCTCTGGCGACTGGGCGCACATTCGAACGAAGTAGAGTGCCTAACCCACTCTGGTAGCATCGCAGGTGATGGCCAGACAAACGGTCTTAAGGGGTGGAGGCACACAGCACACATCACATGACACTGACATCGGGTGTTGTCGCACAAAGCCCGATCAACCCACAGGGGAGCTTCCCACAGTACTGTGCTACAATGCCGACGAAGACAATGATACTGGCTGACCTCGCCCCGGAGGACCACATCAGAGCATCAGAGACAAAGGGGAAGGAGCATCAGGGGCATCAAGTAAACAAATGGACCACATACCTTTACCCTCGCAAGAACAGGTAACATCAAGAGGTCCGGGCAGCAGCATCATCAGCAGCAGAAGTGATGAGTCGATGGAAGAGCGGGTCTCGACCCCTCCCCGTCACTCCAAGTGTCAGCATCATCTGCATTGACCAGGGTGCACTACTTGCGACGGGGCCAATCCCCTCTGTCGAGTATGTGCAGCAGCACTTCACCAGCATCAGCAGGGTCACAGCCCTGGAGCATCACCAGTCAGCTCAGCACAGCATCATTGCGGGCCTTACAACACGAGGCCCCACAACCAGCTGCGACCGCCGGCATCATGTTGCACCTAGCGGCATGACAGGTCCTTGGGAGTCTGCGGGGACCAAACGGACATCAGAGAAGGGGGTGTTTGACGCGGTCCTGACGTCCACGTATCCCTTGTGCCCGTTTGTATCACCGCAGATGCATCAACCAAAGAACAACATCCATCCTATCGTCATTAGGCCGCTGTCCCGATCATTGCAGGTCGACAAGAACTGCGTGCATACACTTTTCTTGCTGCGCTGTAACTCATGGCTGCAGGCTATGTAGTTTAAATTCATCAGAAGAGGTAACAATCTTGATAAACTGATATGTGGCTAAAATGGGTGTTTCCCATAAAGTCACGACTGTTAGACGCAACAGCCATTGGAGGGAACACTGGGATATACGGCACCACTTTATCCTAAATATTTCAAATATGCGCGATGTCGATTGGCCTTGTGGCCGAACCTGGTGTGCTATGTGGCCCCAAGAGGGTTCTAAATGTGGGGAACAATATTCCCGAAGAAAGTGCAAAGTGGCGAGTGGCTCCCTAGCAGTATCATTTAATAAGAGTCAAAAGAATGAGTTTTGTCAGGTATTGTATCATACTTAGTAGGGAAGCTGCCCGCTTTTCCATAGAGGGTTACCAAAATCCCACAGAACACAGGGCATAGCTCTGCCCACTTCAGTGAAATGCATATGACGACACAGGAAATGAATTTATAATTGTTCCCATACTTAGCGTTTTCCGATGTATCTGTATCGGGTATGGTATCGGGCTGATACTTTGGTATTGATTGTAGACCATGAAGAAAGGATATTACTTTCTTAAGGCCCAAAAATAAAAAGAAGAATAAAACAAATACAGTATTTACTCAGAAATAGCGTACCCTTTCTTCCCAAAATAGAGGGAAAAAATTATGGGGTGCACATTTTACACGGAAAAAAAGAGGAAGGGGAGTATTAGCCATAAATTGTCTAGGGATGGAGGGAAGTAGCGGAACTGTCTGTTCTCCCATCTCTCGCTCTCATGTCACTATTTTCCCTTCACTCTCTTTCTCGCGCAGTGACCCTACAGTTATGTGTAGGTCGATACCCCACCACCCTCCCAATCAAAACTAATGACACCCTGTCACGCCACAAACCCAGACCTGCTACATGTTTTCTGGCCCCCACCTCCTTGTAATATCACCCAGATGGTTGTTGGTCGATAGTTAAGCCATCCCTCTTTGTTTCCATGCAGAGGTTAGCCAGTCATGTTTGTAGTGATGGTGCGGTGTGGGAGGAAGGGAGGGAGGAAGGGACGAGGTGAACTATTTTTTTATATAAGGGTAGTGTGACAATTTAGCACTGCAAATAAAATAAGAGCCGGTCACTGTAACAGGAGACATAATAAAAATGAAATAGCTGGAAATATTGAGTAGTAGGAGCAGAAAGTTTCTTGATTTTTTTTATTTTGACTTTTTGCACCCAAGTTATTTAATAAAAGTATTTTCCAGACATAACATTATCACAGTATTAATCTAAAAAATAATAAATTTGTTACGTACTTACCAACAAGCCACCAAAAATTTTTGGTGCAATTTTATTTTTAGAAATTTTTTCCCTGGAATTTGTTGCAAAAATCATGGTGCTCTTATACGCGAGTGCACACTATGGTATGCATCACTCAGAATAGTTGCATTAAGCATCACTTGTATTTCAAAGCAAATAGTTTCATCTGAAAATGTTATGCAAAGGTTTTAACGAGGAATAATTATTTGTAAAGATATTTTCTTTTGTGTTTAAAGGTTGTTTTATCCGGTAAGGTTGGTGTTTAGTTGTATCTGGCATAAAATTAACATGATTTTCAAACTTAATATTTATTTCACTTAAAGTGCCCAGAAGCCCAGAAGCATAACTCTGGCACTTGTCAGCAAAGCATCGAGCGAATAGTATTTTAAGTGTTTTTTTTTTCACTAACTTCTTGCGGGGAAATCAAAAAATTTATATTAATTTATTTCAAGAGAGACATTCTTTGAAATACATTCTTTGAATAAACTGATAGTATGTAAGTGCCTATTTCACACCTTTTTCACAACAAACATGACACTACCCGATCAATAACTTCTCTATGTGCTCTTAGCTGATAGTGTGCGCGGGACATTAAATATTTGACATGCATTTGGTGTCATATTATTTGCAATTTCAAAGAGTTTGGAAGTTTTAGGGCAGCTTGCATTTTGTGTCGGATTACAAACAATTATACACAGTATTTTAAGACATTATTTATTTATTTAAATTAGTCTAGGAGAAATATTTTTAATGTATTATTAACACTAATACTTTTTCTAAAATTCAATGAGAAGGGTATTGGTATCGGTTTTTGGTATCGGGGTATCGACAGTGGTAGCGGGGTATCGGTATCGGAAAACATTGTATCGGAACAACTCTAAATGAGATACAGACACTAATTCCCATTTTTCCCCATAATGCATTAATACAGCATATATATGTTAATTATAACAGTGCACATGTCTTCATTAATCGAGAATCAACCACACTAAGCATTATTTCATTTATTATCGCCCTTCAAATGCAGTGATATTCTTAACCATATCTGGGGCTCCGACATTCACGGGTATGTCACCAACATGTATCAAGCTAGTAGCAATAATAATGTCAAGTGTTCATTCTTTTAATCATGTAAGTTGTGCAGTTACATTTTTTCATGTCTCGCATTTGGCAGCAGCCTAGCCGACTTCGCCGAAGCTGCAGCCATCTTAAACCAGTCAGACTACAGCACTCGACCGACCAGCAGGACAGGCAGTAAGCTCCCGCATTACCCCCTCGGCACTTCAATTTAGGCTAATATCATTCATTTCAATAGTATAACATAACTCAGGAACTCTTTTTAACTTTATCTTTAGCCAAGGTTAGGCCTGGCAGCATCCTTAGGTAATATTGCACGACTTCGCACTGCAGTGACACGTTCATCACGTAACAATTCTTAAGGCCCTCGCTTTTTTTTACAGCTACGACCACCGGCAGGTTGTGTGTGCTAGTTCTGCATTTAAAAGGATATACATTAATTGTGCAGTGACATTTGTACCCTTTTCATCAATAGAACTGTCACACATTGACTAGGCTACTTTTATTGAATTTACTCTCCTGAGTATTATCAGGCACTGTGCCCTAATACAAATATACATTTAATTGTTTACAGTGTTTAAAGTATTTCTTTACTCTGCTTGCCTCCCACAAGCAGGGTAGGTTCAGTGTTAGTATTAGCATGCGATCGACCGACAACTTCGACCCTTAGAAAAGGATTTAATATAACAATAAGCATAACTTAATTGGTCATTAAATTAAACTCTCCTTCATATTGACTGTGTATCCAGAGATCGCCGTATACCATCGACTACACGACACACATCATCATTGTTCGCTCTACCGAATGTGGCGACATGCACATTCGACAAAACAAGTACAAGAACATTTTCACTTCACCTTAAAAACTCTTATATTGAAATAAAAATAAATATATGGTAGGTCGCTAAGTGGCTGATTAACCTTATTGTTGCGTCCTTACGATGTTCACAACACACAGTTTCAGTATTTGATTATGGGCAAAATAAATTGTCACTTCATTAATTTTTATATTGGCTTTTCAGTGTTTATTAAGTTATCACATTTGCTATTTTTATACATTCGTCATGAAAGTAGGGTTAGAAAACTCACATGGTCAATGTTTACGTAATGTTGCCTGCGTTCATGACAACCTAACCTCACAATACTGGTTCGTCACTGGTAAATTACTGTTCAATACTTACTCTCATATATATATATATATATATATATATATATAAACTTATTAAATAAATAAGCGATAGGTGCTTGGGATATTGATATTGAAAAATTGCACCATAATTTAATATACTACAAGTGTAAAGCGCTACCTATGTAGTCTGAAATTAATGTGTGCTGTGTGCATATCATACATATTGACACTACATAACATTAAAAACCCTCTTAAGAATTACACAAAAGATGATTTAAAAATAAACATAAGCTGCGAGACGAACTTTGTGTACAACAGTAACTTACTGTAACATTCTGCATCACATGCATGATGATGCACGCGTATGTTACATTAAGAACAGGGAATATTAAAAAGAATATATTTCAGAACACTATTCACATAATAAAAAAAATTACACGCATCATTACCCTGTTCAAATAATCATGTGTCATACTTATACACAACATACATAAAACCCTATGTTGACATTTGCAACAGACACGTCAAATATTACACATATACTTTAAAAGACTCTGAGCAATTGTCCTCTTCCACTACCATGCACTATGTGCTTTACTTGCCTTTCACAAATTAAAACACTTTTGATACTCTGCTTCTAACATCGCGCACTACCACTGGATCGGTGCCCTCGGTGTGTACACTCGGAACGGTGCGCTGAGCGCATCAGCTATTTCGGCGACAACTCATGTGGCCGATGAATGTTGGTGGTGTAGACAGGGAGCACAGCCTAGGGTGCTGGCTCATGTTAAATGCCTCCTTCTCTTCTAGGCCATTCGCTGTCGAAGGCCCATTCCTTTATAATGAACAACATTTTGCCAGTGGTGATAGCAGGTTGCATGTTCACAAACTGTACCTGTTGGCTGGTTACTGCTGTTGTGTGGGTTGTAACTTTTGTTGGCATTTTCCCGGCACTCTGACATGTGCAGTGGACACTGGCACATGTCCGCACATTGTGAACGTGGCGTGACGAGCTTTGCACACTCACTTCGACCGGCGGGGGAATAAGTGTTCCCCTCTGGCCCCATCTCGTTGCTACTGCTGCTGCTGCTGTGGTGTTAGGTAGAATGGTCGTCGCTGGTTCGGGGTAAAGGCGTCTCTCACATGCTTGTTTGTTATGTCCCCCTGCTCTGGCGTAAGCATTCCATCTTCTTCTGCTGCTGAACGATGAAACACTTCTTTGTTTATAACTTCCCCCGACATCGTGGCCCTTTCGAGATAGAGTTGTTGCTGGCGGTATGTGCTGTCTGCAGGGGACTCATTTGGGTCGTTACTGTCGACGTTGAAACTGATTAATGGTGGACTGTTGTCCTGCTTACTGATGTCCTCCAAACTGCCGTCCTCTACTGTTGCCTTGTGGACGTGGTTACGTCGGGTGTCCCTATAGTAGGCGTGGCAGGTTCAGTGTTCCGATTCCTCAGACTTGTCGTACGGGTAAGATGGGTTGGTGAGGTGCCTGTTCTCCTTCTCGTTTCTTCCATCTCATCTCTGGATGTTCATGTCACTACACTTGACGTAGCTAACCTTAATGCATCCTTGTGGTAGATGGCAGTTCTGCATATGCCTAATCTCACTTTGTAGCATGATACGCCCATCTGTTGTGCAATAATGTGCGATCTGCTCCATTTTGGTGTGAAATCTGCACAGATGTTTCTCTGAGGTTCTGATAGTGGATGCCTGCGTACATTACCTGTTGGACTACCTGCAGGGGCTGTGGCACACGCGTAGTTCTGGGAAGTCAACAGGCTGCATAATGGTGTTGGTTTTCCCTTGCTTCTTGTATCGCTCATAAAATCTCCTTGCAGTGACATATCACGTCCCTGTAGTATTTCTGCCGGAATTTTTCCCATTACCAGGTAGGTGCATGTACGCAATGTGAACAATGCAGTCAGAAGCTGCTCTGCCCACGAATTGTGCTGGTCTGCTACACACAAACGTAACTGTGTTTTTAGTTCTTGGTTTCTCCTTTCTGTCGGGTTGGCACGGGTGTGGTAATTTGCCATTGTGAGGTGTTGTACTACCCATTTTATGCAGAACTCCTGCCATACCCATCCTGTGAATTGTGTACTATTATCAGTTAATAATACACGTGGGTACCCCCAACAAGAAAATAATTCGTTCTCAATTACTTTCCCCACAGTTCTGGCTCATGCACTCGACACCGCATACGCCTCTGTCCACTTCCAAAATAGATCACTGACTACTACGATGAAGTATTTACCTGTTAATGTTCTCTAAGGTCACTGTTTCAAATGGTTCATTGGCTAATCGGAGCAGCTGTTGTTGGTTTCTGTCCGTACGTCGACTCTTACACTTGTTGCAGGTTACACACTTTCTTAGGAATTGTCGCACGTGTGCTGACATTCCTGGCTAATGGAAGTAACATTAAATATTATACTTCTTTTACGCAGTACTCGGATGTCCCGTCAAAATATTGGAATGTGCGTATTGCAAATCTTTCTCATGTGCAGAAACAGGTACAAATAACCTCCAATTTTCTGTTTTTCGAGGTGCGAGATTCCATGGCGCGGGCGGTCACCCTCCAAGTTTCTACCATGCCCAAACCTCATGCATGTCGCCATTTTCTAGCGATGGGACATGTGGCCTGTTGATTGTTTACCAACACAACGATCTCATCTAGCGGTTGTGTTACATGTAAGACGGTGACATTTAAGTATTGCACACTTGTTTCGGTTGCCATACTCACACTTTTCGGGGTTTCTTCTGGTGTTCTAGATTCGCAGTCGTATACAGTCCTGTGTACTTTCTGCACAAAATGTATACATCTCGCAGCTGGTTCGATCACATTGATTTGCTCCAACAAAAATGGGACTCCGAGGATCACGTCTACGCAGATGTTATCCGACACAAAATCTGTTGTTACCATCTCTACATCTCGAAATTTAATGGTTATCGTGACCTCTCCAATGACTTCGCCTGAATGCTGCTGTGTTGTTAGACGAATTTGTTGTTTTGTTGGTTTGTTGGTGGTGACATTTACACAATTTACTCTGACAAAATTATGCGAAACAGCTGTGTCAATTAAAGCTCGACATGGAATCTGATTTATGAACACTGGAATACATACGCATGAAGTGGTTATAATGACCAATTATCTGTGATAGAAGGAATTGTTGCTGCGTTAGTTCCGGTTTGTCTACATTTTTCTCGGAGTGTGTGCTGTCCCATCGCGCCACCCCTATTTTCCGGCGACACTGTAATACTTGTTGTCGACACTGTAGAATCTATTTTCGAGGTGATGTTGAGCATCGTTCCTCGTGGCTGTGTCTTGCTGTTTGCACATCACTCTGTCCAACTGTTCGTTGTATTGATGTCGTCTACTCGCGACGCAGTTGTACAATGGCACAGTCGCGGCGCAGCTGTGTCGAAGTGTTCGCGTCCAATAACAAAACAGTCTGGATGAAATCACTCTCAGTTGTGTGTATTGCAGGGGCTAGCACGGGACAGAATTCTGCCCTCATGGAACCAACTACTACCTCCAGGATATCCTTAAGTTCCAGCTCTGGAACATGCTTCCTAACAAGACTTATCTTCTGGGGGGCGAAATTGTATAGGGTGTCTCTTGTAACAGCAGGGTGGAATATACCACCGTCATAGTTGCAGTTGGCAGAATCGATTAGGGGCGTGGCAACGTTAGCTGCAGTATGCTCTGTTTTTCACGTGCAATTTTTTCGAAGATATTATCATGAGTTACCAGTTCTATCGCACAATGCATTTCTCTTTTTAGTGGCATTCCTGGAAACCTGTTGTTGTGCCTCCGGATCTCAGCTGTTCTTGTTGCATTCTCTCCCGTTCCGTCGTCTCTTGATAATATCGAAAGCACCGGATGAAATGTTTATTTGTCAGTGTTTCTTTTTCCCATGTGGATATGCACCACTAGTGATAAATCTGGTAACATTGTCCCCATACCAAAGTTGCAGTATCATGTCCATCACATTTTGTTGCATTTGCACGTTAAGTAATTTGTGCAAAAAGGATTTGTTTGTCGTGGTTAGGTTTCTGTTGGTGGGTACGAACATGCAAGTTGTTGGTGGTCACACTGGATTGCTAAAAACTTTTGCCTGCAAAGGGCGCAGACAATGCATGCAGACGTCTTTCTGATTTCTGGAGATAGTGAGGACAAATAATCGGCCACTATGTTCCAGGTTGGAACGTTCACAATCTTGTTGCATCCGACGTAAAGCTTCCGGTTCCCAACTAACAAATTCATCTTCCTGAAAATCGTCAATAAGCGATGGATTCTGATTTGGAGTGCGACTTAAACATTTCGCACACAGTGTTGGTTCGCCATAGGTTGTTCGCCAGTTCCAGTATCCTCGAACGCAGGCGCAATGTGGTTGTGGTGTTGACAACATCTCTCTTCTTGTTTCCACTCTTCATCGGGCTGAAAACACCCTCGTGTTTGTCATGGTAGGAGTAGTCCTGCCAGCTCGTCACAGCAAAGATGGAGATGGCATCGTAAGCAGACATTACAGGTGCTATTCCAAGATGGCGGTTCCCTGCTGTACTTGAGCAATATGACTTTATGGTGCCAAATTGGTTTTCCTGTTTTCTGGCACTTTCCTGGTGTTGAATTTTCACTGTCCACATTGTATGATGACTGTTCATAAGGATAAAATTTGCTGGTTCAGTCAGAAACTATCTCGTGAGCACGTGGTCACACGTGAACATGCGTACAAGGAAAAATTTGAGACAAGGAACAAGAATAGTGAGAATTTTGTTGGAAAAAATGGGTACAGTAAATTTCTACTTGCCAAAGTTCATCGTTGGCAGAAGACGTACACTTGTTGTGATGCAACTTGTTTTGTGTTGCAGTGTTACTTACAGACAGACAACTGACGTGTTGTATAGTTCACTGTTGCAGTTAAAGCCCTACCTTGTGTACCACTTGATGCTGGGCTGTTTGCAGCACCTGGGCAATGATTAAAGTGATAGGTGTTGTTGGTTATGTCCAGGCGGGTGCCACTGCTCCTCTCTATGTAGAGAACGAAGTAATACATTCGGTCATATGCCGACCGCCTAAATGAAGCACCCAGATGTGCAGGTGTCTTGGTAGACGTCGTAATTAACTGTGAACTATATCGATCCTTGGCCTGGTCTAGTAGAAGCTATCAAACCTTCCTCTAAAAGATTAAACTAGTATTCGAGGGATTGTTCCGGCCATTCCACACCATTGCCACAAACATTTTGGTTAAGAGATCGTTAGACGAATTGAGTAAATAAATCGGACGTCGAACTCCAAAAATACTCTATTTATTAATTTACTTCCTCGTTTGAGGCACTTATAAAGAAACAATGCTCCTATTAAGTTGGAGCGCCCTTAAACTTTTAAAAAGGGCGCAAAGCCGGCAATGGTTACAGGAAAATTACGTCCCAGATGTATAAAAGATATTCTGGGTTGCAGTGCAGCACTCTCCCCGAATAATAAATGAATTACTGTTCCCTACTAAAACTAATTATTGATACATTACATGATTAGGCACAAAATTGATGAAGGTCCGGAGATGACGCGACGACGTGAATCCGCACAGCACCGAGGTTACATGCTACTCACTTGGCATCGGACGGGCTGCCTTCTCATTGGCCGTCCCGCACAATTATGAAAAAATCTTATATTTTAATTTCTCATGCAAGTTTAAATTAATTATGCATTAGAATGATATTAAATAACAAAACAAGTACAAGAACACTTTCATTTCAACATTAAAAACTCTAATATGGAATTAAAAATAAATATCTACTATGCCGCTAAGTGGCGGCTTAGCGGTAATGTTATGTCCTTACTGCATTCATAACACACAGTTTCAGTATTTGATTATGAGCAAAATAAATTGTCCCGTTTGAAGTTTATTATCTCTACTTCATTAATTTTTATATTGGCTTTTCAGTGTTTATTACCAAAGTTCTCACGTTTGCCATTTTATTACATTTGTCGTGAAAATTAGTCTAGAAAACCCACATGGTTTTTTTTATGTTATGTTGTCGGCATTCACGACAACCTAACCTGGTTCGCCACTAGTATAGTACTGTTCAATTCTTACTATTTCATATATGTAAAAACTTATTTAATAAATTAGTGATACATGCTTGGTATATTGATACTGAATAATTACATCAAAATTTAATATACTCTGTGTCACTTATATGATTGAAATATCAAAAACCCTCTTTACAATTACACAAAACACTATTAAACAATAAACATAAGCTGTGCCACGAATTTTGTGGACAGCATTGACTTACCTTGGCATTTGCATTATGTGCATGATGATGCACGTGTATTTTTCATTGGGATCAGGAAACTATAACAAGAATATATTTCAGAACATAATTCACACTATAAAAACAAACAACACATATTGTTATCCTGTTCAAATAATCACGTGGCTTAGTGAGACACAACTTACATAAAACCCTTTGTTGACATTAGCAACAGACACGTCAAATATTACAAATAACCTTGAAAACACTCCGAGCAATTGGTTTCTTGCACTGCCGTGCACTCTGTGTACTTACTTGCCTTTCACAAATTAAAACACTTTTAATACTCTGCTTTTCACATTGCGCACTACCACTGCATCGGTGCCCTCGGTGTGTACATCGGGAATGGTGCGCTGAGCGCATCAGCTCTCTCGGCGACAACTCACGTGGCCGATGAATGTTGGTCGCGTAGACAGGGAGAACAGCCTCGGGTGGTGGCTCATAATCTTTAAAATTTTTAGCTTAAGTTCATCCATATGTAAGTATGGAAATAGATTTTATATATATATATTGTCACCCAATTGTAAATAAGTAAATAAATGTATTGTATTGTTGCTGATCACCCCTTTTATTTATGCACAACTGGTTTTTCCCCATTGTATTTTTTCTGTTAACTGTAGTTAGCATAAGTTACAATTATTTAGTTTAGTCCTGATTATTAGTTTTAATAATTTCAATGTAAGCTCGAAAGAGCACTTGCTGGAGTAAGCTTTTTAATAATGTAAGTCTAGTACACTAATTGTATTAATTGTTTTGTATGGGTTGGTTTAACAAAGTTAGACAAAAATACTCATAAGTCTACTTTATTTAACACTTGATACAGTAAAGCTAATAATAATGTGTATTACTACACTGACGACGAGTACAGGATTTATAGAAGTAAGAAGAGAGAAATCGAGGCAGCCCGAGAATGGCGGCGATTGGGAGAGTAAGCAGTGAGTTCTACCCACAAGAAGAGGCGGTTGCATCATATTCTTTGATGTTAAAGCATTAATTCAAGGCGAACCAGATAAAAGAAGAGAACAAAGTTTCTGTGTTAATTGCAGTGATTGGGCCGAGAATATTATCGGTATTGAGCGACTTAGTATCACCAGAAGGGGTGGACACAAAGACATACAACGAGTTGATTAAGGTGCTGGTGGAACATTATACACCACGAAAAATTGTGGTGACAGAGTGTTATGCATTCTATAGAAGGGTACAGAAAAGTGGAATAATAATAGCCGAATTTATGGTGTCGATAAAGCATTCTGCAACTACTTGCAAATTCGGCACATTTTTAGCAGATGCCCTGCAGGATAAGTTGGTAGTGGGAAGCCCTGACGAACGCATTCGGCAGTGATAATTTGCAGAGGACTTATCGTTCCAGGAAGTATATGAACTGGCCACTCGTCTGGAACAGGCTGACTGTTAGAAGAATGCTACAGAATTCGGTCACTAGGCCACCAACAAGATAGCGAAGTTAAGTTTCTCGGACAGGTGGAAGGAGATGGTGGGAAGTGGTAAGCAGAGTAAGTGTTTCGCTGTGGACATGCAGCAAATGGGTGCCTGCATAAGGGGGCTACCTGCTACAATTGTGCGCGAGTGGGACGCTTAGCTAGACTGTGTAATGCAAAGAGCAAGCACAAGACACAGCCAATGTCGAGATCACAACAGGTATATCATGTATCCTCCAATGATAGAGGGGAGTATGCCGGGGACGACGACGGAGTTGAAGGGGCAATTGGCGAGTACCCCTTATACTCTATGTTTAATGTGAAGTCGGGTGCTGGCTTGAAGAGTTACCGAGTTCAGCTTAAAATAGAGGGTCAGCCACTGGTAATGGAGCTGGACACCGGCATGGCAGTTAGTGTGTTTGCCAGAACATATGTATCAGCAGCACCTACGACACCTAAAATGCACGCCCACTATGTTTCAGTTGATAGCTAAAGGGGGTTGGGGGGGGGGGCAGACACTACCAGTACTGGGCCAATTGTTCGTCGAAGTGGCATACAATGGACAGATAAAACGGCTACAGTTGTTGATCTTCAAGCAAGTAGGTAGCAATAAGCCAATTTTGATTGGATGGAACTGGTTAAAGCAGCTGAAGATAAGCTGGTGTTCCATTTGGAAGGTTAAGTACTAGACCACGATAAAGCAAGAGTAGTCAGCCTAATGTCACACAAGTATGCCGAGGTGTTCGGGAAAGAAGTAGGAACAATTAAGAATCATAGAGCGTCGCTACATTTGAAGTCAGTGGCTACCCCAAAGTTTTGCAAGGCAAGGTCTGTACTATTCGCATTACAGCCACAATTTGGAGCAGAATTGAACTGGTTGGAAATACATGGCATAATATACCCAGTGATGAAAAGCGATTGGGCCATGCCACTGGTGTGTGTACAAAAGGCAAATGGAGAGATGAGGTTATTTGGTGAATTTAAGGTGACCTTAAAGGCTGTATAAGAATTACTACCCACTCCCCAAAGTGGAAGATATATTTCCATCATTCGTGGGGCAGGCAGTGTTCTTGGTAATTGATCTGTCAATGGCAGTTAGAAGTCACAGAGGAATCACAACCACTGATGATGGTCAACACCCTTAAAAAGCTGTACAGGTTCAAAATATTACAATTATGACTATCCTATGCCCAGCGATATTTCAACCAGTGATTGAACAGATAATAGAGACAGAGTGTTCAACCAGCAGTACAAAAGGTCCCCTTGCAACAGTGACCTTGTCCAGCTCGGAACTGATAACAAGTGCATGTGGATTTCACTTTAGTAGGGGGTAAGGACCTGTTAGTGTTGGTGGATGCCCACTCCAAGTGGGACAAGGTGTTTATCATGTCATCAACGACAGTTGAAGCAACAATTGGGAACCTCAGAACCTGGTTTAGTGTATACGGAGTTCCCGAACAAATAGTATTACATAATGGGCTGACATTTGCATCAGGGGAATTTCAGGCAATCATGAGGAAGAACAGCATTCAACATATGGGAGTTCCTCGCTCTCCTTACAACACAGGTTTGATGATTTCTTGTTTTCATTACGAAACATTCCATCATCAAGCACTTCGAAGTCGTATGCCTGGAGCAACAGCGCACAGCATGTAAGATTTCTGCGGATTTTCTTGATGTTATGTAACCACAGTAGGCAGTGGTCATCAGTACGTAGTGTGAATTGCTGGTACGCCATGGAGTTGGCGTACTTCTTCACACTCCATGTTATAACGTCACTCTAACAGGCCAAACTTTGCACTGCCGAAGTCAATAATTCGACTCATGCCGGCATCTTCAAGCTGAAATACAACCACTCCGAGCCCTTACTCGCTCGTACCCATTTGCACATAAAGGTGATGAGTTGGGTCATATCGAGCTAGTGAGGAGCACTCGTAAAAACAGTGCTTCGACTCCACAAAGCTGTCTTATTGTGCATCTGACCATTTTAAGCTGACATTTAGGTACATTAGGTAGGTCAGTGGTGCGGTGATGATGGGAAATTCTGAGAGATATTTCCTTAACCAATTAACAAATTATAAGAACTTACACCGAGTTGTTTGCATGCAGTTGGAACTGGGTAGTCTTCTATGAGGAGTAGCTGTTCTGGTGTGTGTCGGCTGCAATTCTTGTCCACGATGTGACCTAAGAATTGTACATCCATCTTCCCATGGGTCACTTTTTATCGGCGCACATTAGGCATTTGATAGCAAGTCTGATCATCATAGACTGGAATGTTACCGGTGCACATTTCAGCCCAAACGGCATTGCGCAGAATGAAAGCTGCATCTATCGGAGGTACGGGGGTTGTGAAGACTGTTTTATGACGATCTTCTGGCATGATCAGAATCTGCCAGTAGCCACTGCGAAGGTCAATGGTGGTAAGTACAAGGGAGTTCAATGAATTTTTGACGTGTATGTATGAAGGTGGTGTGCTGCGGGAAACTAAATTCAGACAGTGAAAATCTGCACAGAAGCACCAAGTTCCTTCCCGGTTTTGTGTGACACCGGCCATGGCTTTCCTCTATACAATTTTCTCGCCGCAGCAAGAGACCTGTGCCAACACGACGGGCACTCTACCTGGGACCTACCGGTGTGCAGTGCAGTGCCAGGTGTAGCGGGGGCAACTTAGTCTAGGAGTGCTAGTGCGTGGTCAACCAGCCAGCTACTCCACGTTGCGGGGTAATATTTGATGAGTGACAAGAGTGATTAAAAGGTGGAATGTGTAATTAATGCCTCCTGAAATGCTCAGATATATTGCGAGGCTGGGAGAGACGTACATATAAGAGCTATTCTAAGGTGTATCAACTTTCGCCAATATTTTCTGTGATTTCGTTTTTGTTTACATCTCACGTGTTTCATCCCCATCTCATTCATCAACCTGTGTTAAGTGTTAATTATGTATTTTTCAGTGTTCTTTAACTTATTGTGTGCCTCCTAAACATGTGCTTGATCCTAAGTAAGTTTAACGGTACTATTGTGCAAGAAAGTAGTGATTTGTGATGGGCGAACCTGCCACCACTGGTCCTTGAGTCCATGTTACAAACTAGTCAACGTTCATCAACTGGAGATATGAGTCGTGTCGTCGTGTCTCATGTCGCGCATGCCCGGGTGGCATACCACTTTTGTTACCAATAATATTTAACTTGCAATAGATGCTAATTTACTGGAACCTATTTACGTTCAGCCACCCGGGACAACACCCCTCCACTCCCGGATGGTTTGCATCGCCACCAAGAGTTCAATTGTCAATTAACCAGTGTGTAGCCCTCGTGACATTTTAGCAGTTTAACCATCATCAGCAGGTCTGAGTTCGGTACCAATGTTAAGTTGTTCCCAAGAGGAGCGTGGAAAGTTACAGACGAATAAATACGATCACTCAGGAAAGTGCGTGTTAAATACTGTCTATGCCTCTGGGTGCATAAGCGCACAGCCCCCCTTTTTCCGCCATTTCTCAAATGTGTTCTACATGTTTTATTCATGAGTGTTTTGCACTGCATTATTTCCACATATTTAATTAATGTTGGATGTGGTTCTCTCCTGAGAGTTCATGAAGTTCTACATTCAGGTTTAATAATCATTCTTGAAGGAATCAACAAAGGAAGGCATTGATCGTCGGTGACATGACCCAGAGTATCAGCAAGAGAGGGCTCTACAAATTTGGCACCGGCTGTGGTGATGCCTGGTGCCGGAAAAATCATAACATGTTATCCAATTTTCCACTTAAATGCTCCTTTTTCATTTCTCCACACCATGGAGACATCTAGCCAGGTGACAAGTGCTAGCACAATGGCTGAATTGAATTAAATATCTACAATGGCTCAGCCACTCCCTTTTGAAACATCTAAAAAATCTGTTCCTTGATTATCCAGCATTGGTGTGGTAGTATCACCCGGGGCTGTCATATACTGGTGTGTCTGAGGTGAGTGGCATACAATGTTCGGCTACTGTCATGCTGCGTAATGGATCGGCTGCTGTAAACGTATCTTTCCTCTAGTTCAGCAATTGCTGCATTACGTCTTTGGTATTCGGGTCGCATGGAGTGGTCAAGGTCACCCAGTTTCACTTTTGGTGTGTCCCCAGCTGGTAGGGGTCCAATTTGTAAACTGTTCAGATTTCTCTGTGTTTGAAGTGTATCCGCCTCGCCACTAGTTATACTACTGTATATTGTTCCATGAGCCATATATTACTGAGTATGATGTTTTCTCTGATGATGTCTGAAATGAAGGCAACTGTTGTCTCGATGTCTCTGATGAGTATGGTGATGTTGACTTCACCCTCTATTGTGCCAGTGTACTGGTGGGTTGCTAACTGAGTGGTTGGTTGTACTGGCATCACTGGCATGGATTAAATTTGTTCTGACAAAGTTATGCGATGCTCTGGTGTCTATGAGAGCTATACAAATGTTATTGTTGATATCGATGGCCATGCTAATGAATATGTTATCTGAACCAATAATTAGGTCATTTTCCCTGTTTCGCCTCGATTTTCTCCTCCCTTGGTAGGTAATCTTCCCAGCTAGACTATGTATTATTCCAATGTGGTTCTCCGACACATTTACAAGGTTCCAATGGCTGATATCGAGAGAAATATAGGCATTGTGGGGTGCTGCTGGTTGCGATGTTGTCCTTTGTTGTGGTGTTGGAGGTTATGTCCCCAGCAGGTGCTGCAGTATTGACTGGGCTCTTTGGTATTGTGTAATTCGTGGCAGTGCTTTTCGTCTTGAAAGGTCCGTTATCGCGATGCAGATGCTCATATTCACTATCTCGATGTGGCTGAGGAGGGATGATTTCATCCAGTAGCATGAATGTATGCATAAAATCCTGTTCTGAGGCATGTATCACTGGGGCTAATGCTGTGCGATATTCTGTCCATGCGGAACTTGCGATAACCTCAAGAATGTCTTTACGTGATAGTTCTGGATGGTATACACTTATCAGGCTAATCTTTTAGGTGACGAAATTAATTAATGATTTTTCCCCTCGCTCTTCTATTATGGTATGGCTTTGCATAAGCAGGGATGTGAACATGTTTGCGAAACAGCACTGTATTGCATGGCTGAAGTTCTCCCACATTATTCGATATCATGTGATTCCTTTACACCGGAGTTTTGCCTCTTCACTGAAACGTTTGCTAATACAGTTTGGCCAGTCTTCTCGATCCACTCTGTAGCAGCCAAGTTTGCCCTCTCAGTACCGGAGGAAAGCAATGGGATCCTCGCTAACAGATCCTGAGTATGTAGGTAGTGACTGGAACTACACTGGCATGATGACTGGCTGGTTGGAAAAACTCGTTTTTGGTGACAATGGTGCCGTTAGTGGTTGTGGATTCATTGAATTCTGGCGAAATTTTCCCAGCAGAACAGCAGGTACTAAGTAAGTGCTGGCTGTCGGAGCAGGGACTTCTTGTAGCAATGGCCATGAGTGATGCGCCCCCCCCCCCTTCTCTTACACAACAGCCAGTATGTGTGGCCAAATTACTTTCGACATACTCTGGTGTTGGTGATCCACTCTAAATTTGATTCCGTCGCCTCCTGGCTGTAGGAACAGTTCCCATGGTTGTTATGTTGCTGGGAATTCCCAGCCTGGTTCGGCTCCAGCATCTGCTATTGGTCGGAATATCAGACCTGGAGTGTCTGGGTAACACCTGGCACACATGATGTAATTTTCCCACCATGTAGCCCGTACATGGGATCAAATGCACTGCTCTTGGTAGTACCAGGTACACTGGATAAACAAAAGGATCGCTGCCTCTTGGCCATCACACCAGTTGAGTCGCCCACATTTCTTCAACAGTCTGTGAAAATGTGGATATGGTTATTATTAGTTTATCAAAAGTGCAGTACAGGGGTAAAGTGTGGGTAACTGTATCGGATTCCAGAATCTGTTAATCTGTTGTGGGTACAAACAATGTGTACATGCATCTTCTGGATGGCTTAGAATGTTGCGTGCCAAAACCTAGTTACAAAGTTCTGTGTTTACACTTTGCACCCACCGCTGCAGCCAATGTGCAGCAGCGGTGTCCCAGCAGAGGCACATATTTCTTTTCTCAAGTCCAACAAAGGTGGATAGGGAATTGGTGTGGGGCTCGAGCACCTCGCACAGAATAGTGACTATTTGTCATTTGTCATTAGCCAGTCCAAACATCTGCAGTAGCGAGTGCAGCATGGTTGTGGTTGGGATGTCATGATGCTGTACTGTTTACCTTCATCCGGCTATGTTTTCGTGGCTCACAGCTGTCACCCAACACGGTGCATAAGGGGTGATCTGATCGACGTGGAATGAGAGGGTTGGTAGGTGGTACACTACCCTATGGTCGCTGGCTAAATTTTTGGAGGGTGGCTGATATCACGGGATGTGATACTGTGTGCGTACCCAAGATTGCTGACTTTCTGCGTGTTCCTGGACAATAGCGATTTCTGGTGCCATAATATTCCATTATCGTGTTGCTGGTTTCTGGCTCTCAATTTCTTGAGGCAATTATTTCTGATGGTAGGAATTATGCAGGAAATTTTCCAGTAGCAATTACATGGGGATTTTTAGGTCCAAAGGAGGCAATTTTCTGGACATGTTGACACATGTCGACACAGATGTACATGACACTGAAAAATACATGGACACGAAACACTCATGGAAAATACATGGAACCTACGTGGAAAAACACTAGGAGCAGAAAATGTAGAAGAGTTGAAGTGTGTGCAAAGCCACACGGAGGGATGCCAATTTGACATAGTCAAATTGGCATTTTGGAAAAGAGTATGTTTCCAATCAGGAATAGGTTATGACGCTCGGTTAAATGATGGAATGCTTGGCATGTGTGGAATGCTACACAGAAGGGTGTCAATATGACGGTAGCTGGTTTGGGTCATCAAGGAAATGAGGTTATGTAGACTGGAATGTGATTCACTGAGTAAAGTCAGGTCGAGTGCCAATGTAAAACACAAGATGTTGACGCGAGTAGTGTGGTCGACAGTCCTTAAGTGGCCTATCCAATGATCCTCCATCTCTGGAACAACTGATGCTGGAATTTACGAAATTATAATCCTGTAATAACCTGGTCTAGTGGAGGTCATATTCCCCCTCCTATGCATTGATCACACCCAAGGAATTTGTTATAGGTCTTTCCACACATTTATGATGCGAGCGATGTATAGAAAGTTGATGGAAACAGGCAAAACAGATGTTATGCAACTGGAGCACATAAACAAGTGCATCTTACTGCCATGTTATTTATGTAAATTATTTTCCAGCATGGGTATTGATATAAATGGTTCGCCACTGTAGCTCAGAACGATGTAATATTAACAAGATTTGGTCCAAGGCCTACATTATAAAATTACGATACATATGCACATGCCGTGTAACAAAACCGACCGGGTTGTGGGTTGTCATCCGCTCTGGGTATGAGAAATTAGTTAAATGTTCAGTTACAAAAGAATAACATTACAGCAGTTTTATGAATGGTCACAAAGTATGAAAGCCCGGAGCAGCCATGTGCGATGTCCACCCCACGAGAATACTATGATGTTACTAAATGGTGGCTAAGAGCTTCCATTTGATGATGAAAAAAACTTACATTAAAATATTCTGTTGATGACTGATGGCTGAAATGGACAGTATGTAGCACCGATGAGATGAGACAAAAAGAAAATACTATAACATTAATAATAAAATTTGATTTACACTAAAATGAAGAATATAAAATTAAATATTTACGGTTTACATAAACATAACATTTAACCCCAAAATGGACGTTATTTCAGAATGTGTGTTTGGCATTATTGGCTCATGGTAGAATCAATTTTATTATTCTATTTACTTTTGAGTACCTATCATACAATGTGCAAATACTCATATTCAACAATAGTAAACCCTTGATATAAATTCTTAATTGTTTGGGCAGAACTTGTTATGAAGTTGGTGCAAATAATTTTGTGATATTATTTAGTGATTTAAGTTCTCCGCCTATTGAAAAGAAATGGTATCATCAAAATTTTAAATTGTGATTATGTTTACTGTTTACATCTTTACTGACCAGCCCTCCTTTATTCGAAGTTGTGTGCACTCGTAGCATTATGGGTGGGAATATACTTAATTACAGCCTATGACATGGAGGCATGCTTGCTGCGAGGTGGTAAAACCTTAATTTAGACACGTATAACCCAGAATACATATGCAGTTTGACATCAGTTGCTTCCCCCAAGCCTGTTTGCCCGCCGTCGCCAGCGGCATTGGAGGGTGCAGCACTTCATTAATGAATGCCCAACCAGATTGCAGAGGTACAGGATGTTCGATGACGAGTGGCCAGGCTGTGTGGGGAAGCAGTTGGAGGGAGATGCCAAGCAATGGTGGCGCTCCATAAACCACTTCGGGATCATGTGAACGGAGTACCACCATGCCTTTCAATATCATTTTGGTGGAACGTTCACATGCATAGAAATGCAAAGTAAGCTCAGACTTCAGGAGCAACAGCCTGGAGAGAAACTAATCGCCTTCATCAACCGAAAAGCTCACCTCTTTCACCGCTTTCGACGGGAACTTCCGGAATTTCTGGAACAAGGGGTGCTAGAGGTGATCATTGAAACTGCTAGCGCAGAATATCGTGCTGCCTTAGTTCCACTTCTGAACAGTGGGTTGGAATAATTAATGAGAGCAGCGATAATTCTTGAATGCAGCCCCTGTCAGCAACAGCACGAAACTGCATCTACACTATTGCACCATGGACGCAGAGAGGACAACAGAAACAAGGAGCGAGACGATCCAGAGAACAGGCAGCAAAGGAAACAGTACGAAGCAAGAATGAGACAATCCAATGTCGTCCAACATCAAGAGTGTAGCGCGTGTGGGCCCATCAACGATAGCAGTGCGAGAAGAGGAAATGTGAATTTCGTGAAGTAAGACGAGACATAGCCACCTAGATGCAGTGCAGGTACTGCAGGGAAGAGGCGTACCACTGGCATTCTAAGTGCCCGAACAACCCTCACCTTCATGCACAACACAACACCCAGCAAGATTGACAGGGAAACGGATAGTAGGGGTGAAGGGGCCTGAAGCTTCTTCCACCCCTAGCCATCACCAAAACAGCACCAAGTTGACACCACAGCAGCTGCTGATAAACCAGGTAAGTTTCAGCAGCGCCAAATGCATCCGAATACTTGTGTTCATTAATTATGTACCATTTCATGCCTTGATCGACATCGCTGCCTCACACAACTTTTGTCAACCGAAGTTCGTGGACGCACGAGATGTAACACTTACAGGACATGTGATCTGGCTAGCAACCGGTCACGGGAGTGATTCCGTTAAAGGCCAGGAAACAGTAACAATTAGGGTTCGTGACTTGAAAAGAATCACAACTGCAATTATATCCGCAGAGATCACAGCGGATGCTGTGGTCTGGCTAACCGAGCAGAACACCATTGTAGAGCTGGCAGAAAGTAGGATACATTTTGGTTGTAAGGAGAGAAGAACCATCTATAGTATAGATAGCAGGGCTAGAGAAAACACACCGCGAGTAAAGCTGATGGTCTTATAAGCACGATATCCCGATTGAATATAACGCCACCTTTCAATGCGTACTTGATGAAAGAAGAACAGTTTTTGCTAAACACGATGCACTGCACCATATAACCATTGTAGAACACGAGATTCCGCTTACGCAAGAAGCGCCTATTTATTCTAGTCCCCACAGTAACCTTCCACACCAGGTCAAAGTTATCCGAGAACAAATTTCCGAAATGTTAGCTGATGGAGTAGTAGAACCAACCAGCAGCCAATTTAATTCAGCCATTACGCTTGTGCCGAAAAAGGATGGGATGTGGTGCTTCTGCGTAGATTTACAGAAAGATAAAGATGCACTTAGCATATTGGGGAAAGCAAAGATCATTTGGTCGCTAGATTTGCGCAGCGGGTACTGGCAAATCCCTGTCCGCCAGGAAGGCC
This sequence comes from Dryococelus australis, assembly GCA_029891345.1. Classification (NCBI taxonomy): domain Eukaryota; kingdom Metazoa; phylum Arthropoda; class Insecta; order Phasmatodea; family Phasmatidae; genus Dryococelus; species Dryococelus australis. The sequence goes on along the minus strand of CM056994.1, from coordinate 256,282,034 downwards.
AGGAGAAAACAATTTTCACAGCCCTGGACGACACCGGTTACCAGTTCTGTGGAATGCCCTTTGGGAAAAAGTGAGGTCCAGCGACCTTTCAGCCGATGATGGTCAGGGTGCTTGACAGGTTGGTAGGTGATTTCACACTCACCTACCTCGATGATGTTGTAATCTGGTCAGATTCCTGGGAAGAACCTGTCAACCACTTACCATTAGTACTCGAACGGATCGACATGAATGGTTTGACATGCACAATCAACAAGTGCCACTTGGGCAAGGAAAACCTGGAATTCTTAGGACATGTATTAAGAGAAGAGATACGTGTAGGGTAACGAGGTGGAGAAGTCGTTCCAGGAAATCAAAGCAAAGTTCAAGGAATGCCTTGCCTTAGCAAGGTACGACCCAGCATGCCACTTGTTTTTACAAACTGACGAGAGCCAAGAGGGACTCGGCGGTGAAAAGCAAGTTGTTGATTTTGCTAGCACAAAATTAGGCCATACAGAGAGACGATACGATGTAAATGAACGTGAGTTCTTGGCCGTAATCTGGCATAATCTGGGCTGTCAAAAAGTACAGCGTCTATTTCGAATACTGTCGACACACATTACTCACTGACAACAAGTGTCTCGTGTGATTACACACAATATGAGAGGCTCGCAGTAAACTCACCCAGTGGGCGTTGCTCCTGCAAACTTACGATTTCCTCATAGAGCACGTCCTCAGGCGAGAAAATGAGCTCGCCGATACACTATCACGGTCTCCAAATACGGAAGTAGTTTTGCAAGATGACACAGAATGAGAGGACATTTTGGCGCCTGACACGCGAGGTCAGGTTCACTAGACCAGTGTAAACAAAGTGACCGTAGTGGATGAGGGCTTAATACCTGACCTGTGTCAGGAGGTAACGACTGCACAAGTGGACTGCACATTTGCGCAAACAATCAAAGTAAGGTGTACAAGCGAGAATGTAGAGGGATGGCGAGTTATCGAAGACCATGTTGAAACATGATTACCACAGGACCGAACAAAGTGGCGGCTGTATATACCACAGAGTATAAGGGGGATAGTGTTACACAATGCGCATGGGAATGCAGTTGCAGGACACCCCGGCACCGAGCAGTCGGTGCGGAATGTACATGTACATTTTTCTGGCCTGGCTTAACACTCCACACATGGAAATGGGTACAGCTGTGCACCATGTGCAATAAGTTTAAATCCAGACAGACTGACAGAATGGAACAACAGTGGGCGAGACAGCAGAGAAAGTCATTAGAAATTGTCAGTTTTGACCTGATGGGGCCCTAATCCAAGTCAGCCTGGGGGAAATGGTTCATCTTGGTGATCGCAGATTATTTCTCACGCTAGGTGAAAGCCTACACATTAAGGAGAGCACGGGTCAGTCAAATTGCAAAAGTACTGCGAGAGGATTACTTTTACCAGTGGGGATTCCCACAAAAACTGCTAACTGACAAAGGGGCGCAGTTTACCAGTAAAATATGGAGGGATCTGTGTACAGTGTGGGACATATAGTACCTGAAAACTGCCATTTACCACGCCCACATGAACCCCATGGAGCAGCACAACCAGGAGTTGAAGGCGCAACTCCGGCTATGTGTGGCCGAGCAGCATACTACCTGGGCCAACCACCTGCCCGCTGCACTGTTCACACTCTGGAGAAGGACCAACACAGCAATGGGTAAATCGCCAGCAGAAGTACTGCTTGGTAAGAATATGTGCTTACCTAGCGAGAAACAGTGTCCACCAGATAAGAATAGCAGCGAGACAGAATGCAGCAGTGCCAGGGATGAGAGGCGACGACAATGTCACCAGGAACAGTGGCGCCAGCAAGCAGAATATGCGAGTAAGTGGGTACCGGGAACTACACGACCCCTACATCAAATCAGACCCAACCAGCTGGTCTACATAAGAACGCATCCACAATCAGCAGCATGGAATCATATTTGTGCAGGCCTCGCGCCAAAATGGAGCAGGCCACACACAATCTTTACAAGTCTGGGGCCCACGACTTACTTGGTACATATGGGGAAAAAAGTAGTTCGAACACACAGGGATGACATGCGCATCACGTGAGATGAGGTAGTGAGTGAAAATGTACCAAACACGCTGGGGACCCATGATGGCACAAGCCAGAATGAGCAGCAGCAGAGGAAGAATGTGGTCCAGCACCTCCACCTGGGATGGTACAAATTTCGGCGCCCAACACAACGGTGCTCCACAGGGAACCGGAAGATGTCAGTCCCGACATCGCAGACACTATAGTTCTGGGGGAAGATAGCGGACCGACACCTGAACATGCAGGTCATGTACGGAATGCAACCAGGGAGCAGGAGCAAGTAAAAATGTAAGGAAACGGTAAGGATACCCAGGTGACCAACGACGCCATCAGCTCCAACAAGCACCTTTGAAAAAGGTGTGGCAGCACTTCGCCTAGGAGGGCTGTCCAATAGTGTGGCAGGCCCGACGTCGCCCGACGCATTGGCGTCTGAGGGGGCACGTTTGACGGTCGGCACTGCAGGGTGTAAGATATTGTCTGGTTGACAATATCGTGAAGTCGGAGAGGTGTGGACTCATTCCTCAGGGTCGTTCGGCCGACGACCACGACAAATTCTCCAAGTGCAGTTGTTGTCTCCTCATAGAATAAAAATTAATACTGACTGAATAACTCCCTTACTTGTTACATTGTGGATTATCTGGGCTCCCCACGCGCCCATACGAAGCACTGTTACTTATTACGGCGACTCATTACCATTTCAAACATACTTGAACAGTAAGTTACACTTTGTGAAAATTGGTGGGAGAAGACCCGTGCCTTAAATGCCTTGTGGCGACTGGAAATAAAGCACATGTTGTAACTCATCACAGCTGCGATTTATTCAGTACATTATTACATTCCTGTTGGGAAAAGCTTACATTGGGTGCTGCATACAAACCCATCAACTCGGGTAATACTGTGCAAAAGACACGTGGTCACATGAAATAATGTAAGTACAATTTAAGCCTACCCTGATGATGCAAGCACCAGGTATGTTCGAGGGGCTATGTAATCTCGGGCAGCTGAAATACGAAAAAAGTTCTGGTATTCTAAAGAAACCATTGCAGTGAAATAATTAATCCAACATGGCGATGGCTGCCCTGAGCACACAAAACATGAGCCCCGACATGATGTGGCATACCCCTTGCAAAGACAAACAACTACTGACTTTCTCCTGCGACGTACCGGCCGGCTTGGAAGGCTGGCACCTTGCGCTGCACCACTTCCTTGTACACAACATTTGCAAATCGGACATGTACCCTGCGTGCCAGTTTTTTACATTTTGCTCCTAAAATTAACACTGTAAGTTTTATTCATTATACCAAAACATTGCACTCCATGGATAATGTGGAGATTTAAAGACACGTGAATGAACATTACAGAAAATTACAAAAAGACACTTCGAAAACACTGAGGGCTTTATGGCTGCAAAGGCAAGCGTCTTTATTAGTTACGTCCCCTTGTATGAACTTACTTTAATCTTTTTATTTCACAAATTAAATAACAGAGATTTCACAGGGTCTATTTTCGGATTGCTGTGCCACTCATATGTGGCCGTGCTCCCTCTGCTCTGCGCCTGTGTCGTTCTTGCCACACTGCACTGCACTTGCGCTCGTAGAGCATGCACATTCACTGCATTACGGAACCTGGTGCGGTTGGCAAACAGTCTAAGGGGGAAGGGGTCACTTGGACACACTTCAAACGTATAAAAAAATATACATAAAATTTTTTAAATCTCGCACACACACAGCAACGCCACTTTACATGCAGCTGTTAACGAAACACGCATAACAGTAAATCAATATTCAAGATCTTATCACGTCTCATTTACGGTATCAACATGACAACAAGCATCAGCTGAAAATGTTTTGACTGATTCGAAAATGGCGGGACAGTTTGCTTTGGCTTCCGCTAATAGAAATTTAATCACTCAGATACCCTATCTTGTAGGAAAGCATATGTAAAGTCAAATGTTAAAGTTTTCAATCGTTTAAGGGCCTTTACTTGCACTGTGGTCGATACCATAGAAATGAGTTCAAGTTGTAATGAAAATGGCTACCTAAATTGTATATTTGGCTAGTATTTAAGGAGTTTGGTGCCATGTAAACAGAAGTTTATTTTGATTGAAGTTGTTATTGTACAAGCAATATATGTTATGATGTGCGTTACCTATGGTATATAATCGATTAAATCGGAAATTACCGATTATTAAAATCGATTAACTGCTTTCAAATAATCGATTTAAACACCTAATTGATTAATCTATGGATTTTTTTTTTCCTGGTATTACAGGGAAACATTATTTAGGTTGGGAAGCTCAATGCTTTTAGTTTGGCAAATAAAATGTTTTGCTGCCAGGTAACACTGGTGTTGCATGTGTAAAGGATTTTTCATTTTCGTGTGTAACTGCAATTTTCATAAAATGAAAGTAATTGTGAAAAATCTTCTAAGTTGTACTGTGTTAGACCCTACGTAAGAATAAACTGAGTCCTTCACACTTGAAAATAAATTAAGCTAAATATATTTGCATGTTATATTTGCGAAGTAAATTAGATATACCAAAACATAGTCTTACATAATGGCATTATATATATATATATATATATATATATATATATATATATATAAACCACCACTAAATCGGAAAATGAAATTGTGGGATGGGGTTAAAAAATATTTTTTGAACTTTCCTTCACAGTTTCCATAAACGAAAGGAGAAAAAGACAAAATTCCTTGTAATGATAACTAATACATTTTTTGAACTAAAATTCGTAATGTATTCCATTGTAATAGCTTGCTTATAAACGCCCAATGCCAAACACATATATATTTTTTACGGTTTGCATTATTTGTAAAAGCAATATTGGAAGCACTAGACAGTTTTGCAGACTTAAACTAGACTTCCATTAGTGAAATTAGCTGCATTTGGAAATTCGGCTATACAAGGCACCTACCTATATCGCGAATGCAAATTAATCCCACTTCGCAAATACCTATACTATCAAACATTCAAATTGCTTTTTAACACTGCAAGCACATAAATTCCCGATCAAACTCTTAACTTGAGAAGATAGACGACTGACTAGTTGTAGGGATGCTTGCATAAGTCCTTTATCCCATTTCTTATCGAATCGTAATCGAGCATCCCTACGACCATGTTCCGTTCTCTGCACTGATGCATCCAGCTGCATAGCCGTCAAATATTGTTCCGTTACTCCATGTGTTTAAGGCTGGGCTGGTGAATGGAACAACTTCCTTCCTCTATTTTTGGCGCGTAATTTGAGTGTTTTGTTTACGAATGGCAAGACATTTACGGCGATGGTAAACCTGTGATCTGTCGTACTATTTGACAGTATAACATATTTACAAATGTCATATATGTAAAAAAAAAAAAAAAAAAAGGAATAAAATTGATCAAATTCTAAATATTTAACAGACACCACGAGTACATATTACCTTCAAAGTCGTACATGCAGCAGTTTAACATGTCACAGGTTGGCATTCAAACCTGTTTTATTTTTGCCTAGTTACGTTTGCTTGAGTTCTGTTTATTTTATGTAATGGAAAAAAGCATCCATAGTGTTTGGATTGTTTCGTTGAGAAGGGAAAATTCGGTTTTTTTTGGAAGGGTCGGTTGGAAAGGGGGGGGGGGGGGGGGTTAGTTTTATATGCATAATTTTTCCCTGTCATTGTTTTCATGGAGCAGTGTAAAATTTTGCTTGTATGGAAATAGCATTAATTATTGTAATTTCGTAAATTTTAACTTCAATAGAAAAACAAAATGAGATTAATACATCACTGTTCGTATTCGTACAGATACTCACAATATACATACACACACTCGCAATTAGGCTACCGCCCAGTGGCGAGCTCTCTCACATCTCCTTCACCCAGCCAATTTCTTTTCCACTCCCTTCCTGAACTTACCAACCCCTCTCACAGATACCAATTAGTCCCTCAACACATTCCACTCCCTCACAGACGTCATAAGCATGGACTGCCTACCCCGCTCCATTATCCTCCACACCCTCTGAAGCTTCTCACTGTTGTTTCCTCTTCCTCTAGATACCTCCTTACTTAGCTTGCAGTGTAGCTCTCTCCCTCCTCCCTCTTCATTCTCCATCCTGTACATCCTGACTAACCGTTCAACTTTCCTCCTGTCCTTCATTGCGCGCGCGCACACACACACACACACACACACACACACACACACACACACACACACACACACACACACACACACACACACACTCTCACACACTCTCACACACACACTCTCTCACACTCTCACACACTCACTCACTCACTCTCTCTCTCTCTCTCTCTTTTTTTTTGTCCGAAATTAACCTTACACACCTTGAATTCACGATTCACGCAAAAAATTAAATAACATTTACGCGCAACAAAATTATTGAAAGTGCGACTTTGGTACACCACGTGCAATTCAATAATTATAGTAACAGTTTACAAATTCATCGCCGCCGAAAGTAACCTCCAAATTCGCACGTTTCTGGAATTTTCCCGCTACTGTGACGTCAGCACATGAAACATTTCTGCCTTTTCGTTGTGCTGTTTATGCGCGAGATTTACCGGAAGTAGAATGACGTAGAAGGTGCACCAATGCGCCTGTGATATGGGATCAGAACTACGTTGCTGTGCATATTGCATATTGTGCAGGCAACGGAACACGACCAGGGTCAGGCAGTTTCAGTAAAAGCAGACGACGCAACATGGCGGCGATGTTTAACAAGCAAATTATGTTGTTGTTATATGCAGAAGATGTTGGTGGAAAGTATATTCTCACATTCTTTGATCTCATCATTTGACGAGACTGAATGCTACGAAAATGAAAAGAAATAATATCCACCCCTGTTCACAATATGTTTAAGCCTATCATTTCTTCATCTGGTATAGCAGACGCCATTATTCCTGCTGAAAACTGCTGACGAGTGTTCCGCATGGTTACAGTACTGAGCGCTACTGGTGTGCGAAATTTTACTGATGGCGTTCCTTTTGGCATGCTACTGGTTATGGTCAGTGCTTTCAGTATCAAGTGGAATGCGGCCCTCGTATGTCATCCTTATTGTTTATAACTAAAAAAAAAGATCGGGAAGAACATTCTTGATGCTTATTCGTATGGTCGAAGAGTCGTGCTTTTCTGATAGGAAGTTATTTTATAGTGTAATTTTCCAGTCAATATCTTTAAGGTAAGGGATTTTAGCTCTTGAAATTCTAGTACATTCCTATCGCTTGCAAACCTATAATTATAAATCTAATATGTTTTCTTTTCAGAAATGTCATCAGCTGAGAACAGTCGAATTCAGCAACCTCTTAAAGTTGAAAACAATATATATGATCTGGAGAAAATGAGAGATGGACTGTCTACTGATGATCAGTTGAATATCATTTCTAGAACGGGGTTTTCTAGTCTAACTGGTTAGTAGTGTGCCTTTTCGTCTAAATGAGCATTTTTGCAGCACATGAGCATCCTTTGTTTATAGTTAACTGTCATTAAAACCATTTTCAATTGGTACACTTTTAACAAACTTATCAATACATTTCATTCTAAAGGTCCTAAAGTTGCATAATTAATTTCTACAAAATCAGGCACAGTTAATACACCACTGATAACCACAGTATAAATCAGCTGTTACAAAAAGCTGTATATTGACTTAAAAGAATTAATTATGTTTTAACTTTTTTTCTTGAATTTTTATAAAGTTTTCATGGTTACCTTTTGTTTTTCAGATGCTGTACTGGAAACTATGCAACAAGATGTGCTTATTGACAACAGAGATGTAGGTGTAGAAGTAGTAGCATTTGAAGTTGTTTCTGAAAGCTCTGCCAGAAATGAAAATAATATTGTTGTGAATAAAGCTTTGGTTGCATAATTTCAGAAAGAAGCCGTGGAAAGAAATGCAGCTGGTGATGGTGTATTTCTTGTGCACAGTGAAGACATTGCAACTAATGATCTTGCACTGGTTACCAAAAATGAAATTGTAAATGATAATAATGTACTTGGAAACATTCTAGTTGTAAATAATCGCCAAGATAGTGGAGTTGTCTCATTTACTAATTATATTTCCCCTGAAAGTGAACACTCGTATGTTTGTAAGCCTACTGATCCAGAAGTTGGAAATTAAGTAATTCTAAATAATTCCTTATTACTAGTGGCTCAAAATGATGATTGTCCATACTAAAACATCAAGAAAAAGGAAAGCAGACATCTCTGTCTGCTTTCCTTTTTCTTTTGTTCCCACTTATCTCTGAGTGGGAACAAAAAAAGAACAAAAAATTGCGACAAGAAGGAAAACCTTATAATAAGAATGAAGGGAAAAGTTTAGGTGGAAGAAGATAAAAAGAATTGTGCAAGAATTCTAATAAAAGATTTTGTGACCAAATCACAGAGCAGTCAAGAAAATAAGTATTTCGTCCATTCTGGGCAAATATGTTGTGGGAAGAAAGAGAAACATACATGGTGTACATTGATAATGTCAAACCTGCTCAAAAGAGGCGTGCAGAGTGTGTGAACGAAGAGGAGCAACATTACTTTATCACCTCTGAATTAACAATGAAAGATAGCATGTTTGCAATGAGATGTTTCTCAACACGCTGGGCTTCAAAAAGTGGTCCATCAGGAACTGAGCCCAAGGTGGAGAGAATGGTATGCGACAAGCTGAAGAAAAGTCAGTTGAGGGAGGCAGTAGACTTGGAGCTCAACCTATATCCCCAGTCTCTTTGTCACCCAGAGAAAATGCTGCACTATTCATAGATAATTTGCTAAATGTGGAAAGGCACTACTACTGAAAATTGACATCTAAGTTATACCTTGAACTTCGTTTTGAATCGCAACAGCAGTTGTATAGGATGTACGTGGAAAATTGTAAGAGTGAAGAAAAGGATTGTGTAAGTAGATTCACATTTGCTAATCTTCTAAGTGAGAAAAATGAGGCCCTGTTTCAGCCAAAAAAAGACCAGTGTGACATGTGCGTGCAACACAAAGTTGGGCAGCTTAGTGATGAAGAATGGGGAAATCGCATTAGGAGAAAAGAAAGAGCAAAAGCTGAAAAACAGAAGGGCAAATATGAAGCACTTGCCGATAATTATGTTGTGTTATCAACTGACTTCCAAGCAGTGAAATTAGCTCGATTTTTGAAGACTTCAGAACTTAATTATTAGACAAAACTGTGTGTTCACAACTATACAATCTACAATCTGAAAACACACAGTGTTGTGTGTTAAGGTGGTTCCACAATAGTGTGATGTGTTGTGATGAGCAGTAGCCAATCAGGATGAAGCGGATTCCGTCCCAGTGCGTCGGCATCGAGTGCGTTGTGCGAAAAAATCTTGAGTAGCGATTGTCTGCATCAGCCTACGATGCAGAAGAAGAAGAAGTGTTTCTTTATAAGGAGAATAAAAACATCTTGTTGTTGTTGTTGTTTTTTTTGTTTTTTTTTTTTTAACTACGATCGCAGTTACGCTGAAGATTTTGTATTTGTATTTTTATTATTTCTGCGTCGGTGTGCAAAATAGAAGACAAGGCTTCTTATAGATGTGGACAATGAAATAAAATTCTTTTATTAACATCAAAATAATTATCCTTCATCTTATTATGTCTCCTTCCCGCTAGTTTTCATCACACATTGCGTTTATACTACCCTGTTTTTATCTTCTACCATTAAAACACAGTTTCAACTGTTTATGCGTATCTTTTGTTACATTTGTGAGGTCTGAAATGTAATTTCCACCCTTAAACTAGATAGAAACACCATCTCAGACTGCATCCGTCGCCGACAGATCATTGCATAATTACGAAACAGCGAGTATAACTCATCGCAGCCCAATGCATCGCACAATTGTGGAGCCAGCTTTACTGGTGGAATGAGTCGGAGGATGAACTGAGAGCATCAAATTTTATTTCTTGCTTAGTTGATTTACTGAGAGAGATTATGAGCAAGTGGCCTCAAGAGTCTCCTAAAGTCATCGTCATCTGGACTGATGACTGGTTACCAGAACAGGAACAAGGTTTTGACCAATGCCCTGTTAAATATAGCAACAGAAGAGAACTTTACCATACACCATAAATACTTGGTGAAGGGCCATACTCAAACGGAGGTAGATTCCGTACATTCTACAATTGAAAGATAGCTAGCCAACCAAGAAATTTATCTGCCATCAGATTATCTCTCTGCTACAAAAGAAGCTCGTCAGAAACCATTTCCATACGAAGTTAAAAGTATCTCGCATGAATTCTTCAGGGATTATGATATCCCGTTGACATATTGCTACTCTTCCATTAGACCAGGAAATAAAGTGAGTGACCCAACTGTGAATGATGTGGTCTATTATGTGTATTTACCCAATGGAAAAATGTTATACAGGCTGAACTTTGACAAAGAACTAAAAGAACTTCCTCACAGGTCTAAGGCATCTGAGGGTGCTAGAAGTACATAACCAGTGTTCCCGAATGTACAGAGATTGTCTTAAGATCAAAGAAGTCAAGTGGCAACATTTACAGCAACTGAAATCAGTCATCCCTTTGGAAGTGCACAAGTTTGTCAGTTTTTAAAGACTAGTGCTTTTATATTACTCTAATTTTCTTTTCAAGCATTGTTGAATATTAGTGTAAAAATTATAAACAATTTACATAAAACTGAGTTTTCCTCATTCAGGTGATACCTGTGGGGGCTAAACTTGGGTTGCATGGGTGAAGCCCGTGACCCAAGTAGGAAGCCATTGCACTTCACTTGTAATTTTGAAATTAGTTTAAAACACATTTTATGCTTGTGGTGTACACTTGGGGTAAAATGGTAGTAATTTAGACTCTGCTCTTTGGGGCCACTACTTGGAACACAGATCTTGCATAATGGCATTGGTTGTTTGAACATGCTCTAATCAGGAGTGCTACGAAGCCTGGTATCGCCTTTACGCTTGCTACGTCCTGACGGCGCAATGCTGAGTGTGAGTCATTTTGGTCGTTTCGGATCCAAACCACAAGGCTGTCCTGGTGTCGCCCACATGGTCGTGGGACTTCCAGCTGCCGACTCGTGGGGTGCTGTGCGAAGCGGGTGCTTTCCCGAACACCATTGAAATACTGTTGCTGATGGCCATGCCTGATGTTCTTGTCGGTACGGTGCTCGGCCAGGGCTGCTGTTGTACTGTGGCACAGTAAACTGTCGCTGAGACCCACGAGTCATAGACAATTCCAGATACTCCTGGCATAGCAAAATATTTGAACCCCCATTTTTTGGGTTTCGATTTAACATATTACTTTCTTGAGCCAGCACATGTACCCATGAAGGGTACCATCATCTCATCAATTGATTGTTGCTTCTCATTTGGAATTGCATTGCAGTTTTTTTTTACAATGTCCAATGCAGGCCAAATTTTGTAGTACAGAGAACATCATTAGCCCTAGCATTGTCATTGAAATGGAGGTAGTTGCGCAGAGCCTGGTATCTTTTCAATGACATGATGCCAGCTAATTTTTCTACACGAAACTGCTCATTCCAGTTGACGCTGACTAACAGCCAGTGGCGCTACAGCCCATGGCGGCGCTCACTACGCACGTGCGCAAAGAGGCCAATGATTTTGATCTTTCATGTAAGTGTTATTTTTCAGTGAAAAATGTGTTATATTGTATTTGCAGGGTTTAATATGTCTCAAAATATGTTCAAGTGTTTGTTACTATTTTTAAATAGTTTGGTTATAAAATTCTAAGTGCCCACGGCACCGAGATTAAGAACACTTAATATTCTGGCATGAACGCTGTCATTAAGAGACACTAAAATAATATTGAAATTCATAAGAAAATAATAGAAATGTAAAACAACACTTAATTTATTTTGTGCCATTTTATTTTCAGTAATAAAATATTTTACTCTGCATGCATAGCACTCCCGCTTATGTGAACCCGTAGGCGGCCACGGTAGATGCGTGCTACGCTTTTCTCTGAACAGTCAGTCGAAGAGAATATGGGAGGTAAGACACTGTCACGTACGCACTACAACTTTTGTTCACTGATTTAGGTTTCCATAGTCTATTTAGTTTACTGGTTAACCTTTGCTTGCATAAGTTTTACCAGACATTTATCCTAGCATTATGCTTCTGTTGTATTAATTTATTGCGCCCTTGTGGCATTTTTGACTTGGTCGAGGAGAAGGAGTAGTAAGATGTCTGAGAAGTTACGTGACCCACGCAACTTGAATCAGGCGCCATCCGCCTATGTTTATGGCATTTCATTGTAACTTCTGCATTATTGCTACATGCAGTTTTAAGGGCTTTGTTTTTATGGAAGTTTTTGAGGGTATTTTTCGCGTTTGAATAATTTATGGTGACATCACGTATAACCACGTGGTCAACCGAAGCCAAGTCTTTGTATACGCCATCATTGCGTTTTAAGAGCTTGTTAAGTAACATCGTAAGTGCAATCATTTATTTCAGGGTTCTATGTCAATTTTATTTGGGGCTCAGTGTATTTTTCACGTAAATTGATGCTTTTTGCACTTGACCACGTGGTCACGTTAATGTTCGATTTTACCGCCATCAGGCCTGATACACGCCTTTAACCACTGCAATCGTAAAGAGAATAATTTTCTCTGCAAGAATAATATTTTGTCTGAATTTAGTTTGCCCTTTCCAAGCAGAAATATTGCTATTTCACCTGCACCACGTGGTCCGCTACAAACTTCATCCAGCGTGCTGGAAGGCGAGCCCCGACAAGTTTGCGTTAGTGATGTGGAGTAATCAAACGTGTTAATATGTATCAAGGGTTTCATTTGTAATTCACCATGTCCTGTCTTCAGGGAAAAACCGTCAGTCCACCCTAGCGGCTGCCGGCCCTCTTACCTTGTGAAGGCTGTGCTTTCACGCACCTCTGTGAGATCAACCATCTAGACATGCGCTAGTGTGATTGCGGGCTGGGGAGCACCCAAGCGGAATTGGTTAGTCATGACCGAGATAATCATACTTTCATTGGCACGTTGATGTGTGTGCATAGTAACAATATAAACAAGTCTACAGTCAACTTAACTCTTAAGTGTTTTTCAAGTGATAGTTAGAAAAAAGTTTAATATTGCTTATGTGTTTGTAAGTACGTACGGGTGAGACGGATACACAGAACCCACAGCATCCCTGAGAACCCTGAGTCTCAATGGTGAGGTGATTGGGAAGCTCCGCTGGTTCCCAAATTACCAGTAAGTATTTGTGTCATTGTTCGTCTCGTGTCTCACCCGACGGCGTCACAGTAGTCCACGTAACTTGGAAGTTTTATTATTCCCATGTAAAGATGGATGGCCAAAAAATCCTTCATCTCATTGTAGTTGGTGTTGATTGAAGAACCAGATTATTGAACTGAATGTTGGTTCGTGTGATAAACAATTGTCTTTCGAAAAAAAACTTGAAAAAGTATTCCATTTGTGAGGGTAATTCATTGAGTACTTCAAATTCATCACTCTGTGTTTCAACTTCAAATTTGGCATCAAAATCGACATGAGTTTGTTCGAAATGGAAAGTAGTTTTCTCTTTCTTCTTGCTCCACGTTGAGGTCTTAATTTGCTCTCGTGGTTTTTTATTACTTGTGGAAAAAATTGTCTCTTTCTTTCTTTTCATTCGTGCAGAAGTAGGTGGTGTTACTTTTTTTCTGGTATGGTTGGCAAATGGCATGTAGCTGTTGGCTGCTCTTGGAGATTCAAATCAGTAACATTGGCAAGTCTTACAATGTTATCTGAAACTGTCAACGAAGGACCAGCATCCGTTATCACTCATCATGTGAAACCAAACTAATGTCAGGCATGCAATTTTTATTAGTTACTGAAGAAATTTTGTAGTTCACCATTTCGGAATCAGGCACAGTTTACTGAATGAAGGAATCCGGATTACAGTCCTCTTCTTGTACAAAATCTACTATCTCTTCACTGCAATCAGGTAGTGTTGGGCATTCTGATGAAGGTGATTCAGAATCAGAGTCAGATATTTTTCTAAGGCTTTCATCTTTATCAATGACACTTTCACCTTCTGATAAATCTGGCACTGATACATAAGCTTCTTGTGCGAGTCTAACCATTTTCTCAGCTTGCGTGGGAAATCCACGCTTCTGTAAACAGAAAAAAAGATAAAAAAATATTACTAACATAATACAACCTTAAAACAATGGATGGGGGAAGCAGAATACCAAAGATGGTGATGTGTTGGGAACTAGTTGGAGGGAAGATAAAATGAAGACGGACTAGCAATTGGATTTATGAAGTGATTGTAAGCAATATTTTCAGAGGATAGGCACTATTAGAAGAGTAAAATCAAATATTAATTGTTGAAACTCTAGTTTTTCACATGCTGTGACATTATAAACCTGTATTATAAAATATACAATGTTTGGGTGAGGGGAACTATGGTACAGCGACATTAAATGTCAACTTTTTATTTGTGTATTGTATTCATATAGAAGTATATCAAATATAACATGAAAATAAAGGAGGATTGGCGATGCATCCATATGGATACACAAAAAATAAACAATGTAGAAAACGGTTTTAAAACACATTAACAATACAAATAATTATTTTATTTGTTACTTTGAAGTTTTAATTTTCTGATGTATTATGAAATATGTGTTTATGTGTAAAGATTGCTTACAAAAAAATTGATTACTTACATGATGTTGTGAATACTTTTCTTGGTGTGTGGCCATCTTGAAACTAACTACTGTGTCTTTCTTATGGAGGCTGCTAGGTGGCAGGAGTCGAAAGATGATGTATCCAAAGGTTAGTAGTGGCCAGTGATGTTAAATAATGGATGTTCATACACACCTATTCTTCTTCCCCTTCCCGGCACCATGATAGTGTAGTGGCTAGAGCGCTCGCCTCTCACTATGACGAACCGGGTTCAATTTTTTGTGGTATCACTCCAGATTTTCACAGGTGGGAATCGTGATTTAAGCTCAACCGACTGCACCAAAAATTATCTTTCTTTTTTTGATAATTTTCTGTCCTAACTCCAGGCATATTTTGTTGCAATTCTTAAAGAAACCCATTTCAGAATCTCTACCCATCTGAATATGATTAAACCGCTTGCATAAAAAAAATTATTATTATTATTTTGAAGTTATGCAGTTTTCGTTTATTTTTACATACAAATAAAGCACTGTCAAGTTGAATGATGATATTTACACTGCCCAGAAGTAATGGTACAATTGTGGCATTTTGTGAGCATGTGAGTTTCCATTTTTTTTTATTTTCTTGCTTAAGTGTACGAGGTCCTTAAAACCAAACTTTGTCCAGGCACTTCCTCTGCACTAAAAATCAGACACGTAAAACGAAACAAAGTGTTTGTTTGAGCACATCCACATAACCTGTTGTGTTTAGTGTAAATGTCTTTGTTGAATATATATCTGAATACACGTTTTTGTGTCTTAGCTTCTGTGATAATTTCTAAATGTGGTCGATCAGGGCCTAAATATTTAATAGATCATTTTTCCTCAAAAGTCAGTTTTCTGTTCGCTAAAATTGATTGAACGGAATTCATTTTGAAACTGGAAAAACAACTAACGCCTCTCAGTCGTGCTAACTGCAAGTATTACCCTGACACAAATACGTTAGCGTTAGTTTGAAAATAAACTTACAATATACCTCAGTAAAAGCATGTCCTGTTCAGAGTACAATGTCCAACGAAACAGGAAAATGCACACATACTAATTTATTGAAAATTGTTGCACTTCCACATGATAAATTACACAAATTGATACTAAAATCTCCTCGTCAGCTCAGCACAATAAACAAGGACTTGTTTACTTTTACTACGATAATTTTGTTTGGTGTTACTGCCACACTTCCAAACGCTGCTGGCATCTAATGGTGAGATCTCGTTTCTTCAGTCAGTCCTGCTACCAAGCAGCAAACGTTGCAACAGCTTCTGTATGTTACAGATACAAAGGAAAGAGCACAGTCAACGTTGTGCACTTGTCCAAGGTTAAAACTCCCATAAGGGATTATGTCTCTTCGATGTGAGCATGCACAGATAGTGTAAGATCATAGCACAAATCCACTGTGCACTTCACAGTGTTGCAACATCGCAGATAACAAAATAGTAATACCAGACGTTTGTGATCGATGCAAGGCTAGGGCCACAAAAAATACAAAAATTATATAAAATTTCACAAAAAAATATTTCGCAGAAAACTGGGTGTGCACATGCACATGTGCTCTTTAATACCGGCCGCTACTGCCTAGCACAGTTATCAGAGTTCATTGCATTGATCACGAACGTCTATCATTTTCATTCTGTTATCTGCAATAAGGACTTCGTACACTTAAGAGATAAAATAAAAAATAAAAAAAAACTCACATGCTCACAAAAATTGTACTATCACTTATGGGCAGTGTAAATATCATCATTCAACTTGACAGTGCTTTATTTGTATGTAAAAATTAATGAAAATTGCATAACTTAAAAATAATAATACTAATTTTTTAATGCAAGTGGTTTAATCATGCTCAGATGGGTAGAGATTCTGAAATGGGTTTCTTTAAAAATTGCATCAACATATGCCTGGAGATAGGACAGAAAATTATCAGAAAAAAAAAATTATAATTTTTTGTGCAGTCGGTTGAGCTTGAACCTACGACTACGTGAAGGAGACGCTTGCTGAATATAAACGATTCCCACCTATGAAAATCTGGAGTGATCCCACCAAAAATTGAACCTGGTTCGTCGTAGTGAGAGGCGAGCGCTCTAGCCACTACACTATCATGGTGCTGGGAAGGGGAAGGAGAGTAGGTGTGTGTGAATGTGTGTGTGTGTCAACACATTATTTGACATCACCGGCCGCTACTGCCAAGGGTAGACAATGCCCAGCACCCGGAACTTTGATTTTGCCACACACACTAAAAAAATTTGTAAAATATATGTATCCAAATGGACACCTACCAGATGAAGGGTTAACATGATATACAATATGTATATTTATTCTACTATAAATATGTTACATAGTACATTCTTCTCATTAAGATAGACAAAGTAAGCCTTGAAAACTTCATCAGAATTAAATTTTATTCTGACACTGCTTGATTATTGTGGGTAATACCTGTATAACCATAGTGCATCTGCAAAAACATACCCTGTGAATAACGTTTTGTAAATAATGGTTTTGTTTCCAGAGGCGTTCTCGCATTTAACACTATTCAGCGACCCTACAGAAATATATTTTACATGTTTTACCACATAAACGCTTTGATCGTCGCAGCCCCTCCTCACCATCACATTTTACGTTATATAATGCAAATTTCGTGAACCCCCTATAAAATTTGTATTAAATGTGATTAGTAATGACCATAAACATCCTTTGCAGATATTATTTTCCCCTGTTTTCAGAAAGTCCCTATTTTATATAATTACCACAAATACATTTAAGCTGGCTTTAGCCACTGCATTTTAAATTTTATGTTTTTTTCCCCCCATCAATCCACCCTTCTATTCTCTTATAAGCATATAGCTTTGAGTGGATATAGGTTTTGTCATATCCAAATATAACATTCACTCTAGTGTAACAGTACGATTTAGAGTAAACAAGATGACAAAAATTAATACATAGTAACATACAATTATATTATTAAATATAGACCATCTACCTCTTAATACAAAAAAAAACCATTAAGTACTTTGTTTCTGATTTTAGAATATAGCCAATTTGTATATGCCTGCTACAGGTATGATGAACATAGATTTGTTTGGAAAGAAGCATTTTATACTTTTGTTAGAAATATGACTCAAGTGATTGCAGCTCCTTTGTGGCATTTTCTGGTGTGGTTTTCAAGTTGACTGCTTTATTGTTATTGACAAACAATTATTCTTGTAGCACACATTCCTTAGTTTTCTCTATAGTTAATAAAAAAATTGCATGATGTGCTTAACAGATGGATTTTCACTGTTGCAGTTTGAAAACCTTTTTTTGAGCAACCAAGTCAGTTCATGGCACCCACATCTCCCTAGATTGGCCAGGAATCAGGCAAGGAAAGAAATTATATGCACATTTTCAGTACTGTGGCAGGGCTGGGAATGAATGGTTCAGTCCGACATAGCCCTCTAGCCTGCTGGCCTGTCAGGTAGGGGTGCTTTGGTGGGAGCTGGAAGGATGCATGCGTGGTGTTTGAAAGCAGACTGAGAGAATGTGGTGAGGGGGGCTATATTGCATTTTCTCATCACACCTTGGAACAAGCAGTGAAGCAGTCCACATGGGGGTAATGAACTCTGAAAGATACATCTAAGAATACTCACACCTCACAATATATTTTTGGGCTATTGGATTTAAGTATTCAGCTTGTACATAACACACACCTTAAATATATGCCACTGCTCTTAAAGTCCATTCATAGTTATTTCTTATTTACAACTTTTCTGAGGTTCTACTTCTAGAATATTCTTCTGCCTCGTGCAAATAAAGCTTAATCAAGTTTAGAAAATTACACCAAAGGGATAACACACCACAGTCATGCACATTCACTTTAACAATATTGGGAATAATAACTTTCACTTACTAGTCATTACCAACACCTATTTTCTCTCTGGTTGTATTATAATTATAAATGAAATATTACAATTTATAGATAAAATTGAAGTAAAAGTTCTTTTTAACCAAAAATAAGGTAAATTAACTTACGTTTATGTTAACGTAAGTATGAAATGCTTAAGATACACAACATCTTTAGAAAACAATTAAACATCTCATACATAAGGTAAATTTTTAAAGGTTTGTTTCAAAAAATTGTGAAGAACCTGTGAATGGACTATACCACAAATTTTGGTTAGGCCTACGTATAAGCAGCTATATCCTATATGTCAAACCACTAAAAAATACATTCTCTGTCTGGCAGGCCCACCAAGAGAGTGGGTGAGGGCAAGGGGGTACAATGATCAGGGGCCCGGATCGGTCCCAACTCGTAAATGTTTATTTATAAAACAAAGTATTACCTAAAAATTTAATTTCGACACACAAAACTTATTAACTTTTTTGTATGGATGACAACTATTTATGTTGTTGTAAATGGTCGATTTTTGGGGGGGGGGGGGGGGGGGAGGTGTAAGGGGGGCCCACAGCACACGTTGCTTAGGGGCCCAGAATTTCTCTTGGTGGGCCTGCTGCCTAGTACAAAAATTATAAAATGATATTTATCTGAAAGTGGTTATGGACATTCCATTCTCTCACACTTCAGTGGCCACAAGTGAACATCCAAAAACAGTAAAACATTAGTAATTCTTCATCCACCTGGCTGAAGATTATGCCAGCCAAGTCTCCAGACTACTCTCCTATTGAACATTGCTTTTGGAGAAAGTAGGGTGGTGGAATGTTTTTGGGGCATTTCAAACAATGGATTTTTTTTTACAATAATTTCTTAATTACTAATAAAGAAAGTTTTTAGATTTATAGAGAATTTAAAAAAAATTGTGAGGAAAATTTGGAAATTGGGAAGCGGGAGCTGGCTCTTAAAGGGAAGTTGAAATAGATAGTAAAGAAAAAATTATCTATGATTATATTTATTCATTCTCTCTGTTTTGTTTCGTACAAATATTCAACACGCAGTCTCTCCTTCATTAGTTATAACAGTAATTTTTATTTGTTACACTGTAATACAAACCAACATATATAAATTTGTCTATGTCACTGTAACATTTTTACTGCCATTTTCATTTTATGTATCTTCAAAATACTTTGCGTGGTACATCTGATATGCTTATCTTAACTATAGTATCAATTATTTGGCCTATTTTTATCATGTTCTCAGTTACCATTTATTTACTAATAAAGTCACAGAACCTTTTTCAGTGTGAACAAAGGCTGGTACCTAAGGAAATGTAAAGTATACAGTTATAATAATCATAATGTTTTCATACGAGCAAGTACTAAAACATTATTAATATACATTTCTATACTGTGACAGATGAACAAACCAATAACAAGAATCACCCTCATAAACAATGTACAGTAGTTTTAACTATATGTTAAAATCATTATAAACATTTTTGGATATATAATCTTCCTTTGCTGTTGTTTACTATGTAAAAACAAACTTAAATTGCAAATACATTTTTTTTTAATTTGCGTTAAGATTGACATGTTTTGGTTACATCACAAGCATTGAAATTTGTTTTCATAGCTAGTGCACTTATTAGTTGGGTAGGTGAAGTACAGTATCCTGTAAAACTCAAATCATCTGTGTTATGATATTGTAATTTAATATGGCTTAGTAACATTTAAGCAGCAGTGAAATTATTTTACAACTGAAGCTAAGCTCAGCTGTAGTTACTTCACATACAAGAAAGTTGACTTGCAATAAAAATACAATCTCTTAAACAAAGCTCTCTCATGCAACAAAACAAATCTCTGAAGCTAAGTTCAGTTATGGTTCATGTGACATCACCATTGTGTATGATTGTGTGCGCATGTGTGAGCGTGTACAAACAAACATGCAAAGTTTTTTTTAAGAGTTCAGTTTTATCAAGAGTTGGAAGTGGAAAAAAATTTTATAGCGGAAGATCAGCTCAGTGCCATGCAGTTCTGTAAATTGTTTCAGTTTTATTTTTCCTCCCACAAGACTCATTAAGTGCTGATACCCTTTCGTCCATGTGGAATTTTCTTTGTCTTTAATTTATTGTCCTACCACTCATAGGACAATTGGAGTAAAAATACGTGAATTGTAAGAATTTTTGATTGAGGTCCAATTGCTGCAAGGAACAGGGATTTTTCCTAATACAGGTTGCACTGTGCATGATGCGATCAATTTGAGCAGTCTCTCGTCTTGCATTCATATTTGAAGTATAACATGTCTCCATCACAGGGATGGATTGCTTGATAAAATCTGACACTGCAGACAAGCTCTAAAACTTCCAGATGATTGACTCGATATAATGTTGGCTTTTTAGCATTTCTGGTCATCTCATACTCTCGGACGTTGCGGTTTTCCAGATATTAAGATTTAGTATATTATTTATGATAAGTGCAGTGTAATTTTAATTATGTCACGAGTTTATTGATGTAGAGGTTATGGCTATTGTTATTGTTAATTTGGTGCTTAGAAGGTAGTAAGTATTGCATGTTATAAATCACATGACCCGAAAGAAAAGTATCCTAGTTGGCTCTTGGGTCGCCATTGCTAATGCGAGGAGGAATGTGGCATGGTCAGATGACAGCCAATCAGAGTTCAAGTAACAACAAAAATGTGATGCAAAAGACTTTTTCATTTAACAGATATAACACCGCCACGGTCGAGAACGGACGCTAGAGTTTAAGATTTAGAAGTTTTAATGATATAGCGAGTAAAAGTTTTAACGTAGTGAGTAGCACCTGTGGCTTAATTTCTATAACTGTTTCGGATTAAACATTTTTCTCTACTAAATATTTTCCACCCACGTACATAACCACTAGGGTGTCGGCAGCTTCAAGTTTGTCTTTTTCGTAAATTGATACGCAATCAGTTCATTTATAATTGCTGCAAGATGTTTTAAATTTCCTCCTCAATAATGTAAAATGAGTGATCCATGTCCAATTTGTTGGAGAAGAAGAATGAGACAGTAAAAAAGAACAGAATTTCTGCCTCCTAATTCTACTGAAATGTTACAATTTCATCCCAACACTCCTGCTTACAATGCAATCAGTGTAACAATATCAAGATTAAATAGTCTTTTATTTTTAACACCACAGTATGCCCAATTCCAAGACACGCATTCCTCCCAAGATCATGTACAATACAGTGAAGCATAATTGGGATGTTTGTCCCTCCATAGGCAAGTCAAGGTTGTGCTGAAACACAGAAGGTTGTGTAGAGAAATTCTTGTCCAGCATCAGAACTGAGGGATTTAAAAACAGTTCTTTGTTTAGCAGCACACACTGGTTTAGGTCAATTTTGATGTGCTAGCTAAAAATGAACACCCTGAATCACATGGACATGCCACAATATACTGTATATGCCACTAGCAGCTTATGCCCAGATGAATAGGCCTACACAAATTCTGTTCATACACAATGTGTTTCACATTTAAAAACAAGTAATGTATGACTTTCATTACAAACACATTCTGTAAACACAAGCAAACTTTTCATTGGTAAAGCTATCTTGAAAACCTATCCCGTAGCAATAAAATGTTTAAATATACTAACTTTTTCCTGATATTCAAAGCATACTTTGTTCATAAACTTTTGTTATTCTGTTTCTCTACACAACATTAAATACAATAAGAATAAGAATTCTGTAGAGCTTGGGGCAGAAGCCAAACCAGTGTTTCATGAAAGTCGACTTTTAGCATTTGACTGTGAGGAATTTGCCAGGTTGATGAAATGAGGAATGTGGAACTGGTGGCATATTCATTATGAGCTACTCCACTGGTACCAATACAAAAGGCTGATAGGTCTGTGAAGCTGTGTGATAAATATAAATTTACAGATAATGCATTAATGTCAAAAAATCCCAAGTACAAATTAAGCATTTTTAAAATTGGCTAACAAAAAAAGTCCACAAACTTGGATTTAAAGAAAGCATACCTTCAAGTTTTAGGCCGGAATTCGTAGTGATCATATGAGCAATACTTGCAACATGAAATACATATACTCCTGCTGAAGTATGATTTTCAATTCATAGTGCCGGATACCGGTATAAGAATTGCTCGTTTAGATAGCTTGAAATAATACTTCATGATGCAATATGTCAAATAAATTGTACTTATTATAATTTCATAGTCTCAATATAAGATATACATATATATACATTTATATAGTATTCATAGTATTAAACAAGCATTGCTTATTCATATGTCGTGTACTTCATTGTGAACTTAAGCACTGAATATT
Organism: Dryococelus australis; assembly: GCA_029891345.1. Classification (NCBI taxonomy): domain Eukaryota; kingdom Metazoa; phylum Arthropoda; class Insecta; order Phasmatodea; family Phasmatidae; genus Dryococelus; species Dryococelus australis. The sequence continues at coordinate 256,259,157 of CM056994.1, read as the reverse complement.
TATATTAAAACTAAATTATTCAAGAGGTGTTTTCATTCCAAAGGTTATCTCTTTCAAATAATTGACAGACATACAAATATAATTTAGATAATTATATAAGGCAAATGGAAAAATTAAAATCCTACACACTTTGTGTACAGTGGGTTTTGGTTACTAGGACAATTTCGAACAATTTGTATACAAATACCTTTTGCTGCATATGTATGAATATAAAATTATTTTGAAAATTATTTTTATTTGTAATACAATCGCAGTTTCAGATTTTTACCAAGAAAACTGTCTTTTGTTTTCAAATAAAAACAATCGCAGATTAAAACTCTTCACAAAACCAAAATATTTAATCATTATTATGGTGAAATATTCATTACAGTGAAACGAACCAGTTTTTATACCTAACAAATATTTTGATAACAGTTTAGCTTTGATTTTGACAAAAGGTTATAAATGTTAGTACAAAAAACAGGGTCAGTGTATAATTTTTATTTAAAAAAACTTCCAACAAGAAAGTGCATAAACCAGCTAGGTTTAATCGAACACGTTTACAATACGAATACTGAAACAGAGGTTATGTTGGTTGGGCTGTAGCATGTTGATTACTTATGCTGAATGGAAATGCTCGGAATTTTATGATCACAAAAATTACTTAATCACAAAGCTATTTGTGAATTCATTGCTAAAATAAGTAATGATTAAAGAAGCAGCATTACTTAATGAAATATGACTTATTTGCCAAACAACCCTTTGACTATGAATTCCAGCATAGCAACTGCAGAGATTCTCACAGATGAAGGGTTTGTTCCGAGTTGACTTGCTGCCTGTTAGGATTTGTAATGCTCCGGCAGTATTTCGGGATCTGATGGCAACCTTATCATCAGGGAAACCAGTAGTGGTAGTGTTGTTAGACAAAATTATGATTATTGGACAAAATTATGAAAAGCAGCTTCGTCTTCAGGTGCACAAGGTGCTAGAACAAATTGATTAAGTAAGTTTGCAGCTTAAGAAGTGAAAGTGTTTGTTCACAGTTAAAGCAGTAAAATTTTTGGGATGCTACACAGGTAGTGCAGGAATGCACCTGATAAGAGAAGGCAGAAGCAGTCCATGATTCCCCAGCTCTAAATACCTAGAAAGAACTCAATTTATTTTTAGGATTGCTGAATTTATTTGACAGGTTTATACCCAACAGAGCAAGTCTTGTGGACTCCTTACATTGGTTGCTGGACCAAAGATAAGAATTGACAATGGACAGAAGTACATGAAGAGATATTTTAGGCAGCAAATTTCCTGTGGTCTGAAGCAGTGTTCACCTACTACAACTTATCTAAACAAATCATTTTAACATCGACACCTCCAGATATAGACTAGGTGCAGCGATAACCGTGAGTGAAGGGGGAAGTGAGGTTCTGATGTCGCCCTCACTGCCTTGCTCGAGAGGCAGACCAATGCTGCTCGCTGTGATTTAAACAGCCGTGCATGAAGTGTTGTGATCCTCCAAAAGCAGAGCCTAATGTAGATACGGAGTATTGCTCTCTCCCGTTTGCTTACCCTCAGTGCTCCGAAATAATTCAATATGTAATGTTAGAGACCTGATGTTATGTTTCTTTTGTTCAAAAGGGCATAATCTAGGTTTTCAGTTTTTATAAATATACACTTGGTAGTTCCGGCCAAGTGCCCGAACTTAAATTCCTAGAGCTTTCACTAAATTAATGTTTTAATTTATTGAAGTTGAAAGTGAAGGGTTTATTTATTTACTATGTCTTGTGTAATTTTTATATGCTTTTGTATTTGTTTTGCAAGTCCGTTCAGGCTTTTTCAGATGTTCTTAACTTTCCCCGACGTGCATAGCAACAAAGACATTGAACATTTAAAAGAAATAATTACATGTTGGAATTCATGCTTTAATTACTCCAAGTGTTTTGCTTTGTCTTGTTCTGTTTTACACGTACTCATTTATAAATTATGTGTAACGACTTTTTCCCTCACGGAGCTGGGATGAGATAGCCGCTTGGTAACAGGATCTTGGCTTCAGCCTCCTCAGTCTAGATCAGCGGGCCTAGGAGAGTGCACACGTTTGCGTCATGGGGGAATATCATCATTTTTATCTGGTCAGTAACTTCAATTGTCAGTGTATTTTTATTCGGAACATTTAATGTATTTGTTTTCCTCCCCTGTGCTGCACTCTCATCTCTGTAGACTCATGGCCCTGGAGATTTTAAACCGGTAGCAAGTGCTTTTTACAGTATCGGCCAATGGTGGGCCTTGTGCGCCATGCCTGCTTTATTCAAGGGATTCAGTATCATTGAGTGTTTGTATGGTTCTCCTGCTTCAGTCAATATACGTATTTCAGTGACTCTCGTCTTAATTCATTTTTAATATTAATTTACCTCGGGTCCTGGCCCATTCCAGAGTGTTAATTCCACAGGCTCATTTGTGTTATGTAAAGGCATCAGTGACTTTTTATGTCTTTTATTACACGTGAGCTACAAGAGGGATACACCATGAGTCCTCATGCTTATCCATGTCATAGATGAGCTGGCGCCCTCATGGAACTTTCGATGTTTATATGATAATTAACCATGCACCCAGTTTTCTCCAATACCAGGCATCCTTCGCCACTCGAAAAATGCCAAACCACGTTGACACCGACTAACAGCCAGCGGCGCTAGAGCCCATGGCGGCGCTCACGTGTCACGTGTTCCGCACATGCGCAAAGAGGTTGATAATTTTGAACTTTCATATAAATGTTATTTTCAGTGTAAAATGTGTTATGTTGTCTTTACAGTGTTTAATATGTCTTAAAATTTTTTAAAGTGTTTGTACTAATTCTAATTGTTTGATTATGAAAATTCAAAGTGCCCGCGGCACCGAGATTAAGAACACTTAATATTCCAGCATGAACGCCATCACAAAAAGACACTAAAATAATATTGAAATTCATAAGAAAATTATAGAAATGTAAAACAATATCTAATTTAATTTGTGGCATTTTATTTTCAATATAAAATATTTCACTCGGCGTGCATAGCACTTCCGCTTATGTGAATCCCCGTAGGTAGCCATGGTAGGTCCGTGCGACGCTTGTATCTGAACAGTCTGTCGAGGAGAGCTGGCGAGGTAAGACACTGTCATGTACGCACTACAACTTTTGTTCACTGATTTAGGTTTCCATAGTCAATTTAGTTTACCGGTTAATCTTTGCTTGCATACGTTTTTGCCAGACATTTTCCCCAGCATTATACTTCCACTTATTTTGCCCTTGTGGCATTTTCAACTTAATCGAGAAGGAAGAGAAAGATGTCGCAGAGGTCACGTGACCCGCGAAACTTGAATCAGGCGCCATCTGCTTCTGCTAAAGGCGTTCCATCGTAATTTCAGTATTATTGCTGCGTGCTGTTTCAAGGGTTTTGTTTTCATGTATGTATTTGAGGGTATTTTTCATGTTTAAATATTTTACGACAACATCACGTACAACCATGTGGCTAACCCACACCAAGTCGATTTCTGCGCCATCATTGCGTTTTGAGAACTTATTTTTCTAACATCATGTGTGCAATATTTTTATTCAGGGTTCTATATTAAATTTTGTCAGGGTTTCGTGTAATTTTCACGTAAATTGATGCTTTTGTGTTTGACCATGCGGTCACTTTAATGTTTGATTTTTCCACCATCAGGCATGCTACACGCCTGTAACCACTGCAATCATAAAGAGAATAATTTTCTCTAGCAGAATAATATTTTGTTGGAATTTAATTTGCAGTTTTCAAGAAGAAATACTGCAATTTCACCTGCACCATGTGGTCCGCTACAAATTTATCCAGTGGCATCCGCACCATCTAAGCTTGTTTTCACACATTTTTGTGTTTATTGTGAATACTTATCTCGTGCCCCGTCTTGTTTTGTGTATCTTTTGAGGGTTTATGTATTTTGTAATATGTGTACAGTGGAATTACTTCCATCCTAGCCGGCTCTGTGTACAGGCTGTAATCACACGTGTTAATGTTTTCATCAAGGGTTTCATTTGTAATTCACAGTGTCCTGTCTTCAGGGGAAAACCTTCAGTCCACCCAAGCGGCTATCGGCCCTCTACCCTTGTGAAGACTGTGTTTTCACACACCTCGGTGAGATCATCCATCTAGGCGTGCACTAAGATTAATTGCAGGCTGGGGAGCACCCAAGCGGAATTGGCTAGTCATGACCGAGAGTATCATAATTTCACGGGCATGTTGATCTGTGTGAGCAATAATAATACAAACAAGTCTACAGTGAACCTACCTCTTTTATTCAGTAGTGAAAGTGTCCTAGCCACATGTATTTTATTAAGTGCTTATTTTCAAAGTGATGTTTAGTAAAAGTTTAGTATTGCCAATGTGTTTGTAAGTACACACGGGATGAGACGGACAGACAGAACCCACAGCATCCCTGATAACTCTAAGTGTCAACAGTATGGTGATTGGGAAGCACCGCTGGCGCCCAGATTATCAGTAAGTATTTGTGTCATTCTTTGTCTCACCCGACAGCGTCAAGGTATTTTCATTTTTTTTTTTCCTTCACCAAACTGATGGCTATCTTAAGCGTATGAGTTGTGTAAACTATCCTTGCTAGCAATAAAGGTTCAAAGACAATTCACTTACAATGGGCTATTTTTTAAATTATATTTTCACATTCTCTTTTTTCACTGCTGACGATTTGAATTTGCAGTAATGTTGTGATATAAATGGCATGCAGTATCCATAAAAGCAGTGAGAAGTTTCTCATAAATGACTACCAAAGATCATTGTGGCCTGTTTATCAACAAGAGCACCTTTGAAAATTAAGTAAATAACTTAAAAGTATCAAAAAATAATGCACATAATTAAACTCTATTAATGTTTTTTTTGAGGGCTCTCCATAAAATGTATTAACAGTGACACCTGATTTTCATGGAAAGAGTTCCACACTCACTAGACTTTGATATCTTACATGCATGCCTGCAATTTTCCTTTGGTTACTCTGGTACTGAATGACTAAAATGCATGGCAATTAAAACCATCTAATAGCAATACAGAGCTCAGAGAAAGTGTTTGAATCAAAACTACACCGGAACCCTTTTCATGAAAATTGAATGTCCCCAAAAACAAATTTCTGTTACTCTTAATTGATAATAATTAAAACAAATTGTTTATTATTGTTATTTTCAATTTTCGTCTCCGTTGCCACATTATATTTACACGTGCTACAGATATGAGCACACCCATGCACAATGCGCAAAATTCTAATCATGAAAAAGCGAAGTTTTCACCAGCACTCCAAAAAAAATACCATTCTGCAGTGAAATAGTATATGAGCAATCTAAAAATTTATTATTGCAGCATACTTCATTTAAGTTAATCTTAGGTACTCATCATTGTATAAACTAAAATTCTTTATTCAAAACACAGCATTCATTATTCATGGAGCTGCCACCACACCACATGTTCTCTGGTTCATGTTTCTCTATAAAATAGCAGTACTGTAACATCCAAAACGTGTGTTGATTATTAAACCAATACCAATGTTGAAATGTTATTTGGTAGTAGTATTTATAATGTGAACACTTAAGAAAAATCAATTGCATCTCTGGGGAATACTTCAAATCACTCCACTGTACTTGCTATTATATAAATACAGGTTGTCAAATTTCTACCATGCATTCTATATATGACACAATTTTCTTTTTCCAACATCCTGTTGGAACAGCTAGCGGCCGGTTCACCCTCTGCAACCAGCAACTCTAAGCTAAAGTCACCACTTGAAGTTTACTTAAAGTGGTAAAAAGAAATTCAATGCTAGCCAACAACTAATTTTTGACCGGAACAGTGGAGGTTGTAAAACTGGCCCATAATATGTTACACATAAATTTCTGAATGTCTTGACACAGAGAATTGTCTGTAGCGAGTTTGTAAAAATTTCAGGGCTAGACTTATTAAAAACATTATTTGATATTAATGTAGCCTAGCCCATCAGCAATGCAATTCAAATGAACAAAACAAACCCTCAATACTTTTTCTTGGTAAATAAGCCTTCAAAGTTAGGTCTAATTGTTTAGTTGTATATTGTCAAGTCATTTATATGTTACTGAAGGTTAAAACAGAAATTTAAAGTTCACTTGCTTGCTAGCTGTATAAATCACAAGCTATCAGTGGACTACAAATTTCTGCTCAAGGCTTCAAATAAACATGGCAGCTGGCAGTTGTTATTTTACTTTAATTTTCTGCTGTAAAAATTATTCTATAAACATTTACTGACTGATGTGATGTAATTTGAAACTCTTCTAGTATTAATACAAAAAATATTGTATTTTAACTTAAGTCTTCTACAAAAATCCTGTAACGTAGACCTTGAGAAGTTTTGCATCCATGTCAGTAATGATTCAAGCTTTTATAAATACTTCAAAGTGGTTTGCATGTAGCAGACTATGCAAAAGCATGTGGCAGTGCTATTGCTATATTTTTTTTATAAACTTAATAAATAATAATAGTATCTTTTTTCTTTTACTATTAACCAAAGTATATCAACCAAATTAAGAGCGTATAATGTACTTTTAAATCTGTGTAAAACTTAATAAACTACAACAGTAAGCAATAATTTTACTTAAAAAATTTTGCTTGAGCCATCATTCATTTACCATTTCCTTAGGAAACAGTTTTATTTATTTTACCCTACGTATGCAAAGTTCATATCTGGCTGGCCTTACAAATATTGTGCTTTGGACAAGAACATAATACATCATTTAGTTAAACACATTTCTCTTAAAAATAAGGCCACATTGTGAGTACTGTGGAAACAATTTCAAAGGTGTAAAGCACGTGGATTGGAATGTTAACTAGCTATTAGTATAATGATTAAGATTTTCTAAGATTAAAAAAAAATTTTCAAAAATAAAACCATAATTTTAGAACGCAATACCTTTTTCTCTTTTAAATTAATTTTTCATCAACGTCAAATTTCTGGCTGACCTATTAAAAATAATATTCCATGCAATAAAAGTGTGTCTGCTTGCCTGAATTTTTTATTTGTTGTGACTTAATATTACATTCCTTTCCATGAGTACATAAGCCAAGCATTAGCTTAGGCCCTGTTTCTTCAGGTGGTTTTACATAAAATGAAAACATAGAAGGTAAAATATGGGCAAAGACTAGCATTACAAACTAAAGCAGGTTTTGAAAAAATAACTATTTTTTATAAAGTTTCTTACATTTACATAAAAATGCTACTGACATATACATATGACCTTAAAACATTCTGTGTAGAACCAGAATTAAATTTTATGTACAACTGTAACAATTTTCAAGTTATCGTAATGTACTTGATCCAATAATAATTTAATTTAGAAGTTTCATACGCTGTGTAGAAGGTTAAAACCTTTCAACACTGACATAAAAATAAGCTTTCCAATATTAATTTTACATACATTTAAATTTAAATATGTACTGTATAATATTAGTAAATCTTTAAATTCATAGAACACATGAATATACTTAAATCCGTATAAAGAGTTCTGGATTTGTAAAATTGAACTTTATTAATGCCCATAGCATACATACTTGTTTCATTGAAACATTAAGATAATGCTGCAGTGTCATAAAAACATCATATTATTTATTATTATTAATTCCAGCTATTGTTAAGTAAACATACGAATAAAACACAGCAATGTAACTTGTACAGTAGGGAATTACAGCTAGCTTAGATGAGGACTTGTTAACCTGAAACTCTACAGATTGCAAGGCTAACTATACAATGCAGTCACCAAAAAGGCAACAACTAACTGCAATTTTTAGCAGCAATGCCACCCCAATGATAAAAAAATAATATTTATCTTGAGAATTTTGTTAAAAGTAATTCTCAGTGACTCCTCCCCTGAATTGTACTGCACACATAGGTAACTTCTTATGAATTATTGACCTCATATTTTTATAAGTAAATTTTATATGTAGTGGTGTAGTGTTACCCAGGTCATGTTTTCTTCGTAATTCAACAATTTGAACCTTACGCAAATTTTTATAAAATACATTGTTTCAGACCATTTTTGATCCACATAGGGATCATTTTAAAAAATCTGCCAAAGTGTTGTTTGCTGAAATAATGAAAACTATAAAATGACATGACAACTTTGTTTCAACTTGCCACCAATATTTTTACATTTAGTAATTTACACAGTGAATAAAGTATGGCAAATTATTGGTACTTTTCAGTATCTGTGACCGTTCCATTGGCCTTTTGGGAAAATATAAAGTAGTTTATTTTCAAGTTGCAGTTTCTAGTAACCTGTTGTTTGAATGTTCTAGCATGTATCCAGTGTGGGCAGTTTTGTGCGATAAAACTGTAAATTGTTTCAGTCTCATAGAAAAAGTTACTGCTTCGTCATGCAAAAAGACTGATCACTGTGTGTTCTGTATATAGGTGAAAGTAACATGACAGTGGATGGTTCTAAATAAGGTAAAGTTAAAAAACGACAGAAACATCTTCAGTGTGGGGAAAAAAACATGATGTACTATAAATGGTACCTAGTACTATTAAATAAACTTTAATGGTGGACCTGTTGTTGGTAATTTGTATTGCCCTGCTTTATGAATAATTTCGTAAAGTTCCCAGTAAAGTAGTTGTAATATACATTATGACATGTATGGCCTTGAAAATTTTTAATAATTATATATAGCTCTATTCAAAGTATTTATTTACAAAATTAAGGTAAATAGAATGGTAATCATTTAACTACCAATATCAAAATATTTTGCTCTATGAAATTCAATGGAGGCAGTGTATTTGGCTTTGTACCTCGTGACCCAACTGAAGCCTGTTTGGAAATGCAGGGAACCATGTGTGTGGCTCATTTTCCAGTAATGCATCTAGCAGCAATATAGCAAAATGCATCTGCCATTTCTGTGGCAAATTTTTCAAGTGCAGTGCCATGGTTATCATCTAAAAGTGCATCACTGTAAAACTAGAGCAGTGATAATTATGACTTCAGAAAATCATTAATATTTTTTTAATCTAAACACAGTTTGTGAGGTATAACAGTTTTGCATATGCACCTTGTTTACACATGGTTCATGCACATGAATATGAAATAAAATTAATGAAAATAAGTAAGCGACTTTATGCAACTGCGCTGTACCATCACAGTGTAGTACCAGCGCACAGATGTGACTGTGGGCTGTCACAGACTACCAGTGCAATGCACACAGAACATACCCATGGGAGGCTCTGAGAAACCACCGGCTCCTACTGTACCCTCACTTACTTAAGTGCACTTCTGGGTAGACATATTCGAATCCCATAATTAAACCCTGTAAATTAAATAATGTAAAAGCAAAGTATGTGTGTAACAGCATGCAAACTTCCCATAGTTAAGATGCAAGTGAGAACAATTCTGGGGTTTTTCAAATAGTGCATGTTTAAAGCAACGAGCCACCCACTGCATGGTTTTTGTAAAAAAATCTTGTATGCTATAAGTTCTTTGTCATAATTTTCTCTGTAATTTTTAGACAACATATCTACAATGTAAATATAATATGTAAGTGGAATAAAATTGTACTAATCTCCAATTCAGTGCACAGCCATCCTTCGAGTCACACACTACCTCTATCGTATGTCTGGAAGGGGTTATTCATATTATATTTTTAATCCCGGCTAAATCATTACATAATTTCCAATCTATGAAATCTAATTCCATATCAAAGAGAAGTTAAGTGGTATATGTATTTTCCAGGTGTTAAATGTAATAGTTTCGAAATCTGCAGATTTATTTATCTTACCTATAAGGACTTAACTTGGGATGCACGAGTGCAAAGGTTTCCTGCAATATATTGCTGGAAGGGTTTGTGTGTATCATTTTGCTTCAAAAGATTTTGTGTGTCTTTTAATGCACAACAGTGGAGACTGGGGTAGACCACCATGGCAACACGTTGCTATACTACAGCCTTGATGTGTGGATTTGAGGAGTGCAGTTCCATTCAACTTTTGCAGTTCGATTAGACTGTTAGCTTATCAGACCATTTTTGTGATAAGGCCTCTGAAAGTTTCTGTCACACCTCTTGCTTGAAGGGGTTTAGTTAAATTTTGTTACAGAATTTGTTACATGAGCAAGTCAGTGGCATATATTCAATGTGTGCTAGATGTGTGATGCACGCCCTATTAAAACAAGTTTTCCAAAACAAAAATTATTCAAGTGATTTAACTACATACTTATATGCTATAAATCTATATCATTGGGCAAAAATACAGCAGTGTGTTCAGCTCTTTTACCAGATGCATGCGTGACTATCTAGTAGGAAGGGGCACCGAGCAAACTGAAAAAAGACAGGGAGAGCTAGTGCTTGAGCATTCTGCCGAAGAGCAGCCTGCTGTTCATAACACAATGTGGACTCTGGGGAAGGTAAGTACAGTGTGCAGCCTATAAGACAAGAGAGGAAAGCCTATAAACCATGATAGTAGGCTGTACAAGACATACTGCTTGCTGTCGTTCCATAAATTACCACAGCATGAACGCCAGGGCAAGGAGGGTGTGGCTGGTGATGCATTTCTTTCACGGACATCGTTTCCATGACACCATACCACGTTAAGTTTTACATGTATTTCAGTTATTTTTTAACACTGGCAATTTTTATTGATGTAAACTGTACTTAAGGTTTTTGTTTGTAAAAAAAATTACGATAGCTTAAGTGTTTTTTGTTGATATTTCAGATTAACAATGGGAGAAAGTGTGACTGTCAAATAGTTGTTTGAAAAGCCATTTTCCATGTGATCACTTCATGAAAAATTATGAATAGATGATGTAGACTGGCACTGTTATTACTAGCCCTAATTTCAGAACAAGAGTAAAAAAGAACAGTTCAAGACATTTTTTGTTTTGCGAAAATTTTGAATAGTTAATGGCATACCCTTATTATTATATGAAGTTTTTTGTTAGTCTTGTAACAATTTCCTAAGAAAAATCAATCTGGAACAAACAGAATTTTTAAGATTAAATCATTTGTCAGTTGCTCAACAAAGACATTTAAAATCACAAAATCTGACGCCAGCTAACAGCCAACGGTGCTCACCACACACGTATCATATGTCCCGCAAGTGCGCAAAGAGGCCAATAATTTTGAACTTTCGTATAAATGTTATTTTCAGTGTAAAAATGTGTTCTGTTGTATTTGCAGTGTTTAATATGTCTTAAAATGTTTTTAAGTGTTTGTACCAATTTTAAATTATTTGGTTATAAAATTCAAAGGCACAGAGATCAAGAACACTTAATATTCCGGTATGAACGCAGTCCTAAAGAGACATTGAAAAATATTGAAATTCATATGAAAATTATAGAAATATAAAACAATACTTAATGTAATTTGTGCCATTTTGATTTCAATAATTAAATATTTTACTCGGTGTGCATAGCACTTCAGCTTATGAGAACCCCATAGGCGGCCATGGTAGGTCTGTGCGACGCTTGTATCTGGACAGTCTGTCAAGAAGAGCTGGTGAGGTAAGACATTGTCACATACACACTACAACTTTTGTTCACTGATTTAGGTTTCCATATTTAATTTAGTTTACCGGTTAACCTTTGCTTGCGTACGTTTTTGCCAGACATTTTTCCCAGCATTACGATTCCACTGTATTAATTTCTTGCACCCTTGTGGCATTTTTAACTTAATCGAGGAGAAGGAGGAGAAAGATCTCGTAGAGGTCACGCGACCCGCGCAACTTGAATCAGGCGCCATCGGCCTATGTTTATGGCATTCCATTGTAACTTCTGAATTATTGCGACACACAATTTTAAGAGCTTTATTTTTATGTATGCATTTGAGGGTATTTTTCGTGTTTGAATATTTTACGGCGACATCACATATAACCACGTGGCCGACCGACGCCAAGTCTTGGTATACGCCATCATTGCATTGCAATAATTTATTTCAGGGTTCTATGTCAATTTTATTCAGGGTTCAATGTATTTTTCACGTAAATTGATGCTTTTTGTACTTGACCACGCGGTCAGGTTAATGTTTGATTTTACCGCCATCAGGCATGTTACACGCTTGTAATCACTGGAATCGTAAAGAGAATAATTTTCTCAGCAAGAGTAACCTTTTGTCTGAATTTAGTTTGCCGTTTCCACGCAGAAATATTGCTATTTCACCTGAACCACGTGGTCTGCTACGAACTTCATCCAGCGCCATCTGCACCATCTAAGGTTGTTTTCACACGTGTGTGTTTATTGTGAATCTTCATCTCATGTCCCATCTTGTTTCGTGTATCATTTGATGGTTTATGTAATTCTGTAATTAGTGTGCTGTGCAATTATTCTCGTCCTAGCCGATTCTGTGTATAAGCCATCACCACACTACCAATGAGCTGGAGGGCAAGCCCCGACGAGTTTGCGTTAGTGATGCCGAGTAATCACACGTGTTAATATGTATTAAGGGTTTCATTTGTAATTCACAGTGTCCTGTCTTCAGGGAAACACTGTCAGTCCACCCAAGTGACTGTCGGCCCTCTTCCCTTGTGAAGGTTGTACTTTCATGCACCTCGGTGAAATCATACATCTAGGCGTGCGCTAGAGTAATTGTGGGCTGGAGAGCACCTAAGCAGAATTGGCTAGTCATGACTGAGATAATCATTTCATTGGCATGTTGATGTGTATGCATAATAACAATAAAAAGTCTATAGTGAACTTATATCTTTTACTCAGTAGTGACAGTGTCCCAGCCACATGTATTTAAGTGTTTTTCAAGTGATGTTTAGTGAAAGTTTAGTATTGCCTACGTGTTTATAAGTACGCACGGGTGAGATGGACACACAGAACCCACAGCATCCCTGAGAACCCTGAGTCTCAATAGTGTGGTTATTGGGGAAGCACCTCTGGTGCCCAAATTACCAATAAGTATTTGTGTCATCGTTTGTCTCGTGTCTCACCCAACTGCGTCAAATCATATATCTTAATAACCAAAAATTGTTTTGGAAAGACAGGGTCCTACATCTTACTAAAGGAGCAACACTGAAATATTAGACAGCACAACAAACAAGTGCAGATGAACAGAGAATTTTGTAACATGCATTTTACCACAAAGCAGCAGTAAAACCAATACAAAAGCCAAAAAAAAAGTGTCATCTGATGAACAATATAAAAAAAGTGACTCTTTAAGGGCTACACAAAAATATTCAACAACCTCACTCTGGTGATAGTTTAAAATTATAACACCAGTATGTAGTCTTATTTGATTGTACAAATTTATTCCATTTGATGTGTGTACGTTCAGATGATAATGTCTCATGCCTGCATGAAGCAGGTTATGAGAATGTAAATTTCAACTATAATTTAGCTTTATGTTTTCTAATGCTTAAGATAACAAAACACCAATGAAATCATTTCACGAGGTGCCACTAGTCAGAGTATACCTATTACCAGGTGGGTTAATGGCTGGGTCCACACAGTAAGCATGCGCAAAGTGTAGAAAAGTATATGTACAGACCACTGTCAACAGCTTGTGTTTTATTTGATTTCAGACATGCGTTTCCTTACTGGCTGCTCATGGTTTACTGGCCATCTCTAGTATTCCTCAGTAAGTATGTACCATGTTTACATCTAGAGCATGTGCACTGTATACTATTGCAGAATGTGTGTGGGGCTGTGATGCAGCATTCCATCCACCTTAGTACAGATGTCTGCTGGGAGGGAGTGGGCTTATGGGCCTTCGAACAGACCAGTAACACCGGCTTACCATTCAGACAACCATATTCATTGTATTTTTACCACAGTGTGATTACTGTTTCACACAATATGTATTTATACCCACTACCAATCAAACAATTACCATTGGTTTCCATGCTGTTTCTCCAGTTTTCCTGGTGATACAATATCATTGTGTTTGTTTTATGCCCTTTGGTGGTTTAAATTTACAACAGATAGACCCTATTCCTAATACGCTCATGAAGGAAAGACAATATAGTGGCAAAGAGTACATGTATGGAAAGAAACTATCAATAGTTTAAAGTGGAGCAGTTAAGGGAGTGAAATAAGCTACATCAAGCAGGGACAATCAATGAATGTGGAACTTTTTGAGAAAGAAAAGAAAACTTCACACGTGATGTGCAGGTTAACAGAAATATTTCTGTCTGTATTGTTAAGTGAGAGGTTGCTGGCTGGCACACATTGTTCAGAGTTAAATTGTGAGAAAATGTTTCTTCAACAGTTCTGTCATGGACTGCCATACCAACAAGCTTACAAAATGTGTGTGTGTATAAATGGGCTTTATAAATGCTAACCAATGATTTGACCAATTTTTTTGTGATATTTTACTACCTACTTGCCGGAGTGGTGGAATTAGGGGGTCATCCCCCTCCCCAGTGAAAAAATAAGTTTTCAGTGGAATATTGAGATTGATTTAGTTATATAATTTTGTTGTCTTGTTTTGAAGGCATTATTTTACTGAGAAAAAAGTATTTCATTGTGGCACTGGCATATATTAATGTCACTAATATTACATACTGTTTCTGTCAAATTTGTGTACCGGTACATGTTAAATCTGACAGTAAAATTTCATTAAGTAGAAACCCCCCCAGCACCAAGTATTGAGTCACTAATTTTAGCACATTTTTAATGTAATGTGTTGTAAGTACATGATAATGAGGTTTTGATGGCACTGTATTGCAGTGTAGTATAATATATAAGAATTTTTTACAGTTCTCTTCTCAATAGATGTAAATAAGCAAAAATGTTAATAATCTTTCATTAGGTGTGGCACAGCATAATAAATGTAAATATCTTAGTGCAAGATTAGTTATGTAAGCAAGTGATTAGCACAAGTGATTAGATTGAAATAATTTGGGTAGGTACCTACTAATACTTGTATATGCAGTACATTACACTGATATCTGTTCACATCTAAATTTGAATATTTTCATTTCACTTTTTGTGAGTGCAAATTGTTACTTTGAAGTTGTGAAAGGTGTTATAATTGGCTACAGTTACTAGGCTCTACACAGTGAAATGGTAACAAAAAACATACATGTACTTACATTACTTTCCAACATAATCTGTAAACATTACATCAAACACTTAATAAATATACCTTAAAAATACTAAGTCTTTCTACTTGTTAATGGAAAAGTATGTACAAATGTGCTAATACAAAACTAAAAATAGGTACATTTACTTACAGTGTACCTAATTCTATTGGCATATTCACAACTCTTTATGGATACAAAATGTTATTTAAAATAGTTCATTTTCGCGTTTGTTCATTTAGTTACAGTTTAATTAAGTAGAAGCATAACAATTTTTTTGAAAATGTGTGTAACCCACTAGTAATATTTGCAAAATATCATATGCATCTGGGAACAGAATAAACATATATTTAATGGTAAAACTTTGCATTATTTTATTTAAACACTATTATTTATTTTTAATATTAAATATTTTATTTTTAACACTTTTCTCTTTGTGTGAATTAATGGAACAGGAACACTAAAAATATGTAAGTTGAGATGAGAAAAGTTATTACAACCCATGTGAATAATAATGCATATATTTATTCTGCTGTAGACAAACAGTTTTACACAACACTGTCACTTTTTTTATTGTGGTAGCTAGACATTTTTCCTGGCATCGGAGTAGGTATACAACTGTATGAAAAAACTATAGCTGTTTATTTTGTTACAATCTGTATGTAAATGTGCATTTAAATTTACATTCTTATCACAAATAACAACTTATACATTCAAGTATAAAATGATGTATGTAAAGCAACGCAGCAATAATCATATTTTAATGTAGGCTAGACAACTAGTTTCAAAATTGCTGCCATACATATAAATGTAACAGGGAAAATGTAATGATACAAAAAGATGATAATGTGAATGCTTACTCAAGTGCTCAACCCCGGTCAGCAAACTGCAATGTATAGCTGTGCGTTATTGTAGCTTTATGGTCAGTGTGGCACTTTTTGAAAGCCCTGCTTAGTTGTCTGTTTTTGCCCATTATGTGCCTTGTTGTCTGTGTCCTTTAATGTGTAATTTATGTAGTAATATTCTTTTAAAAAAAAAAAAAGGAAATTTATGCTGTATGCACATTATTACACGAGATTAAATAAAATGTGTGTTAAGAGGCAATAAACAGTAAAATTGGGGGCTTAAAAAAAGAGATTCTATTGTAGGTGTGACTGATGAAACATTTGTGTAATAAAATTTATTTATTCCCTTTCATATTTAGCATCATTGTCAGCTCGTTACAGCAAGGTCTAGAACACAGATGAGGGTAAAATGAGATGGCAATGAAGGAGTGGTGGAATGCAAGTGTGGGGGAAATGGGAATGCCCCAAGAAAACCTGGCAGCCAATGACAACATCTGGTACATTTTCCATATGAAGATCTGGGTGACCATGCTAGGTATTGATCCCAGTTTGCCGTGGTGAGAAGCAAGTAGTAAAGTTTATTATTATGTTCGTTGATTATAAAAAATGTACCTAACACTTCAGCAGTAATTTGTTTGAAGCTTTGAACAAATGTTTTGCCTCAAGAGTTTATGAATGTTCAATGAAAATATGATCAACTCTGCTGCTGTGTTCCATTGGGGATAAGTATTTTATAATACCCAACAATAATTTGATGTGTGTGCTGTTGTAAATGTTCATGCATTCTGTAAAGTTATCATGTTTTCGTGTGCGTTTAATTTATTTACGTTTTGATGGGTTTGATTTCCATTATTTTGTATCATTCCAGTAATCCATATGAACCTGACAATGGAGTGTGTGATTGTCAAGGCATTCCAGAAGTTAATACATTCTCGTATTTATCAACAGTAACCTCAGTGAAATTATGTACCTACTATGTGAGAACAACACCTTTAAATGCTACATCTGTCATCTCCTTTCATTTACACCAATAAGATGTATACAGTTGAAAAAGAAGAAAAAGTTGAAATATATATATATAAATTAGACACACACACACACACACTTCAATTAAAATGCTGGTTCATTTCAAAAGCCGTACAAAATAGTGTGTGTTTTGAAGACACTGTAGTTTCACCTTTACTCATGAAGCAGGCATCCCGGATATAGAAATGGACCACAGTGAGAAAGGTTGTCGATGCCATGTTGAAGAGTCCACCTTCAATGAGTTACAAAACTGTCTCAAAATCAACATCTGGAGCCTGACAGTAAAGACAATCAGCCAGGCTCACTTTCACTATAAAAATCATGCCTGCTGCTTTCTGCCAATTTGAAAGGTCGTCATCAGATGCTGGTCGATTGAAGATCCTAACGTAGAACTAAATGCCAGAGTGCCTATGATTGCCATGGAGGGCCTCACGTGTTATTGACAGATTTATGAGAAAAAGAAGTGTGCTGCTAAGCTGCCATCCCTACGTGCTGCTGCAGTTACATGCTACAGAGAAGGAAAAGAGTGGGTGGTCAGTGCCAAGCCAATTGCTTCCATGTCTCAACAGTAAATATGTTCCTCAGTTTGTTTTTTGCCCTCGTTTAGTTGTTCATAAATCAAAATAATAATGAGCCAAGTTATTTTTATTCCTTAAGCTAATTATTAAAGAATATGTAAAAGCATTTGCCTAAAATTGAGATACCATGTGAGAAAATACAATTAGTGTGGTTGGTTGGAATTAACTTTATTAACTTCTCAAATGCTTGTAAGGTGTGCTACCATACATGACCAAACATGATTGATTGGTAACCAAAAAGTGTTTTATGGTTTTGTAATTACTGTGGTAGTGTTGGCTATGTATGATGCATGATGAGTGTTCTGAAACAATTTGATTGTTGCCATAGCCTGCACCAGTGTTTCAGTTCAGTAATTTACAAACAATTTTTAATGAAATGCTCTGATATTTTAAATGTTTAATGTTGGGGTTTACAAAAGTAGCAAATCCTTCAGTGCTGATACTATGTATGCAAAATTTGGTAAATAGCTTTTGTGTGCATCATTGGCAGTTTCCTGTTGATGGGATAGTTAAAGAGTACTATTCATGTACAAAGTGTGTCAATATTTCGCAATACATTTGTGTTTCATATGCATTCATTACCACTTCTGCAGTTGTGCACAGGGAACTGGGACAGGAGAATGGTGATTAATCCAGGACAGTCAACTCATACCGTGATGAGTTGTGAAAGTGACCATTACTATAGGGATAATGTTAATTAACGCCCCTAGTGGAGATGGTGGTAGCAATGGAGTGGGAGAGAACGGTACAATGACGTCATGGGAGAAACATTTACTATAATTTCCAAAGTGTTTCACAAAATAAAATTTTTGTCTAATTTCCAAAAGTCTTCTTTAAAGATAGGTAAAAATTGAAATGAAATTAAACACATATTACACATTAAAGAAATAAATGTTAGGGCATGAAATACATGGCAAGTGCTTGAGGGAAACTAGTGTTCACAAACCACTTTATAACATCAAAATTCAGGTAATTAAAGTATTTTTACATGGTTTTGTGCTCTATCAAACAAATGTGGTTTTATGCGACACTTATTTAAAAATTTTTATTTCTTTTTAATTCTCAGTACAAGTACTGCATTGTTTAAAGTGCCAGTCCTGTGTATATGTTTTTGAATTTAACTGTAGATTGACATAAATAGGAACATGATTAACAGGTGACTGTGAATGCAAAGTGTTGCAAATAAATTGCTGTACTGTTTTTCTTTGTTAATTGCGAGAGCCACACTTCCAAGGCAACTATAGTACTTAAACGGGGGAAAATCAAAGTGTGAAAGCAAAAATTTGTATTCAAAAGGACCAAGTGTTGAGAAAATGTTCAAATTCAAGTTTGCAATTTCCAAAAATAATAATTCAACATCCTTGGACAAAATTACATTGTACGAATAAATAACACACGTTGACTTAACTTTACTAGCATGTTGAAAGTAGAATGTGAGAGTGAAAATGTTTTAATAAAACATACAATTATATAAAAAGTAATAGATGATACTGTTAAAATGAAGTGAAATTGTAAATTTGGTTGAATGCATTTGTTAATTACAAAATCATAACGGTCACAGAGTGCTTTGTGCTCAGTAAGTGGCTGCAGATTCCATCTGATTACATTCATATGCTATCTGCAGAGATGCAAAAATTTTATAACACTAATCTAAAACAACAAAACAGAACTATAAAATTTCTGTTGGGGCAAGAAATTAGAATCTGTGTTTTGCATTGTTTGGGCAAAAAAATACACAAATGGGAGTCCATGATTTTCCATTGATTGTATCATGCTTTACTGCTACAATTCAAGCTTTCTTCTGAAACTTAGGTGCTTATGGGTATGAAACCTTAACAATTTAATGACTGAAGGACTTTTTCAATGTGATACTGCACCTTACAACACAACAGTATTGACTGCTCTTTTGTGTTTCATTATCGAGGTTTAATAAACACTGAAGAGTTGTATTTACACATCAAGCTTCCTGAATGTGTCCCACCAAAAGCTTACGAAGCCTGTCACAAGAGCACAGCATGTGCCATTCACACACTCCCTCCTGCCCCAATCGTAAACAATAATGCATTTTGGTTGGAAAAAATTATTCTTATTTATTTATTATTATTTTTCATCTACAACTATTTATTATATTAAATTAAAAATACCTATTAAACTAATGAGATCAGTATATTTAGAGGTGGTATTCATAGTCCAGTCCAGTTTTTTTTTAGATTTGCCATAAGGGACACTTCTGACTGCTCCACACACAACTCTGACCCCAATGAAATGATCAAGGAAATAATTTTCTCTTAACATGAAAAACAAATTATTAGTAGTAACTATATTCATGTCAGAGTGTTTTGAATTTCTGTTTTAATTGGCTTTAAAACAGGCGACACCAATACACACTGGAAGAAAATATGTATAATGTACACAGCTCAGCAAGTGCTATCTCCATTGTCAATGAATGCCACAGTCGACATAAGTTGTTAACTGTCTGTAGTCATTAGGTTAATGCATCAGAGTAAATTTAATAATGTAAGTGTTAAATTACAGACACTGTGTGTAGTGATATTCAATTTATTATAGAAGCAGTTTGAGATAAGAGATATATGAAGTGTTGTCCTGTGTCCATATGAGGTAATTCTTTCAGCCCCAAGGAATAGGAAATTGAAATTGCGATCTCAAGCAATGACGATGCAACAGAAATATTCAGTCTCAAGGCACACAAAAATAAGGCGGCCTTCTTGAAGACTGTCTTGTGTGCATATGCTTGAGACAAGCTTGAGCAATGTTCATGAAATGTAAATACAAACTTAAGATGGCTAATGTGATAGTCTTGACAAAGTTTGTGCCCAAGATATGTTTATGAATACAATCCTAGATGTCGGGAGTGATTGGGAGTGCTACGGGGCAGAGAGAGTAAACACAGCGACATACTGCCAGTCACACAAGCAAGGGCAAACAATACATAAGCTCTTCACATGAAGCACGGTAACTTGCCAGATAAAATGTAGCTATGCAGGACTACTGACTCTTAGACATAGTTTTGGAACATACAATTAAAACCACAATCAAAATGTGAAATGTCACGTAATACATACATAGTTTGTCTCCTGCTCAATTGAAACAATTTGTGTCACTTGCAATGTTTTGAAGCAAGTGTGGTGGAGCAGGAGTTTTCACAATTTATGGCCTTCATTGTTTCACAGCAAATTTATATTTGCAAAACTTCTATAAAAAAAGTCTGCAACTTGTAAGCTGTTGTGTTTCTTTTGCACTCGTACTAGGTTCTACAATTTTTTTATTTATACAAAGACGGTGTTTCACATCCTTGCAGTATTTTAATTTATACTTGAAAAACCAATGGCCCAGACACATCTAGGAATTCTTACACTGACTAAAGAATTCAGAAGTACTTTCTGTTCATTTCTACACCCATTTCCCAGTAATATCCCTGTACATTAGTGATGGGTCGTTTGGGAACGATTCATTCAAAATTAACTAACCACTGAGTGAACAAAATCCTGTGATTTGATCATAATGAAACAAATCAAGTATTTTGAGTTGATTCAAAAGTAGAACACAAACCGAAAGAACGTTAGAGGTGGAAAGGATGGAAGATTTAGAAAGTCTGATTCGTTTGTAAAAGAATCAGGAGTCAACAGTCATCAGAGATTGTAAAAATACACAGACAATAGGGGGATTGACTTCACAACAAGCATTGTATTACTAATATCTCTCATAATAGATACCACCTGCACACCAAACATTTTGTAACTTGACACCCGGCAATGCCAAGTAAAAGAATAACAGATAAAGACTGTGTAATGTAGAAAGAGCTGAAAACTATAATCCTTTAAATTAAGGTAAACAGCTAAACCTTCTTACGTCATCCTTGGCATACCTGTTGTCCGACACATGTCACATCACCGCCACCACTACCCATTGTTTGCTGTGTACATTATAGTTGCTGTGTAATATCTTCTAAATGAAAGATCTTTACTCTTGGGTAAGGGAATGAGTGAACTACTACTAAAGATATACGGTATTACGAAGTTTTGGCATATGTTGCAGCAGCTGCCACTGCTTTTGCATGACAAACCAAAGCTCTGTAGGTGGCAGTGTCCAATATAATAGTTCACTCAAAGAGAAACATTTCATCAGAACTTAATATTTGAGCCCCTGAGCCAACAGTCAGTTATGTTAATCACAATATTGTACAAAATAATTATAAAAGACAATTTGGCTATGGCCTTAAAGCATGTTTGTCAAAGTGAGCAACATTTGCTGTTCCATGAGATCTCGACAAGTCAAGCTTGAAGAAGAGGCTTGCTCATCAGCACTGCAGTGTAACAGTCCTGGAGTGTGTGTCAGAAGTAATCGCATGATACATCTTCAGATATAAGGTGGAGCCAAAAGTTGGTGGCTCTCATTTCACCTTTGAAGGATGCATGTACACACTTAACAAATTTGTGGCTCTGACGTACACAGCAAGTGTTGGTGATGATTTACAACAGACCTTAGGAGATGGGAGAGGGCATTACACACTGTGATATTCCCAATATTCCTTATGGCAGAACTACTATCATCTTCCAACAGGTTTGTTAGAGATGTACACCAACATCCATGTAGTGGCAGTATTGTTTGCAAGCAGCCATGAATTTTCATCATTGCTGGCATCATCAATAGACACATTCAGTGGGCAAAGCACTGCTGCAGCACTTTGTTGAATGTCACTCAGCTGCCCCCCTGCAAGGCAGCGCTTCTACAGTAGAAAAATACATCATTAACTTTACTGCATCTCGGCAGACACAACATGAAGTGCAAAGATGGTTTCAGAAATATGTAAATATTGTATTGTTGATGGAATTACTTACATTTCTATTGGACAGTAAGACGTTCACACAACAGGATAAAGAAGATGCATGAAATATGGTATGATATTGATGTTATCAACTCGTGCAGTTACTATTTTTATTACTTTGGATGAGAGATTCAGTTTTGGTTACATTAAAAAATGTGCACATTCAATCTCAAGACCATGCTCCAGAAACTGAACAATAACACTCATTAAAAATATTGCTGCTAGCAGCAGTTTATTTAGCAGAATGTGCTTATTCTTATACTGTAGCCTTTCCAATATTGGGCAACATTGTGTATTTATATGGCATTGTTTAGGCATCCTTAATAAGTTGCTACAAAACTGATAAATTCACTATCTTTTAGATTTCTCTACTAGATGAGGACGGCAACTGATCCTCATCTGTTTATGTTGAGTAAATGATACGTCAACTAAAAATACACACACACTAGAAATAAGAAACAAACAAGTGGAATATCCATATACAGGATATATGTTATACTAGTTGGAACTGAAGGTTAGATGGCCAGGTAGTAAAGGTGAGCCTGATTTTGGCTAAGTTGGTTTTTAAAAAGGTGGTTGCATTTTTTTTAGTAGGGAGTATGTTTGTACATTGAGCATTAATAATTCCAGCAGCTGTCTTGGCAGTTGTATTAAATGTACATACATTAAATGACATACATGTGTCATTTAAATAGTTTAATGTGAAACAGTTTGATTTATGTCAGTAAATATTTAAAACCATTCTTGTTAACCATTACAGCTCTGATTATTAACTTTATGCTTACATTTTTAGTCAGATTTGTTTACATGGGTTTATTGGTGTTAAACAAGAAAGCATTCACATTTTTCTTTATGCTATCTCTCACACTTAATATACATCTAGTTGGGCTAGAACCATGCAAGTATATCTATCACAGTCATGATATTGTAGATACCATATCTTGACCCCAAATGTCTTTTCATATTAATTCACATATAAACAATGACTGTACAGTTTTATACAACTCATTACTCTTCCTGTGTTCTGATTATACAAATAATATAATCTTTACCATAAACTTCTTTGTATTCTTTACCAAGATGGTAACTTTACATATAAGAATACTTAAAGCAGTTACAAATAGGTAACAATACATAATTACATGCATTACACCATACTTTAATTTACAAAAAACATTTTATAGTCTTGACTTGCTCCCCTAATGCTTATAAAATCATTTTTGACTAAGTCCAAGTACCTATAAAACTTATCACTATCATAAGTTTGATAACATTTTAGAATACGTACAGCTCTTATCACTCATTTATGATTTTTTATACCACACAAGGTGTACAAAACCAACTCATAAACATTGTGAAATGATGATACATAAATCAACTTAAATATCTCGGGTGCAGTCAGATTTTCTTTAAATGAAATGCACTCTAACTTCCTGGAGTCTTAGATTATTTTGCTTGTAATTTAGTTGAACATAAGAAGGTGGATATGGTAATTTTTTAATGATACATGGTAATGTACAGAAGGCAAAAAATAACAAGACCCAAGACTACATTGGGTTTTAAACCATGGTGTTAAGATGCTGAGTTAAGCTGAAGGTGGACCTTATGCCATCTCTGATTTGGAAAGAAATAGGTGCATTCTAGTCTACAAGCTACACATTTTTTTTTATTTGGTTCAAATAACCTCCTACAGTATTCGACCTTAGTTTTGAAATTATAATTGCATTCTTTCAGTAGGGTGTCTGTGCGCTGCATAAATAGTTCCAGTAACTGTCATAGCAATTGTAGGCCCCTACTATTCATGTTGCTAGTGGCTGAAAATTAAAATTATCCTTTTTTTTACTGGTGGAACAGCAAGGTAGGCAGGGGGCCATTGGTCCCCTCTACTGATACTCTGAAGGCCCAAGTTTTAAAACATTAAAACAATTATATTACCTACACAAAATTTCCATAAGGAATAAAGTTTGTATAGTGGTAGGTTTAGCTTTGAAAATTTTGGGTAACTAAAGAGATGACATTGTCTGTAGTGACATTTTGTCTTTAAAAAATGAGACTGTGCGAATACTTTAACTTGAATAGATCCATTTTGTTTCCTTGGAAAAAAACTTGAATTGGTTGGAGAGTCATTGATATAAAAATGATTTGTTGGGTTCAAACAAAAAAAAAAGCATCAACATTAAGTAAAGACTAGTGAAGGCAAAACTAGTCACATAGAAAATAAAAAGAAGTATGATTAATAAAAAGGAACTGATTTTAGTACCATTAAGAATGTAGGGATTGTAGTATGTAGTGTCCATTTGCCTCCCCCTTCCCTCTTTTTAGGTATAAGATGATGATGTGCTATTGACAAGGCATGGTGTGCAGATATGCTTAAGTTTTCAAATAACAGAATCAAGAAAACATTGAATAGAGCTATACAGTAGCTGGCATATGTGGATAAACTGCACTATACAGAAAATTAGAGGTGTGTATATATTGTGAAGGTTATCAGAAATTTGTAATGCCATTAAGAAAATATGTTAAACTGCTAAATAAGCTAGGATGTTAATCTGGTAGACTGAGTGTGCTGTGGGAGAGGGTAATTGCATTCAGCTGATTGACAGGGAATGATTTTTCAAAGGACAGCTTTTATCTCGTCTGTATTTATTCTGTTTACATCTTCATTTAGTGTTACCTCATTTCTCTTTTCTCCCTCTCCTTTTCTCTCTTCATGGTCTATAAAATGCACCACACCGTATTTGTTAATTTGAGGTGCCTTGGATCTTAGCCACTTTATTTAACATTGTTCTAATGGCAAATTGTAATTTCTATAATGATGTTTTCTATATCATAATAATTTTCAGGAACATAGGACATTATAGCAGGTGGTGACAGAAGGAGCAGTCTCCAACAAAGCAGCCCATAGACTCCAAACAGAAAAGCCACAGTCATTCACAGACACTGTAGAAGGTTCACCAGTTCAGGGGTTTCCACTAGAAGAAACCAGTGCAAGAGCAGTTCAAATGCCAAATTCATTAGGTACACATGTGTGACATGTACAGGCGTAACATGGGCAAAGAAATGAAAATTCATGGAAAGTTGGACATAGTCAAATATAGGCCTACATACAAGTGGCGATGCGTGCTATAATTTCATGGGCAAGCTATTGTGTGCAGGCGGCAGTAGTGGCGTTGATCCCCCAAATAAAAAGGGGGGAGGGATCTGGGGGTCTTCAAGGTGCAAAATGGTGCCATTTAAACATTTTTCGTACCTAAATATAAAATACACTGCTTGTAAAAGTATTAATATTTTTAACATAAAATTTGCCAGAGTGAAAAATATTACAAAAATACCTTCATCAAACCCGGAACCTTGTCCACTTAAAATCACTATTATTTTAATATTGACAGTGAGGTATTTACATATGGAGCAATTTGGTTTGTACAGAAGTGTAGACAGGAAAAATTATTATTAATTTGTGTAAAGATGGAAAGTAGTCAAGGCAAACGTGCAGGAGGTAGGAAAAAACTAAGCAGGTGAGGAAGCACAGAAGGGGAGGTGTCCAGTGATAATCTACAGGAGGGAGTGAACGCAAGAGGAAAGGTAGCCAAAATCATAACAGCAGAGCTGAAAACATATTTACCATTATCCTAGCGCCCGGGTAAGTTTCCATTCATATTGTGCAGCTATATTTCACCAAAAATAAACCGATGATTACATTTCAACCAGCTGCAGCACAGTTGCGAAGATATAGGGACATATGAGCAGATCATGCAGTGTGTATGCAAAGACCGACTATGGATGTAACAGGTGTTTACAATACCCTAATGTCCTTGAATTGTTAATCAGTGCAATTTGACACACCGACACTGAACATTGTCACCCAGAGCAATAGTTTGCTCCTCAAATGTTGTCTCGCAACCCAATACTGACGTAATACGCGTAGATTAGACAACACACACATCCCACAGGTCATGTCACTAAATACGTCAGCCTTGAAATGTAAAATTGAAACAAAAACTGATTTTTCAATTTAATTTTTAGTTTCAGCTAACACAATATTTTGAATGGATTCTATTAGGTCATTTTTGATATTGCATGAGGGGCCAAAAAATACTGTGGACGTCTCAAGGTGCTGCGACAATACTGGATCATAAGTTGCAATTAAAGCAAGTAACTCAACATAATTGCCACAATTTTCTGATTCTTTTGTCTCATCATGACTACGGAAAGGCAGTTCCTGTACAAAAACGAATTTATGTGAACTTCAGAACACTCGTGTTTTTGAACAGCATTCCACAGATTGTTAGGTCACAATACCCAGTTGCAGTTCAGGTGTTAACATCCTTTGAAAACAATAAACATAGCCAGCAAAACAGTTTGTTTAGGCTGTTACATCCAGCTAACCACGAGTGTTTCTGATAAACATTTTTTTGAAAATGACGTACAAAATTACCTTTCTTGCGTGTTGTCGTGATCGTAAGTTCAGGTATCAGCCTACCCTCTTTTATGATCTCACATCTTTCCTGAAAAGTGAAAGTACTGCTGGAAAAATGCTTCACTCGTAATCCACACACACACCACATTTACGTCCACATGTTTCTGTTGCACTCATTCTATCTACTCAGTTCTCAGTCTCACACTGTAATTTTATAATTTTATGTAGGGTATACATTGTGCACGAATATGTATAACATTCTCAGCACCAAAACTAAATTAAATAAAAACAATATGATTCATGCTGTGTGCACGAACTTGCCCATGCATTAATCTAGTTACTGTAAACTACACCACGCCAACTGCCTGCAGCTAGGCCAGCTTCGGATATGTTCGCTTCAGTTCAGTGAAGAAAGCACTACCATTGTAGCTTCTAACACAGGTTGATGCAGCCATAAGCCCCTGCACCTCCCCGGGCGGTCTTCTTACCCTGCCACCCCTCCGTCAGCCGGGAAACCATTTCGACCACCTACCTGCTGAAAGTATTACTTACAGCGCTTCCAAACATCTTGGTTTTGCTAGCCAACAAACGAGTTGTTTTCTTATAATGTACAGTATTGTTTCTTGAGTAGAATGTGTACCGCACGAGTGAAAAGTTACCTTAAAGTAAATATAAGTTAGAATTTAATATTTATTTTAAACATAACATTGTCAGCATGCCCTAACGAGACACCACTGCTACATACATTATTTTTTATAGTAATGCACTTGTATACTCTGATCCAGTTTCTGCAGTTTATATGTGTTGTAACTTGGGCGGAAAAAATCAGAATCTATATAATATGTCAATGTGTATATAGATACACAAACAGACCAAAACCGATAAACTCCATCAGGTTATTCCTTACAAAAATACAAGACAATAGGTCATATATCACTTTTTATTCTCTTATGTGATTATTGAGGCAAGTTTCGAAAGGCTTTTATTTTAAAATATCAGAAAGTAATTACAAGTTAGTAGCAATTTGGTGAATCACTGAATAGTGATTTGTAGAACTGAGCTCTTACACCTTGGAAGACCTGTTTGGTATCATCCTCTTTCATTAAGTAAATGGGGGTTTGATATGAGTGGCCTGACATGCACACAAGTACATGCAAAAGAGAGAGAGAGAGGAGAGGAGGGAGAGTATGTGCACCGAAACTGTGAAATATAGAGTGTATTATCTGTTTATTAAAAGTTGGTATGTCTTGCTGTAAATAATTCATAATTTTAACATTACTGAATTTGATTTTATTATGTGGACATCACAGTATGTGTAGCATTCTGTATTACCCATTGTTTCCTAAATGTGCGATTGATCTTGGTGATGTGTTACCTGCAGATGTGGGGGCACTTGCACACATAATTTGATGTACATATTCACGTATAATGTTTGAGCTAAGAGTAGGAGTAAACTGTCTTAAGAAAGATCAGCAAGAGACTGATTAGTGAACAGGAATGATGTTTGGATAAATAAGAGAAAACTGCGATGGAAGCAGGGGAAGAATAAATGGTGGGTGTAGTTTGGTTTCTAAGACACATCTAACAATCGTGGTGACTAGACACTATGACAAATGATGGCATACTGCAAAAAGCGAAGTACATATTCCAAATGATAAAACAGTACACCAGCAACTCATTTCCTGTGAAAAAATATACTCTATTTTCCCATACAGGATCCATATTTACCTGGATGTGGTAACTTGAATTTACACTTATCCATAGGCTTATAAGTAACATGCTACATAGAAGTTCTATACTATAAAATGGGGTAACATGTAGTAATCTGACACTAACACCTGATGAAAAATTTAGCCACTGAGTTTTCATGAATATTAACAACACATTTGTTCATCAAAATCATGGAATGATCATACTGGCAGATTGCGACTTCCCCATAAATACACAATCCTTGATATGCCGTGTATGTGCCAATTTTTAATGCAAGATTATGTTAGTTTTGTTATTATGCCCCTTCTCCATTAGTAATAGAATCTTGAACCCAATCAAATAAAAATTAACCAAGACTACTGCTTATGGTGTGTTTCTGAAGGAAATTTTTTTTTGTTTTGACTGCTACAAACTTCCGCCACAGTTGAAACATTTTCCATCCTGCAATGGAGTAAACCGAGAAGAGTTATTTTTTTTTTTGCTTATACTGGATTTCAAAATTCTACATGGTAAAATTTTTCTTACATTACTTATAAAAAAAATGGATAAGATTCTAAAAAGGTAATTATAAAATGCAATCTTGAAATATAACGTCTGCACACAATGCACCAAGTGCAGATTATCATGTACAAGTGTTCCTGGTAAGAATTTTGAGGAATCTTTCATTGTGAAAGTATTTCAAGGTTTATGGAGGATAAATGTGTAGAAACTAGGTGATTTCAACTAGTAAAAATTAATTTTGATAGTTTTGTGTACAAATTTGCTTATAAATAATTCAACTTCCAAAATGAAAGAGCCAAAATACTATGTAAAGTGAAAAAAGTACACTTAGGCCTACTTTTGTAATAAATAAAATGTCATAATATTGTTTAATCCAAAAATTACAAATATAAAATCTCTAATTGACCACCTTAAATGTTTACATACGTACTAAATAGGAATATCAGTAATAATCCGTGCAAAACTTCTTAACTTTTTAAACATGACTGAATCAAAGAATACAAAAAAAAATCTGCAATAATAAATTTACGTATTTTTGTTACTACCTGTAGCTAGAATAATATATTACATTTTTTATACAAATATGTATATTTATACAGTCAAATATAATGTAACATGAATACATTAGTATAGCTCTACAAGTCATGTAACAATAATTTGGATGTTTGACATATTTTGAGATGAACACAGATTACCAACCAGAACAAGAAATATTTGTCCTTGGGAAGTAAATGTCCAAAGAAGGTTTTATTTCATTTTTTTTTTTTTTTCAATTAGAAATCTTCAAGATGCACTAAAAATATTTTCAGAAATTTGACTTGCACTGTATCATAGTATTTCATGTGCATTCTTGTTTTTAAGTTATACATGTATTTCTGTACAGCTTGAGTAGAAACATCAGTTTTCATTCATGCCAAAATAACAATTTTTTTCTTTTCTACTTGTGTAGCACATAAACAATAATACTTAGTGTTTTAGTGTTACCATCAGCACAGCTTCTATCTCACTAACACAAACTTGAGGTTAAGACACATTTCAGAATTACCAGATTGTTTTTTTTTTAAATACTGTGGTGTCATAATGAGCACTTTATATCAGCAACACTGCTCGAACATAATGATACTGTGCGTTCAAAGCTGTCCTTACGCCGGCATGGTAACCGGTCCAGAGCAATGTTTCTCAGTCGGAGCACTCTGTGGTGCTCGCATCGTCGGCAGCTCATCTGTGTCATGAGCCGCAGCAACATCACATGAGGCAGCAGCTCTTGGCTCTGTCCTTCAGCTCAGCCTTGAGGTCCAACTTGCTTTTGCCCCCGCCACCCTGGTGGGTGTATGCCTTCTGACGCTGAAGCACCGCATGATTCTTGTTCAACTTGCCCAGCGCCGCCAGTGCCGCCACCTCAAAGGCATCCCTTACTGCCTTTCCAGACGTCTTGGCTGATGTTTCCACATATGTTGTGGCACCCACAGTCCTGCTTACCATCACCGCCTGTAAAGAAACATCAGAGATGCTCACAATATTATTTTTCAATGGGAGATTACAATTTATAATAATAGTATTACAAAATTACCAAAGAATGCTGCCTCAGCAAATTTGGAGAAATTTCACAGTTTACAAAATATTGAGTAGGTATATGTAATTACTTTGCATATGTTGTCTATTTCTATAAATATGAATCATGAATATAATTTCAATTAAGAGTGAATTTTCACAGTAACACACTTTCTTTGAAAAATTCTATGTGGTGGAGTTTTCCAAGAGGGTGGGGGACTCTTTACATTAGGGTCTTGAGAGCTGATGAGGGTGAAGCAGTGCTGGAATGCAAGGGTAAGGGAAACTGGAGATCCCGAGAAAACGAGCTAACCAGCAGCTTAGTCTGGCACAATTCCCATGTGTGAAAATCCGCCGGGGTGATCCCACCAAAAATTGAATCAACCGGTTTGCCTAAGTGGAAGGCAAGCTCTCTTAGCTGCTGCTTCACTGTAGCCCCTTGAAATGTTTTAGTTTTATGTGCAAAATGTATGAAGAATATTTTGCCATTTTGTTAGCTTTACGAGAGTAATCATCAGAGCTGTGAATGTGTTCGCAGTGTAGAATCCTTCAAAATATTAATGGTCAGTTTCACATTAAAATGAGAAAAGACTGTACTGTACAAATCAAAATATAGGTAATATATCTGTTTATGACCGAGTTAAATATTCTTTTACTCTTGCAAGCTGAATTCTGAAGTACTCCTTGACAAATTGGTTAATTAGCAATGCTTTTAACATTAATTATATTTTGCTCCAATTTTTATTAAAAGGATGGGCAAATAATAATGTTCCATTTTTAAAGATAATTTTAAAAAAACCTGCTTGTATGTCAAGGTAATATTTACACAATTTATTATATAACCAATGAAAAATGTGTTGAAAATGGCTTGATAAAATTGTGACATTTCGTTCATGCGTAATAAAAGAAATATCAATAGAATTAATTTGATGTCGGCTAACAGCCAGCGACACTAGAGCCCATTACAGCGCTCACGTGTCACGTGTCCCGCACATGCGCAAAGAGGCCGATAATGTTGAACTTTCATATCATGTTATTTTCCAGTGTAAAATGTGTTCTCTTGCATATGCAGTGTTTAATATGTCATAAAATATTTTTAAGTGTTTGTACTAATTTTAATTGTTGGGTTAAAAAATTCAAAGTGCTCACGGCACCTAGATTAAGAACGCCGTCATAAAGAGATGCTAAAATAATATTGAAATTAATGATGAAATTATAAAAATGTAAAACAATACTTAATTTAATTTGTGCCATTTTATTTTCAATAACAAAATATTTTACTCTGCGTGCATAGCACTTCTGCTTATGTAAACCCCATATGCGGGCATGGTAGATCCGTGCGACGCTTGTATCTGGACAGTCTGTCAAGGAGAGCTGGTGAGGTAAGACACTGTCACATACGCACTACAACTTTTGTTCACTGATTTAGGTTTCCATAGTTAATTTAGTTTACTGGTTAACCTTTGCTTGCATACGTTTTTGCCAGACATTTTCCCCAGCATTATGCTTCCGCTTTATTAATTTCTTGCGCCCTTGTGGCATTTTTAACTATCAAGGAGAAGGAGGAGAAAGATGTCGGAGAGGTCACGCGACCCACGCAACTTGAATCAGGCGCCATCCGCCTATGTTTATGGTGTTTCATTGTAACTTCTGCATTATTGCTACTGCAATTTTAAGAACTTTGTTTTTATGTATGTATTTGAGGGTAATTTTTGTGTTTGAATATTTTATGACATCATCACGTATAACCACATGGCCGACCGAAGCCAAGTCTTTGTATCCGCCATTATTGCATTTCAAGAGCTTATTTAGATAACATTGTATGTGCAATCATTTTTTTGTACTTGACCACGCGGTCAGGTTAATGTTTGATTTTACCGCCATCAGGCATGTTACAGCCTGTAACCACTCTAATCGTAAAGAGAAGCACTTTCTCAACAAGAATAGTATTTTATCTGAATTTAGTTTGCTGTTTCCACGCAGAAATATTGCAATTTCACCTGCACCATGTAGTCTGCTACGAACTTCGTCCAGCGGCATCCCTTGCCATCTAAACTTCTTTTCAAACATGTGTGTGTTTATTGTGAACATTCATCTCATGTCCCATATTATTTCATGTATCATTCAAGGGTCTATGTAGTTTTGTAATTAGTTTACAGTGAAATTATTCCATCCTAGCCGGCTCTGTGTATAAGCCGTCACCACGCTACCCACGTGCTGGAGGGCAAGCCCCGACGAGTTTGCGTTAGTGATGCTGAGTAATCACACGTGTTAATTTGTATTAAGGGTGTTCATTTGTAATTCACAGTGTCCTGTCTTCAGGGAAAAATCGTCAGTCCACCCTAGCGGCTGTCGGCCCTCTTCCCTTGTAAAGGCTGTGCTTTCACGCACCTCAGTGAGATCATCCATCTAGGCATGCGCTAGATTAATTACGGACTGGAGAACACCCAAGCGGATTTGGCTAGTCATGACTGAGATAATCATTTCATTGGCACGTTGATGTGTATGAATAATATAATTAAAAACAAGTCTACAGTGAACTTAATTGTTTTATTCAGTAGTGACAGTGTCCTAGCCATATATAGTTTATTAGGTGCTTTTTCCAGTTTAGTATTGCCTAAGTGTTGGTAAGTACACACAGGTGAGGCTGACACACAGAATCCCTGAGAACCCTGAGTCTCAATAGTGTGGTGATGGGAAGCACTGCTGGCACCCAAATTACCATTAAGTATTTGTGTCATTGTTCGTCTCGTGTCTCACCCGACTGTGTTAAATTGTAAAAGTTTTAAACTTTGTGATGATACAGTGAAATATAATATTTTATGATATTGACACAACATGAATTTTAAGTACGGTTGTCATGTCAAACAACTACACTATTGGAAATGCATTTAAGAATGCCTCGTAGGAGTACACGTATCTGCCCCAAAGTAAGTACACACAAAGAAGGAGGTAGTATGTGGGATATCCAGAACATTGAAAGCTACACACACAGTAGACAACTTAATGAATGTAACCACCCGAAACAGCAACACATGCAGCAATTCTGGCATGTAACCTGTTATAGAGATGCTTAATGCCTCTGGGGCAAAGTGTCTCACGCTCGCTGTTCTGCTTGATGATAAGTCATTGCTGGGGCTGGGCTGGGCTGGATATCAGGAGCATTCCCAATATTCCCCACATATGCTTAATGGAGCTAAGGTCTGGAGATGTAACAAACCAGGGTAGCATGTATACACCATGTAAATCATGCTGTGTTTCCCTAGTGACATGGGGACAAGTGTTATCGTACTGGAAAATTGGTTCTTGCAGTGTTTCAAGATATGGTCGGAGGATAGTATTGATTTCATCATGGATGTATGATGCACTCGTCGTGCTGCCCTGAATGAATACCAGAGGTAATCGGTGCTTCCATACCATAATCCCACATGTGGGTCCGGTATTGTGAGTGTGACTACACTATGGATTGTTCTGCTCGCCTGCACATCTGTGAATGTGAACACAACCATCACTTTGTCCAAGGCAGAAATTACTCGTCACTAAACACCACTGATCTCCATTCACTTCTCCAACACACTCTGGTGGTTAAGTGGTTAGCTTGCTCGCCTCCCACCAAGGTGAACCGGGGTGAATCCCCAACCTGGTCTCTCCTGGATTTTTGTGTGTGGAAATCGTGCCGGATTATCCTGCTGGTCGGTGGGTTTTCTCGGGGATATCCCATTTCCCCATCACTGTGATTCTGGTGCTGCTCCATTTTCACCTCTATTACCCTCATTACCTCACTGTTAACAGCTGCCCAAATCTCTTTACTCATGCTATCAAAGACATTCACAATAACGAGCAGGCATCAGGGGTAAACGCGCCTGAGGAACACGCGAACATAAACCTATCTCCAACAATCAATTGATTATTGTTCATGCAGACACATGGTGGAGGGGAGGGGGGACAGTGACTCTGATTGTATGTGTGTGTGCTGTTCTGTCAGTCAGGACTGCCCGAACGATCCTTCTGTTCAGGTGCTCATGGGTACAGCGAGGTGGCACAGGTGTGGCTAACCAGATAAAAGAGCCCTCTTTTACCCATGTTCTCCACTACCGATCGACCACTGACAAGTCACAACCCAAGTGAGTAGCAACTCTGCGGAATGTTGAGCCATCCTCTTGTAGTCCCACTATACGGCCACGCTCAATCACTTAACTCTTCAATTGGTGCTCACTGTTGTTTTTCATGCATTGCAGACACACTTTGTGATACACACACAATGGAACTGCATAGCCAACTGCACTCGTTGAGTTTTTATATGACCTCTGACAAAGACAGTGGGTCTGATGGCTGTAGACAGTGCAGGTGACTGGTGGTCTTCCACTTATAATCAGAGTACTCTCGACACACTGACAGTTTGTGTTGTAAAACCTATTTGGATTGGGCAATGTTTACTAGATATTATTCATTACATTTCTGCTAGTGTGTAGTTGTATTAAAGTACATGATCACTTTTTCTTGTCATACAGTTCCTCAATTTAAAAAAAAATGTTTTTCTTTCTTAAGTATATTAAGTATTAAATTACAGACTGGAGTGGTACATAGTACTTCCATACCTGTTCAGAAGTGACTGGTATCCTACGAACTTTGGCAAGGCTGGATATGGTCTCTATGTCATTCCTCATGTCTGCTTGGCAACCGCACAGGATCACCGGTGTGTTATCGCAGTGTTGTCGGATTTCTGGGTACCACTGCAACACAAGATAACAAATGTCACACCTGCGTGTTGTCTTGTCTGTCGTGAAGACTGGCTCCTCAGCAAACCTAAACAACGTTATTTATACTTTTGAGAGAGTTCACTTCTATTAAACAATCAACATCAATTCAGAAGAAAAGGGTCAGCTGCACCACATAATATTTAACTTTTCTGTTTTGTTTTGTTAGTATATACACGTTTGAACACATTGACGTTATACAAAATTAAAATAATACTGGAACTGTTGTGATTTGTTAAGTTAGTGTCATGTTGGGCAAACAAGGGACATGACGATTGGTGGGATTGGCACCTGGAGTCACCCAGTATCGTGATGGCAACATGAAGGGATGTAAGATATTGTTACATAAATGTAAGTGTGAAAGAATAATGAATGAAACATGGCGCAGTCGCAGGTGCGGAGCTACAGTATTGAAGAACGACTGCCACAGAAAGCAGACATAGTAACCATCAAGATCAGTTGTTCAGCAGTGTATTGACTACATCTCTGAAATTGCGGTACGGGCATCATGGCGGACATCAACAAACCAATCGCTTTGGTATTAACTGGCAATATAAGTGACAATTGGCGCAAATTTAAGTAACACTTTGACATATATACGATTGCCTCGGGGAAGTCAGAGAAGCCATCTGCAGTAAAGGTTGCGATCTTTCTCAATATTGTGGGTGAAGATGCTGTTGAGATATTTAACACATTTAACTTGCCTGATGAAGCCAGAAATGATTATAAGGAGGATGTCAAGGCTTTTGAAAATTACGTCCGCCCCCGGAAGAAATGTTCCATATGAGAGGTTTCTGCTATATTCTCAGAAGCAAAAAGAGGGAGAGCCGTTTCAACAGTTTTTAACCGACTTGAAGACACTCACGCGTAGCTGCGGATTTGGTGATCAAGCTAATGATATCGTTAGGGACTGTGTCTTCATAGGAGTCTGTGACAAAATACTCCAGAAAGAAATGTTGCAAACACATCTAACATAAGAGCGGGCGTGTGAACTAGCAATCTTGGCAGAAGTCAGTCAACAGCAACTGAAGTGTCTTTAAAGTACTACACCGGATACACATCTACCAGAGAGTGGAACAACCACGTATGTAAATACTGTGGTGAAACACAAAAGGGGACAGGATTGGCACGCCAGAAAATCTAGTGGGCAAGCCCCACAAAACTGTAAACAGTGGGGATTCAGTCATCCTAGATACAGGTGTCAGGCTTATGGCAAACCATGTTTCAAATGCAGAAAACTCAATCACTTTTCCAACATGTGTAAAAATATCAACCATATCAAGGAAGTGAAAGTTGCACATCATAACGGTGACAGTGAAAGTAAGGATACTTTTCTTATAAACAGTGTACAGGTTAGGGCAGAACTACCTAGTGGTATATGATTACTTGTCAAAATGGCTGGTAATTATGTTGTTACCAAATAAACAATCTAATAGTGTACTTGATGCTCTCAAGGGTATATTCTCCACACATGGCATACCAAGAGTTATTGTTACTGACAATATGCCATTCAACTCCTATGAATGTCAATGTTTTGCAGCGGAGCACGAATTTGAATTCCATATGTCGAGTCCTCATCACCATCAGTTGAATGGCATGGCTGAAAAGGGTGTAGGTATTGCGAAAAGCATCTCGCGTAAAAGCAAAAAGGAAGGGAAGGAATATTGGTTAGCTTCGATGGAATATCGAAACACCCCAATTATAGGTCTGGGGAAAGCTCCAGCTCAAATTTTAATGAGTCGCTTAGTGAGAACAAGACTACCGGTATCCACAAATAACCTCATTCCTAAGGTTGCACCCCACATGAAATCAAAACAAGAGTTGAGGCAGTTGAAGGTGAAAAGTCACTATGACAAAAGGGCAACACGGAAACTCCAGAATTCCAGAAAGGACAATCAGTGGTGGTACAAAAAGGCAAAGTATGGAAAAAAAAAAAGCCAGGGATTCTAGATAAACACAAGGCTCCTCGGTCATATATAATAACTGATGAGTCTGGCAAGATACTATGAAGGAACACCAAATTCTTAAAGTCTTCGTCTCGTAAGGTGCAGCAGGAAGCTATGGGTCATGTTAGAAGAGACCCCAGGGATGGTGAAACTAGCGTGAACGAGTGCAGTCAGGACACAGAGTGGATGCCTGAATAATAGCGACGAGAGAATGCCACAACTGTGGAATGTATGTCCCCTGACTTTAGAGGCTTTGATAACAGTGTCAGTCCAAGTAAATTAATGTACACTCAGAGTGGAGAGGTGAAGACAGTTCGTGAAAGTGGAATTGTTACTAGAGCAGGTCGCAGGGTGGTCAAACCATTGCGATATCAGTGAGGGAAATTGACATATCTGACAGACTGAGTTTTGACTGATTGTACATGTAGACTGAACTGTGTATGTGCAATGGTGATTTGTTACTGGTGATTTGTTATAATTATGATTGTGTAACTAGATTAGTTGAGAGAATTTCAAAAGCTTGAAATCAACCTGTATCTAAGGGGAAGATGTTGTGATTTGTTAAGTTATTGTCATGTTGGGCAAACGAGAGACATGACGATTGGTGGGGTTGACACCTGGAGTACCAGGTATCGTGATGATGACATGAAGATATGTAAGATATTGTTACATAAATGTAAGTGTGAAAGAATAAAGAATGAAACAGGAACCACTGAAAATTTATCCAAATTACTTCATTTTGCATTAGGGTTGACGCCGGCTAACAGCCAGCAACGGTCAGACCATGACGGTGGCACTCACAACTCATGTGACACATGCGCAAAGAGGCCATAACACGAACTTTCCCGTAACAGGATTATTATTGTTTGCAGTGTACTATATGTTTCTCCATTCTCTTTCAGGGATAAAAGTATTATAAAGTGTTAAAAATGTCTTTTTATAATATTGCTTCATGTTGGCTTTTGGAATTTAAAGTGCGTGCTGCGCAGAAGAGCTGGACACTGATATTCAGGTGTGAACACCTTCAAAAGACAATTTCTTGATAATGATATTTCTGATTTAAAATTGCTTTAATAATTTTCTATCTAAAATAATTTAAGTGCCACTTCTTTTCATGTAATAATATTTTCACTCGGCGTGCATAGCACTTCCACTTGTGCGAACCTCGTAGGCAGGCATGGTAGGTCCGTGCGACCCCTGCCTCTGGGCAGGCATCTGAGGACAGCTGGTGAGGTAAGATGCTGTCACGTACACACTTCATATTTTTGCACCGAGTTAAATTTCCATAGTTCACTTTAGTTTAGCGGTTAACCTTTGCTTTGCGTGCGTTTTGGTGCGTTTTGCCAGACATCGCCAGCATAATGCTTCAGTTTAAATAAATATTTTGCAGCCCTTGTGGCTTTTTTAACTTAAATCGAGGGAAGGAGGAAAAATGTAGGAGAGGCCATGTAGCCCGCGCAACTTCGAATCAGGCGCCATACGCCTATGTTAAAGGCTTTTACATTGTAATTTCTGCTTCATTGCCACAAGCAATATTAAGGGTAAATATGTAAGGTATGTATTTTAGGATTTTGTGATGTTAAATTTTACGGCCACACCATTTGCGACGTGGTTAACCGCCGTCCAGTTCACATTTGCGCCATCACCGTGCTTAAAGGTTCTTGTTTGAAATTTTTTGTGCACCATAATTTTCTCAGGGTAATATGTATTGTTTCATTAAAAGGGTTCTTGTAATTTTGTCATGATTGATGTTTTGTAACTGACCATGCGGTCAACCGCACACGTGGATATTTCCACCATCATGCAAGCTAGCAACGCTTGAATGTTTTAAATGCAATCAGAAATATTTTTTGAAGAGCGCTGTAATTTTGATTTCAATGAATTTTTCTGAAAATATTACAATTTCACCTGCACCACTTGGCCGCTAAGAACTTCATCCAGCGGCATCTGCGTTGTGTAAGAATGCTTTCACGCATCTGTGTTTATTGTGCATGTTCATATCGTGTCCCATGTTCTTTCATCAATATTTGTGTAATTTTGTACGGTGACATTATTTTCATCCTAGTCTGCTAAGTGTAAAGACCGTCACCACACACTCCACGTGGTTTGGAGGTGCGTCCCGACGAGTATGCGTTAGCGATATCAGTAATCACACATGTTAGTGTTAATTTGTAAATTCTCTGTTCCCAGTCTCCAAGAAAAATCTACAGACCACCCTAGTGGCTGTAGATCCCTTTTCTTGTGGAGACTGTGTTTTCCAACACCACGAAGAAGTCATCCATCTAGGAGTGCGCTAGTAAAACGACTAGCTGGGGTAATCACCCAACAGACTTAGCTAGTCATGCCCGAGTCTCAGTCATTAATTCATATTCCAGCATGGTATGTACTTGGGAACCAAAAAATGCAACCTCAGTGACAAATCTATGTCTTTCTATTTAGCGTTAACCAGCAAACTCCCACCTTTTTCAGTGTTAAATGTCTAGTAATGCAAAGTGCTTTGTAAAGATGCTCGGGTGAGACGAACACACAGAACCCACAGCATCCCTGAGAACCTTGAGTCTCGCAGTGTGGTGTCTGGGAAGCACAGCTGGCGCCCACCTGCAGTAAGTAAAGTGTATTCTTTCATCCTGTGTCTCACCCGACGGCGTCAGGGTTATCTAAAAAAAAATTAAAACTCTTCAAATTGACAGTGAGGTGTTGAGTGCTGGCGATGGTAAAATAGGACAAACATGGAGTAACGACAAAGATGGGGGAAAATGAAGTTACCTAATAGAAAACACCAGCCGACAAGAATGTCCACCACATTTCCCACAGGCAAAAATTTGGGTAACCCCACTGGGAATTGAACCTAGTTTGCTTTTACGGGAGGTGAATAGTCTGACTACTATACCACTGTGGCCCCTAAAGTAAATAAGAGAACAGGAGGCTGTGAATAATGCTACTTTGAGAGAGACATTTGTAATTCTTGCCTAGCCCACAGAATGAGGTGAAAAAAGAAGGAATCGCAGTTGTATGAGTTTGGGGGGGGGGGGGGGCTAAAAGAACCCATAGGAAGCCCCGACATCGCTGTAGTTAATGTTTGCCACACTACCCAAATGAAAACCCCCAATTGTAAAATTTCCAGCTTGCACAGTGTTGAAGTTTGAATGGGAACCCCTGCAAGACAAGTCTAGAAATCAATGACCCAACCGTGGTTCCAGGAGGGAGGATGAGCGTTATCTGATTCATCCAAAAAATCATCCCTGACATCTCTCACGTTCCAAATACTTCTTTAAATGCCTTTTTACATCACCACTCTTTTAAAAATTTCTTTTGATGACAATAATTTCATAGTGTCAAAAAACTGTGCAAACTGTCATCACAGTATAAACAAATGGTAGATCCCTATGTTTTTGAACATTTGGTTTTTGCTAATTAGTGAACAATTCATGCTACTGCAAAAAGTTCCATATTTTAAACCTTAAGTTAAGAATTTTGCCTCTTGTGCACAAATTAAAGCATGAAAACCGCATTTTCATTTCTATTATTTTGATCATTTATATTAATTATTTACGATCTTTTGCATTGTTATGCTGAGAAAGATTTGCCATGATGTTTGGGAGAGGCAAAGAGAATGAGTATACGTGCTAAAGATCAAACAATTTTTGTCATATTTATTTTTATCTTGGAAACATTCAAATTAATCATCAAAAGTGAATAACAATTAAAAGTATCGGTATACCAATGTAAAATTTTGGGAACTTATGTTGTCAAAATATGCAGAGGGTTAATGTGTGACATATATGCAATGCAGATTAGCATATGAAAACCAACACTGTAAAATGACCCTCTTAAAGTAAAGACATAGTATGACATGTAAAAGACTGGATATTAACTCACCAGCCTTGTGTGCAAATTTACACAGTGTTGCAGGTGATCACTCACAAGGGAGACCATTCACTTTTAGTCCAGCTCCAACACACATATACAGTACGTACAACTCATGGACACTGAAGGGAACATGGGAAGAAAACTAGCTACGTGCATCTTTATTAAATGAAAAGCCTCCATTTAACAATGAAAAATATTTGCATAGATTCAAAGCTAGACTTCTACTTTAATAAGCTTAATGAAAAGTATTAGAAACCAGCACGCAGCAGCTTAAAATTGTGTTCATCTCATTATGTATATTCAAAATAACAATTATTCATTAGGTGTCAGGTAACTGGAAGCAATGTCCTTTACCGTGTTGATTATTATACTTATTCCGCATCACTACATCTGTACTTGGCCAGTCTCCAGACGATCTGCCATGACACTGACTATTATCAACAACACACGAGTCCAAAAACACAACACACTACTCTAGTCAGCCATACTACACTCCCCTTTCCATTTCATAATTTAACACTAATAAATTTAGCCTATTTGGTACTTTAACTACTTTAGTTGAACATCTGTGCTGCAGAGCGCTCACTGGCGTCACAGGAAATCCTCTGAACGCTTCATCCTCTTCATCACTCTCACTTCTCTTCCAGTCTGCTGTGCTGCTCCCTGAACTCCCTGCTTCCTCCTCATTCTGCTGGCCATCCCACTGCAGCCTGGTGGCTCTCTCTTCGTCCTTCTTCTTGGAGGCTGGATTCCCCGACTGCCTCTGAAGATCCCAATTTTCCTCTTGTGTCAAGCTGCCTTCTCCCCTCTCCTGTGCATGTTCACCTGTTCTGGCCCACTGCTTCAAATGATCCACGTGCACTAACTCGACCCTGTCACCCACCTGTGCTTGATATGTAACAGCACTCACCCTTCTTCTAATTACCCCTTAAACACACGTGGCATCTTCCCCCTTCACTGTTTTTACCAGAACCGTATCACTTTCTTGAAACACCCTAAGTTAGTCTCTCTTTCTGTCCAATTGGCACTTCATGTGCTCTTACTTTTCTGCCATATCTCTTGAAAACGACGGTTTTAGCAGTGCCAAGCAGGTTCGAGGGTGCCTCTGTAGAAACACTTCTGCTGGGGTTTTCTTGGTAATGGAATGTGGAGTGTTCCTGTATACAGATAAAAACACATCCAGTCTGTGTTGCAATGTGCATTGCAGCTTCATTTGCTGGTCTTCTTGCAGCTGCCATTTGAGTGCTAATTTGATGGTCTGTTATGCCGTTCCGCCACACCATTCGATTTTGGGTGATGTGGGGGAGACTTAGCATGTTTCACACCACTGGAAGACAAAAAGCCACCAAACGCCTCCGACTGAAAAGGTGGTCCATTGTCCTTTGGTAACCCAAATGCTGCAAACCGTGTTCGTAACTTTTCCACCGTATGACTCGCTGTAGTTGCAGACATTGGAATTACTTCCAGCCACTTTGAAAAGGCATCAATCACGATTAGAAACTTATGTTTATGCCCCATCTGCAAAATCCAGGTGCACTCGCTGCTATCTTCTCCAAGGTTGTAGTGGTACCGGAGGGGCGGCATTTTGGCTTAGCTGACACACACCACATTGCCGCACCTCATTCTCAATCTGG
This sequence comes from Dryococelus australis, assembly GCA_029891345.1. Taxonomy (NCBI): domain Eukaryota; kingdom Metazoa; phylum Arthropoda; class Insecta; order Phasmatodea; family Phasmatidae; genus Dryococelus; species Dryococelus australis. The sequence continues at coordinate 256,216,467 of CM056994.1, read as the reverse complement.
CTGTCCATACCAGGCCACCACACATAACTGCGAGCCAACATCTTCATCCTGGTAATGCCAGGATGCTCTTCATGTAACAACTTGACAACTCTTTCATGCAACACCTTTGGAATTACGACTCTGTTCCCCCATAGCACACAATTCTGCTCCATGGACAGCTCTAACTTTCTGACAGCATAAGGCTGAAGCTCTGGTGCCACTGTTTTAGGCCACCCCCGCAGAATAAGATCAGACAACTTTGACATCACAGCATCCCGCTGAGTAGCTTATGCAATATCCGCTGCATCTAACGGGATGTCCCCAAATGGTGCGAAGAAAAACTAGGTCTCCCCCAGCCATGGCTCACCAATTTCTTCTTGCACCTTTAGTAATGGCAAACGAGATAATCCATCTTCATGCCTAATCTCTGCACCCTGCTTATATTTCACGTCATACTGGTAGGCTCCCAACATCAATGCCCAACGCTGCATTCTGGCAGTTACTGCATATTCCGAAATGCTCTCGCACACACCTTGCTTCCTACGCAACAATTTTACGCGCTCGGCAATCACAATTTTCTTAGGCGCGTAATGTGTCGTCAGTACCTTCACCAGCTCTGCATACGATTTTGTTCATGGCTTATCAGGTACGCACAAATCCTTTAACACCACATACGTTTTGGGGCCTAACAACGTTAAAAACAAATTACACTTTTCCTTTTCCAAGCATGTGTGACCATCTACCAGGAACGAGCAGCATGGCAGCTTGCGGAATGGTGGCAAGTGGTACTAAGTGTCGAATCACGGTTTTATCTGGATACAGACGGCAGCCGAATTCAATGGCTGTACATTGGGCCATTCTGTCGTGCTCTAGTACTGAACAAATTTTCATTCATTTTGATGAATATTTTATTCAATCATAGTTTTAAACATTAATTATTGTTAACTCAAAATTAATGCTACTTTTCTTTTGCAATGCAATATTACTTGGTCAGAGCTCAATTTTGTTGCCAGAGATAATTATTTGTAAGTTTTTAGCCTCCTGCGCACAGCCTCAGTGCTCTGTTGCAGCTGAGTACAGCTGCCGCTCCTCCAGCCAGTCCCTTGCGCTCGCCGGAACTGCAAAGAAACACGGGAATCTCGCCCTTAACTGAGCTTCATCCATGCTCCCTCAGCTTCTGCACCTAGCCAGGAAACTCAGCAGCGCGGTGTGCTTGCTTCGCACAGTCGAGAAACTTTCAAAGTAAACTCGTCGCTTGAAAACTATCCACTTAAAATTTTTACATTTTACTGGCAAATTACTTAAATTTTATAACTATGATGCAATCATATTTTTTTACTAAAAATATTTTGAACGTAAAAATTGCAAAACAATGGTCTGTTGATTATTTTTTGGACATGCACAGAAAAATAGTTAGCAAGTGAGAACCTGTTTGTCTTAGAGTTAACCCAGACAAGGTGACTCTCGGTGCCAATAGGGTTAAATTTCTTAGTTATGTCTTCTTATAGGACCTCACAGGGTAGTTCCTATTTTGAATTTCCCACGCCCTAGAAATATCAAAGTTGTACAGAATTTTCTTGGAGTAATGGGATATTACTCACATTTTATTGATCGCTATTCAGAACTGGCAGCACCTTTGAACCACCTTAAGAAGAAGGATGTTCCATTTGTCTGAGGCGCCGAGCAGGAAAGTGCTTTTCAAAATCTGAAGCAGGTATTGTCATCTGCCCGGTTCTTCATTTGCCAGATTTTCTAAGCGTTTCGTGGTACAAGTCGGCATGTCGTCCCTGGCCTTAGGAGCCGTTCTGAGCCAAAGGACTGATTTTGGTTTAGTGCCTATAGCCTATGCTAGTCGGACCTTGATGGAGGGTGAACACAATCTTGGTATCTACGAGAAGGAGGCATTGGCCTGCATTTTTGGCTTAGAGAAATTTGAGTCTTATTTAGAACATGAAGAATGGGATTTGTATACAGATAATCAAGCCTTAAGCTGGGTTCTTAACCACCCCCAACAGCTAGGCAAATTGAGATAATGGGTGTTGCGGCTCTCGAGCTTACGCTTCCAAGTTCATCACCTCCGCGGCACTGAAAACCAAGTGGCCGATGCCCTTTCCAGGATGCACGATACAGATGAATTTGAGGTGGGATGGACGGAAAGTCCGGTCGCATCCATCAACTTTACATAGGGTTTCCCAGAATTTTTTAGTTAAGTTACGCCAAGTCCAAGTTGTTGTTGATTTCTGTTCGCGTGTGCTGGAGGAGGTTAAGGAGGACAATGATGTTCCCTATGTTGCTGATAAGGATTTTCTTTACACCGGGAAGACAGGGAAGGCCCGTAAAATAGTTGTTTTGCTGTCATTGCAAAATATGGTAATCAGCTATTTTCATGGTTCGGTTTTCGACGGGCATCAGGGCATTGGTAAGACCTTCCAAAAGATTGCTAATTATTTCTCATGGCCATCTTTGAGAAGCGATGTGCCTACCTTCGTGTGGTCCTGTGAAGCCTGCCAGAAATGCAAACAGGCGCGGAACATAAATGTTGGGTAGAGTGTGTGTCAGCTGCCGGAATTGTCTTGGGAGACATTTTTGGTCCTCTGGTCCGTTTTCATAAAGGGAACATATAAATCCTTATTTTGTTGGACACCTATTCCAAATTTGTATCTTGCTTCCCCTAAGGAACATGAAGTCATATACGATAGTGCGGGTTCTCTCTGAACAGGTATGGAAGTGTTCAGTGCCCGGCCGAGATTTTGACTGATTATGATAGGTATTTCACTTCGAAGCTGTTTACGGACATGTGTTTCCGCTGGGTAATCAAGCATTTCACTTCCAGTTCATATTTTCCTAAAGGGAATCAAGTGGAATGATTCAATAAGGACCTAAAGGCCTATTTGACTATCTTTTATAACCAGGATCACACCTGTTGGAATGAAGAGCTTAAGTTCCTCAACGAAGGCTTCACTAGTGCCCTGCATGGCTCTAAAGGTGCTCCTCCTTCCTTGCCCTTTCTTGGGCTGTCCTTGACACATCCGTTGCTCAATCTTTGGAATATTCCACCCTTTCCCTCTCCTTTGTCCGAGGCTGACCAGGACAGGCTGGGCGAGATCTGCCAGCGGTTAGAGTCTGCCAAGAAGGCTGTAAATGATAGATTAAATGTTTCGCGTTCTCTTTTTGTGCCGGGTGATCTCGTGCTTTTGAAGTTTTTTTTCAGTTGGCAGACTTGGAAAATGATCTCTCTTGTAAACTTTTTCCAAAATTCGAGGGGCCCTATAAGATCAGTAAGTAGTTAGAGCCCAACTCGGATAATCTCGTGTTCCCATTATCAGGTGAACAGTTTATAAAAGTGCATGTCGCACATTTGAAATGTTTGTATCTAGGTCTTAGTTGATATATTGGCTCCCACCTATTGTCTGTATTTGTTTGTAATGGTGCATGCTATTTTTTTTTCCTTTGCCTTATCCTTTCTTAGTTAGTTATTTTTTTGTTTATTCTTTCATTTAATATTATTCCTGTTTATTTCATGTTTGAACACGTCTTCCTCTCGAGCCACGCTGAGGAAGCCCTCTGGACGTTGCTTTCTGAACTTCATGGTACCATCCTTCAAGACTCTGCTACTGGAGTTCTGCAACCATTCTATGAGCTCGAGAAGAAACCCGGCATTAGTGTATTGAACTGTTTCACTGGATTTTGTGTACCTTGCCCGGGGAAGAACTGCCTTTGGTATTCGAGTGAACAGAAAGCACTGAAGAATCATTTGTGCTTTCGTTTCTGCCTTGAACTATGATGTGATATTTGGTGTTTGTTTGTTTTGGGAGACTGTTCCCTTTTCGTCTATTAACTTATTTTTCTTCCTCTTCAGTGTCTATGAACTTCTAAGTGTATGAACTTTCTGGGAAGTTGTGCCAGGGTTACCAGAGTATAGACCAGACGTACTTTGTTTTTCTGCTCTTAAGTGAGGGTTGCTTTGAGAGGGGGGTTGCAATAGTGTTGCTATCTAGACAGTAGTTCACTTTGCCGCCACCCTCGCAGGTCGCAAGGACTTTCTCCTTGGCGGGCTCGGATACCCCTCCTTTCTCCTTACACCCCCTCCCCACCAAACCACTTCTCCTATCTCGGCGCATGCCCAATATTAATTTCGTTCCTGTACGAGACACAAGGTGGTGTGGAGCTACATGTGCGTGTCAACTGCCGCCGTCCAGTTTTTTTTCGACGAGTCGGCAACCACGAGTCAAGAAATGAAGGGGCCGAGAATTCGCAAGGCATCAGCAGCTCAACAAACCTAAACGTAATAAGAATTCTTTCAGTGTTGACGAGTGTGGCAATTCTTTTTCTGCGGTTATGTTTTAGATATTTTTAGTGATCGTGATGATGGGAATGTGACGAGCAGTGAGTGTGGATGACGTTGTGAATTGGGCAGTAATTTGAGTATGTTTGTAACTTAGGAATCGTAACTTGGTAGCTGGCTTAGCGGATTTGTTTTGCAATTAGCTGCTTATCTAGGTTTGCTAGAGTAAAGTATGTAATACTTTTATTTGAGGTTTGGCTTGCAAGATAATTCGTGTTAGTTTGAAGTAGTTCGCCTTCAATTCTTTGACCTACTCGGCTGGCCCGGCCTAATTGTTTTTTTTTTTTTTTTTTTTTCAGCTGTTCCACCCGCCACGGCAGATATATATATACATAACGAAGTATTAGAGTGAATTTAATAGTAATTTTAACTTGTTCATTTTAGCATCACATCCTTTGATGGGGCATTTTGCCTGCCGCACTTGCTGTACATTTAATCACTTGTAATTGATGATTTACTCTTGTTGTCGGATGATTCCGAGTTTACACAAAAGTTCTTGTTGGTATTTGTTTGAGAATCAGGTGTCATGAGTAACTTAGAATTGAGAGAATCTGATTTAAATATTTAATGTTGCTACGCAGTGTTAAAGCGCTTGGTCACCCCGGAAATATCCAGTATCATGAGTTCTCAAATTGTTTAAGGATTTGGTCGGAAAATGACGTAACCCGGGTGCGTACATTGGTAGCCTTCTACATGCATCAAATGTGTAAATGAACCAGTACTAATTGGTTAATTTTAGGCTCAGGCTAGAGGCCAGTTTTTATTATTCACTGTGGCCTTAACACCTGTATGTTTTCGTCTTTGCGCTTCTCGAAGGGTTTTCTTAATTTGAATATTTTCACATGAGGAAATTGATTGTGAACCTTGGGTGAAGTGGAAGATAGTCAATGGAAACCAAATGTTTGTAAATTTCACACTGGATTGACGTGTTGTCAATTTGAATTATACGCTTATCTTATGCCTTGTACCTGATTAGTTTTATGAAGTGGCATGTTTTATCTAGACGGGCCTCAAGATATTTTAACTTGCCCTGTAAAAGAGCTGACCTTTTAAGGTCATTCACAAATTGTATATGAATTATTATTGTTTCCCTTAAATGGAAACTAGTTGTGAGTACAAATATTAAGGGTGAAAATATGTGCTTTTTTAATATTGCAGGTACAAAATGATATTGGTATTTCTTCAATCAAAGTAATTTTGTTAAAGAGTGCGCAATGCATTATATTTTAATATGTATTTTGATTTATTTGAACTATTTGGGGTGTACGTTCTAAAAATAAACTTGAATTGAAACAATTGATTATTGTATTGTATTTCATTTGTCAAATGGACTGCTGTGTCAGTTCAATAGGTATGCTACTCAGATTTCTTTAAATGCATGTGACGTCGCCCTAGCTCTGTGCGCCACACGGGGGGGGGGGGGGGGCAGCCCGGTAGTGCTCACTGCTGCATGAACCGCATGTTGTGTATCAGTGTGTGTGTAGTGTGGTATGTCGTTCGTGTGTGAACGAAGTAGGGATCCGTTCGTTGCATCCAAAGAACCGCTTTACAAGAGTAACTGGTGACTAGCCTATTCATTTCTGGGTAGAAGTGTGACCCCCTTAAAGCAGAGTCTAATGCATGCCCGAGGAAGTGTTATCTCCTCCTTGCGTCCCTGCCTTAATTTATATTTTAAGGTTGAGTGCTCATCCACGTGGTGCACGTGTGTTCACGCTGACACAAACTGAGACACTCTTAATTATTCTGTAATTTTTCCAAGTGCTATGTTGTATGTTATTTTGTTTTGAGATGCTGGTAAAATATTTCACATTTTAAGGAAAATATACATTCGAAGACGCTTGCAGTTCCGGCAGCCATATTACCAAGTTCACGGAACAAATTTCCAACAGCTCATATATTAATTTTCACTTTAATTATTTTCGCTGTTTGGAAAGGGTTTAAATGTATGTTTAATTTTTGTTATATTTTATTGTAGTGTTTTATGTCTTCTGCTCGCCTGTTCTGGCATTGTTACGTATTATGTATATTTCAGAGACACTTAGTAACAATAACGAGAGACTGTCCAAAAGAACTTCGAACAAATTAATCTACGTACAATAATCTACTGATTATTTTCTTACACTCAGTTGTCTTTGTATGAAATGTTTTGCATTTTGTCTTGTATAAACATTTCCCTCGAGATGCTGGCGGGAACGTGTCCGTTGCTAACAGTACCTACAAGCCACCATCTTTAATCTGGTTCAGTGGATCTTCGAGGGCGGACGTGCGCCGCTCCGCGCCACGTGCCACGGGAGCAGTGGCGTGTAGTGAGTTTTTTACAGGGTAAGTAATATAATAGATCCACATACTTGAGTGTTTTAGATAGCATTTAGTTAAATTTCATTAAAATATATTTCATTACACACTTAACAATACAATAAATGATTTATATAAGCCGGGTTGTGGTTCCATTTTTAATTTCTACTGACAAACGCAACTTTCAACTTTGCTTACCCTCCGCGTGTATTTACGTTTTATAATACCTGACATTAGTTATGAAAACGGAAACGAGATGAATGTAATAATAACTAAACTGAATATTATTTGGAGAGCATATTACAAATTATAAGAAAACTCCCATTTTACCCGAACTCTTTCATCCACTTTCCAAGGAAAAATTAGGACTGGAGGATGCAAACAGAACGCCTGCGTACCCTGCCCGTGTTGTTGCTTGGAGTTCGATTCATCGCTAGTCAGTCGCTCCAGTTTGTGGAAATAAATATTAGATAGCAGCACTATGCGTTTACACGAAAACTCTGTTTCTCCAATCGAAAATGGAAACTTAGAATTAAGTGTGTTTAATGTTAAGGCGAAAACTATAAAGAGTCAAACATTTCCTAAATGTACAGGATAAGCATTGCTTACCTTGCGTCTATGGAATAAACGCCACTGCACGGGAGCTTCATCAACTTGCGTTAATCATTTAGGGTGTCAATAGTTTAAACTTGTAAATTTACCGGAACCTTTTTCGTAGCTTTTGCTCTCCCGTGTGCCGACCCTCCTCTCCGCCTACTCGCGACCCCGGAGAGTTTCTTCACATAGTTTTTCACCGGCTAGTTAAGCAATTTTTCGTCGCATCAGCCCCTGCCCAGGCCTCGTGTGCCAGGCCCGCTTCAGGCACAGGTATCGATTGTATTACCACGTGTACGCTCTCTATGGTAATATATGTCTCTGTTGAAACCCACGTGTCTTATTTTAACGTAAATAACTTTCACCTCGGGAACTGGCCCTAACCAGCGAGTGTAACCACATGGTCGTCGACCACGTACTCAGATTGTGAAAATTATTGCCATGACTTTCTTAAACACATAGTAAGACTTGTGCTGCGAGGGGATGCTGCCACAGGCTGTCGACCTATAACGACCCTGAGAGAAGGAGTTCCTCGTGCTTTTCCGAGTAACTGAAAAGCTGGCGCCCTGGGAAACTACAATCTGAATCCGCCTACATAGGTGATCTGGAGTATCATTAAAGTAATCTGGCATCTTATGCCTCTCGCAAACAACGTCATATATTTATACGAATAAACCAAGCCCATTATAGTAATAGCGACCACATGCACAAGTATGTTATAATCATGGTATGTATCAGCATCTACCAAAACTTTTATAGGCTTAATTAGCATTAATTTTAATGCCAATACTGCCAGGCTCTGGAGACTTGGGATGTACGAGGGTGATAAACAGTCTTAACTTTAGTGATATTCTTGTATGATTGAAGTCATTAACTGTAAACAATAAGTTATATCACTTTATTGTAAGATGTTGAGTTGAGAAAATTTTGTTTGTAGTTATTTTAAATAAAATTAGGAAATTATAACAAACTCTTTTATTTAATTAAGACCTCCATCCCTTAACGAACTTGGTTTTAGCCCACTGAATTTCGAGAGAGAAATTGTAACGATTTTTAAATAAGTATTCGTTATTTAAAAAAATTTCGGGCACATGGCCTTGTGCGGTTGCACCTGTCGCACAAGTCCCTAAGGATGACCTTGGGCATATGAAGTGTGCTGAAACAGCTCCATGTCCATGCACTGGTGTTTCGGGGCGTCCTAAAGCCCCATAACTGTGCTCAGCTTCATCCAGACAGCATCTGCGAAAAAATCTTGAGTATCAGATTTGTATGCATTGCTTGGAAGGAGAGCAAAACTTGAACCACTCAGCGTGGAGTTCGAAGTGACACTATAAACATGCAGTTCATGGTTCTGACGAGAAACATGGAATTTTTTTTTCGAGAGAACTTGTTATCAAACAATTATGTTTTAAAACAGATTGCTATATCCTACATTTTCTCATTCATTTCTTTTAATAGGCACCCTTATGAACCAGCCTACAATAGGTACACTGTACAACACAATGTAACGGTTTACAGTTTACAGACTGTTTCAGAAAGAAGCGCCTTCATATTCGTACTCGTGGAAATTATCAAATTGAATGTATTCCGTCTATCTTGAAGTAGTTTACGGGTTTAAGCTTTTGAGGTACTGAAGAAGTGGAGCGCTAAGAGTGAAGCTGGTGCACACATTACATTTTTCGTTGCTTCTACATGCATACAAGGCAATGAACTGACGAAGCAAGTGTGTAGGGTGAAACCTCATGAGTTCAACCATAAAGCTATCATTTTAATGAAGTTAACAGCCCAAAAGTTTGAAAACCCCACTATGGAGGTAAGCCAAAATAAATGCAATGGTTGGTGTCTGGGATCAAGCACGGAGACCTCAATCATAAATCACCATCACAACCACAACACCACAGATATGGCTCATCATTTTAATAGCATAATTAAATATTGTACGTTTTATGTCCTTAAGCCACAGCAAATATTCTGTAAAGGAATTTTCATACCTGCAGTTTATTCTGAGAATACATATTTTAACCATTTCTCACCTCCGAAAAAAATGGGGTTTCTTAAAAGCTATTCCGACAGCAAAGCAAAATGTACGTAGTGTTCCAATCAAGGACAGGCTTATAAATGTCTGCATGTTACAGGTACAGGCAAGCTTCTTTTAAAAGACACAAAATAAGTGTGCATTGATAAAACCCATGTTAGACTGGCACCACAAGAGAGTTGACAGAACGATATTAGTGTTGTCATATCAACAGACATCAAGAATAAAGCTGGTAGTGTACTAGATGAAAGTTTATTCTGAGAAAAAGAGTCAGCACCTCATTCCACCGCAGAATCCCAGAAACTTAGCTTGCAGAAGTGATTTTATCTTTCACAAATTTTCCAGACATAAATCTGGCATAATAATAAATAAGTTAGATCGACTGAACAAAACGCATGTTATAGGGTCTACACTCTTAGGTAAAAATAGAAAAAAATATTTTAAAAACCTGTTGAAATCTATGCAAGAAAATAAAACGTTCATCCACATTTTTTTTAAATAATAGACATGTGTAAACAGATAGATTAAGCTACAGTATTCCAACTGTTCTGAGTCCAGCCAGAAAAAAAAATTGCCGAATACACAACTTAGGAATCCTTGACGAGACAGGGAACTACTACTCTCCCCCAGACATTGTGCACATCCTAGTGATGACATCCAGCTGCAAGGCAGCGAGAGAAATATATGGACTGAGCATTATTTTTTGTGGCGCCATTTTCCAGAAGGATGCAGAGGCGTCGCCACCACAAGCAAGCAGACTCACCTTGTTGACAGCATTGTCGAGGGAGTCGGGGTCGCTGACGCGGAAACACAGCAGGAACACTTTAGAGTCCTGGTAGGCGAGGGGCCGCACTGTGTCGTAGGCCACCGTGCCTGAAACAAACACATTACGATTACAGCCGATTCACAGTGAAGATATATAATGGGTCTCATTACGTTACCTTTGCGTTAACTCCCTGTCAACATTATTTTATATTTATATATAATCGTACTTGTGTTCACTTTGGAGTTACGAAAGGCTCAAATTTGATAGGTTGTAATTAGTGTTACCAAATATCCAGTATCTGGGATTTGAAAAAAGGTTAGTGTATACATGTACAAATTTGCAATAAATCATACATATGAGATGTTATAATTTAAAACATTTTCCTCTACGTGCCAATACTAACACCATCTCTCACATAAATTGATGGACAATGTACACTCAAATATTTTCTTTTAATTCCAGAGTTTGTCAACTCTTTAAATGGTTTTCAATCCCGTTATGGCTGCAATTAAAAGAGGGGTGGGGATGGAGCTGGGGATTTCTACCCCCCCCCCCCTTCTCCACCCCCTCAAAATACAGAAAATTGATAAAATCGTATATGTTGCTGTAGGACTGAGAAACTGTGTATAGAACAACCCTCTAGTTCATTATAAGTGAGGAAATGGCATGTCTAAATGCTCTAACGAGTTTCTCCAGCCGCTGTTTCGTCTTGCTTGCAGCTGGCATCTAATGTGTCATGATGGAAGATTCCATGCAAACTTGCCTGGTCGCTTGTATGGCTAGTTCTATGGAAAATTTCACCTTCTGCTGGTAATTTACAAGGACGTTTCCTTATTATTCGCATGGCAGTATTAACATTAACTAGAGGCGAAAGGATAAAACAATTGACTGAAAGAAAAAGTAACCGGGATTTCAAAAGTGATGACTTTACCGTGAACGGCCTATACCAGCTTTCATGCAGACTCGGGTAGCAGGTCTTGTAAAAGCTTTCGCCCGAGCTTGTACGGGAAATTTTATCGTGGCATACAGGCCTTAATTACGACGCCACAGTGACGCTACTGATAAGCGAATCTGTGACTACGAGGTGGTGCAACGTTGGGACAGGCCAGTTCCAGGAAAACCTGGGGTGAGCAGCCGTTATTTACTTGTCGCCAGATCACTGTGATGTGCGCGCAAACATTGGTTCCTTCTCGTGTGCAGCGAATTTTTAAAATTTTATTTAGAAATTGGTAGCCTTGAACTCAGGTGAAACTGATGTGAAGTGATAACACATAACAGGTCAACTGCTATAAATCGCATCAAGTGTCTACCAATCACTTACGGTACTGGCTCCAGCGTTGTTGATAGTTACCGGGGCTGAATTCAATATCACAATATAAGGGTATATGTTTAGTATGCTAGAAAAGTGCATCGAGGTCGTGGCGTCAACTGCAGCTGTTCTAGTTCACAGCAAGAACACTAAGTAGCGAGCAACTGTAGGTTCTGTACCACCTGGTATCATGGCGCGGTGCCATGGTGGCCATATTGTATTTCCCCTTTTTCCTTTAAAAACGCTAAAAATCGCCCGATTTTCCCTCAAAACTAGCTCAATTTCTTACAAAAAATGTGTTTTGCCCAATGCAGCTGGCACTTGCGGAATATGGCGGGAATTGAGAAGATGCTATCTGGATTTTACAATCATTTACAAGCACTTCATGATCTATCATTCCATGCCAGCACCAGCCATCTTGTCTGAAGAATGTTCGAGTTCATTGCCCTGCCATGCAACTTCATGCACTACCTTGTAACAATCATATATTCTACGACCTTAGTCAAGTACGCATATGCTAAGGACAGCAATACAAATCACACTCTCACGTATATGCTAACTGTACATATACTAATCGTGCACACGCAAATCATCCCGCCATCTTGCCTTCGTCCCTCGCCATCTTGGATTCCACCCACGCCTGCTCTATCCCTTGGTTTTCTCATATTCCTTCAGTATCCTTTTTCCTCTCTTGCCCTACCCTCTTTCTCTCTCTCTCTCTCTCTCTATATATATATATATATATATATATATATATATATATATATATATATATATATATATACATATATATATATCTTGTTTTTACACCCTCCATATTTAATTGCCGCACCTGCCGCCAGACGTTTTCTGTAGGCGGCCATCTTTAATCCTCGCGCCTGCCACCAGTGTGCTAAGTTCTACCATTCACAGCTAGAAGAACTGGTATCGATAGAGCCATTCTGTGTGTGCTAATCACATCGCCTGCAGGGGCGCACTAGCATCATGGAGTAGTTCTATCGGTGGTCGCTAGGAGTGCTGGAATTATTTTAAGTTGGTTATTTCGGTACCCAAAAAATGCAGGAGGTGTGCGGGATCATTCCGGCACCCCTTGGGTCAGCAGCTGAGCCTCTTGACCACAAGACTACTGCAACATCTAGGAAAGGAGGACGTTTAATGTCGAATACGTATATAGTTATTACCATCCCGACATTCGAGAAAAAATTTGGACAGGCCCTGACTTTATATAAAAATCTCCATCGCATGCGGTGTTGTAGGAGAATAAATAAAGTAAATACTCGCATCGCCCTACGCACTCCTCAATTAATAAACTTGTCATCATGAAAAAAGAGGACGTTTAATGTCGAATACATATAGAAAAAACTGCAGGCACAGCACGCACGCACGCACGCACGCAAACACACCTGTATATGTGTATATACATAAATATACAGTTTATATATACATATATATTCAGGTCCATGCGAGCGCTGGTAACCAATTAAAACTACATTCGCCTGTAACATGCAGCCATACATACAAACACAATTGTGCAGCGAAGCAAATGCACTGCGATTATCACATGCGAGCGCACGCACACGCAACTCTGTATCTTCAACTTGTCCGTGCATTCGAGCGCACGCACTTCTGTATCTGCATCTTGTCCATGCATTCAGTGCAGCACATTGTGCTGTGACACACATGCATGGCGACCATGCCCGATCATGCATGTGTGAAGTTCTGTAACACCAACTTGTCCATGCATTCAGTGCAGCACGAAGCAAAGCTCACCGATGCATGATAGTCTAGAGTCGCACATGTGTACACATCAAGTACACCTTAAGACATAGCCACCAAATTCATAACATAGGCACCACCTCTGACGACGAAAAGTACCGCAGGGTAAGTATGCCCTAAGCATAAGCATAGGTGCTATGATTTTCGAACTGTTTAAGATAGTCACTTAATTCATAACATAGGAATCACCCCCTAGCGTCGAACAGGGCCACAGGGTGAAGCACACCTTAAACCCACTTATTAGATAGTTGCCCACTATTTCTCCCACACTGAGGCTATAGTCACCAGATTCATATCATAGACATCACCTACAATGGCGAACAGGGTGGTAGGGTCAAGCAAACCCTAAGTCCTTTTATAAGCATATTTACCTGCCATTTCGCAACCACCGAAGCTGTAGACATCAAATTCATATTATAAACATCACCTCCGATGAAGAACAGGGTGGTAGAGTCAAATATACTTAAGGCATTTATGTGCACAGTCAACCACCATTTCCCATCCATCGAATCTAAACATAGACATCGCTGCAGCCAAAGAACAGGATGTCAGGGTCAAGTACGCCCTAAGTCTTCTTATAGGCATAGTAGACAACCATTTCCCATCTGCTGAAGTCATAGACATCAATTTTAAGTCATATGCATCGCTCCCTGCATCTAAAAATTACACCATATCCCTTCTTATAGGTAATAGACGTTTCCCATCCATTCTTATTCTTCACTTCATGCTTTAGGCAGTTGCCTGTGGCGATACCCATTTCTTCCTCGGTCTTCCTGGACTTATTATGCCTTCTGGTTTATATTTCATGGCGGTGTCTGTTTTCCATACGGCCAGTCCATATCCCAGGCTTCGTTGGGTACTGAAAGTGTATTAATGTCCCTGAATGTATCAATAGTCCAGAGCAGGTAACAGTGGTGGTGGGGCTGCCGCCTCTGAGCTTGCCAGTCATAGCTCTCTGTGATAAAATGCAAATAAAAATTGCAATAAAATAAAGACCACATACAATAGGAATTGTGCAATGAAAATCGTTAAAGTGATGTCGCAGAAACTCCAACATAACACGTTAAATACGGGGCAGTTATGCCCAGTGCTCATTGCTTAAAATGTCCATGTAATGGGCTGCAAGTTAAGAGGCAGATTAGTATGAAACAGTAGGTAGGTAAGGGGGGCTTAACGTCTCGTCGACAACGAGGTCATTAGAGACAGTGCAAATTGCGCAGGGAAGAGGGATTGGGGAAGGATTGTAAAGGAATTGGCCATAGCCTTTGTTTGGGAGCTATCCCAGCATTCACCTGGAGTGATTATCGAAAACCATGGAAAATCTAAACCAGGATGGCTGGACCGGGAATCGAACCTGGGTTCTCCCGAATGCGAGTCAAGTGAGTTACCACTGCGCCACCTCGCTCAGTATGAAACGGTGTCGTGCTCGCGAAGAATATCACAACCCAGACCCATTTGTACGGACCATATGGTTGGATTGCACGAAGCCGGATGGTCGGCTCGTTGTGTCCGCCGCCCTTGCAATAGCAGAACGTAGCACCACATCCAGAGATATACTGCAGTCTGTGGGGTCTATGCTGCCATTTATCTTGGTCGTGAAGTCATGTGACAGGACGTGTGCAGGCGTGGATACGTAGACCTTACAGGTCGTACTTCACGTAGACTAGGTACTGGTCCTGCCAGACGTACTACAGATAGAGAAAATCTTAATGCAGATGATGATGGCAACAGGTTTGGTGCTGTAGTGGATAACACAACGATTCTGCACTGATTTGTGAAGGCCTAACGTCCCGGAAACCCGGAGTTATAGTATGGGGTGCCATCACTTATGACTCCCAGCCACGTATTGTGATTGTTGAAGGTACGGAGACGCACAGCGATTTCCATGTGCAGCTGAGTATTTCATTTGTTAGTGTTTACTCCTTCGCACAGCTGCGGAAAACACTTCCTAAGGTCACAAGCTAAATTAAATTCGCGTAGAGTAAAATTCGATCGCATAAAACTCGAGATGCAAAAGAACACAGGCGTCTGAATTCATAAACGAATATGTTTCATGAAGGAAACAAAACCTCGTGACACTGGAAGGATTAAGGACAAGTGATCAAGGGCACTTTGCATTGAAATTGAACACGGCCCGGGTGTTCCAGATTGTTTTACCCTGTAATTAAACCCATGAAACGGTCAACATGAAAACAATGTCACGGTTCACTGTGATATTTTTTTATGTTTTATGTTACTGCAATGTTTCAGTGGCGACCATCGCCGACTTTCCGTCTTCTGGACATATCTGAACTCACACGTTACGAAGTTAAAATGTTCAGCGTACAGTGCTGCTTTGTGGTACATTACCCAACTTTGCAGAATACCGCCAAATGTAAAGTCATTATTAAACATGAAGTTATTTATATAACTAATCAGTATACTTTCCTCTACACGGGTGCAATTAATTTTTAATGAAGTTCATAAAATCTTAGATTATAAGTAGACATTCACATTTCATCGATAGAAATGTCATAAGAGGTGAAACCAGAAACATATGCAATAGAAGTGAGACAATTACAACAACACTCGTTGCTTACTAGGGACTCGAACCGAGAAAATCTCGTACTGTAAGACAGCGTGCAATCAACTGCATTACAGAGGTCGGATTCGGAGCATCAACTTCGGATGTAATTAATCTGATGTTTTGGTCAATGGGGTTTACAAACCTGAAATATTTACAGGGCCGTCAATTTGAAAATTAGTGTCTGAGCCATGTAAAAACACGTAAGTTTACATGGCCTACCATAGCACCACTTCTGTGAAGAATTTGGTGGAAATTTGTTGATTGGTCCTCCAGATATGGCATAAAACGTCATTTTTTTTCATTTGAAGATCTTCATAAATAAAGGACAAAAAGGTTCTGTGTTAGCACATTCGACTATTGTCTTAGATACTGCCAATATACAAATCTGTTGCAGAGTTCGTAGACATAGCACACTAAGCTAAAATGTTTTTGTATCCATCACTATAAAAATGAAGGTCTTGCAAACTTAAAACATATAAACTCATATAGTCTACCACAGTACAACTCCTTCCCCCAATTGGGAAGGAATCGGTCGAGTGTTTCCCGAAATATGACATAAAATATTCATTTTTTAATGCTGTGGTAGATTACAAAATGGCGGAGGAATGAGGGTCTGTATAGAACACATTTGATGGATATAGTAGATACTGCCAGCGTACAAAGTTAAGTTGAAATTTGTTTCGTAGTTTCGTATGCATAACATACTGAGCTAAAATGTTTATATGTACGCCATTTTGAAAATAAGTACCTGATCCTTTCGAAACATACTGGCCTGATGATGTGCTACTTGTCTGTCAAATTTGGTAGGAATCTGTTAGTTTGTGTTTTTGCGGAGATATGGCATAACAATTATATTTTTTCATATGACTTTATATTACAGAATGGCAGACAAAAATACTTTGTGCAGACAAATTTGATAGCTGTAATATATACTGCCAGCATACAAAGTTAAGTTGGAATTGATTTCATGGTTTTCACGATATAGCATACTAAACTAAAATAGCTTTATGGCATCCATTTTTTAAAATAGTGTCCGACCTATTTAAAACATGTTTTTTTATCGCCTGCCACAGTACTACTTGTTGGCCATATTTGGCAGGAATCTTTCAATTGTTTCCCCGAGATATGACATGAAAACTTTATGTATTCGTGTGGCACTATCTTACAAAATGGCATACAAAAGTGGTAATGTTTTTGGTGCAAATGATACTTGAAATAGATACTGTAAATATACAAATTTTGATCAAAATTGTTCGAATGGTATGATAGATATACCAAATAAACCGAAATATTTGTATAACACCATTTAAATAATAGCTCTTCAGTCAATTTAAATCGCAAACGTTTGCATGGTCTACTAAATTAT
Organism: Dryococelus australis; assembly: GCA_029891345.1. NCBI lineage: Eukaryota > Metazoa > Arthropoda > Insecta > Phasmatodea > Phasmatidae > Dryococelus > Dryococelus australis. The sequence goes on along the minus strand of CM056994.1, from coordinate 256,199,436 downwards.
TACTTACGTGCCAAATTTGGCAAGAATTGGTTGAGTAGTTTTCGAGATTTAATAACACTATACATCATTGAATGTTTACATGATGCACTGTGAAATACAAAATATGGTTTAAATCGGTTGAATGGTAAGCGAGATATGACAACGCCCTAATTTTAAAAATGGCCGTCATTTTGAAAGTAAGGGCCCACCATGGTCGAAAATAATTATATACAAGTCAGGTGTCCTTTTTAAGTACTGCCGAGTTTGGTGTAATTCGGTTTACGTGTACAAAAGTGTTCGGAGGGAGGGGGCACATATGCACACACATTCAGGAAAGTGATCTCATAAGCTTTTCTTTCCTTCGGAGAGTAGGCTAAATGTATGGCTGAAAACTCACATACGCAATTACAGTGCGCGCCGCCTTAATTGGCGGGTGGCGGTTGCCGAGGGGAGAGTAACATTCCAAGAACTCGAGCAACGGCAAAAAGAATTAGCATAGTTTAATTTAGCAAACATCAGTTTCAAGTACAACAGTCACTCTATAGGCTGTTCACGGTAAAATGAGCACTTTTGAAAGTCCTACTTAAGATATACTTGTATACACGTTGTGTGTTCTTCCGCCTTATGTAAAATTAACATTGTCATGTGCCCATCACATTATTCATGCGTCAGTCAAGTGAAACTGTGAAATCATTAGAAATTTAAATATTGTACCAATTTTCTAATTTTTACACTTCGATGCATCAAAAATAAAACAGAAAGCGAGAGAAATAATTTAAGTTATCACGAATGGTTACCTAACATTTTTTTATTCGACGTTAAAATATGGAATTATTTTTCCATCCATTGATACCAACTTTACTGGGCGCACGTCAGTCAGTGCGCCCATTAAAATATATGCAAGCAGGGGCAATGACATTTTTCTCGGGTTAATTTCAAAAGTGCTCACTTTATCGTGAACAGCCTTGAACTGGAAATATTACTGTTATTACGTTGGAATAATAAGGCCCTCGGCTCGCCTGCCGCCCGCCAACTAAACTGGAAGGTGCTTGTGACGACGGTCTCGTACGACTGCATGCATAGTAACCACGACCAGGGACTCTCGTCACACTGCCACTGAAGTGTACTTCACAGAATATACCGAATGTTGAAATACCGGCTCTAAGCTCCAGTGTCCGTGCATGCGCTGTGAGGTGCGCTCTCGACCCCCAACTAACGCTGTTTTCGAATTGGTCAGTTCGTTATTTATCAACGCATAAAATACTTTTATTTTTGTTTTATATATCACCGCCGTATTGAAGCAAAATGGCAAAAAAATACGAGACTTCGTCAGAAATTCTTTCTTGTAGTTTTGTTAATACGTGTTACGTAAGTTATTTCGTTCACTAGAACTGTTGCGATAAATTATTTAAATTTAAATGCGACATGATTTTGTCCCAAAAGCTACTAAGTATAACCTTATACTAACACTGGATCAAAGTAAACAAATATGGCGCGTCGTCAGAGTGCGAGAGTGCGCCTGCAAGTGTACAATTTTGTGCTCTCTCTCTCTCTCTCTCTCTCTCTCTCTCTCTCTCTCTCTCTCTCTCTCTCTCTCTGTGTGTGTGTGTGTGTGAGTGTGTGTGTGTGCTCTCGCTCTTTCGCGCTCTCTCCGACGAATTGAGACAACTAGAAAGCGTTCTCCCTGACGTCACAGAGACGTGATCGCGAGAGCGAGAGCGCACTCTCTGAGCCAACTGAGACACGGAATTAGTTCGGATACTGTCGACAGTCACTCGCAACAACATATCAAAATGTTCATTACTAAAAATTATAAAATTATATTTCAAGGAGTGCAAAATGTTTAAGAATAAACGTATTTGTTTATATAGCCCTAACTTCCTCCTCCCCCCCCCCTAAAAAATATAACTGGATGCCAATATGCTAGGAAATTATAACTTTATTTAGTGTTACTTTTTCACAAAAACAAAAAATGCATACAAAGTTATGCTAATTTTTGCGATTTATATCAATCACTAATCATGATTTTTTTTCTTCAAAACTAGTCGATTACGAATTTTTTAAGTTACGCAAATATTATAGATAAAGTTTTAGTAAGTTTGGTTATATACTTAAAACCTGAATACCAAATTACGAAATACGTCATAATTTTAGCAAACCTATACATAATCGCGTCACGTGTACTAGCAAATCGAATACGACTACACTTCGAGTACTGTTGGCGAGTCATTCTAGCAGACACAATGGGCGCCCATTTGTGGAAAAAGGGGAGATTGGGTAGGTTACCTCCGTAACTCGAGTTTTGTTGACGATTTGTCGCCACAAATAGGTTGCATGCCAACTAGTGATTAAAATTGCAGTTGTATAACAAATAAGACCATCTTATACTTATCACAAATGTTAGTAGTGTAGTAGTGTTGTTTTGGCACCACCTATAGGCGCCCCTGATATCCGCGTTTACAAATACACTGCATATCGAAATCACGCCTGCTGGAGGTCAAGTTCCCAGGCCAACATATAGGTACAAATACACTCGTGGATGATTTAGGACTCGAAAGAGGATTGTGCAGCCTAAAATCTGCCTCCCACAACAGAACGATAAAATAAATAACGAAACGAAATCAATTTGAGTGGTGGAAGGAAGTATAACATTCACGTGTAAATAATAACAGCGTTTATTGACTTGCTGTTTTTTTTTTAAACATAACAAGCGAGTAAAAACACAATATTACCTTCAAAGAAATATATCAGTGGTTGGAATTTTATTAAATTGCTTGAAAAAAACAGGAAGCATGCTGTTTACACTCGCATGAAAACTATTTTACTTAACTAGAAATATGAGTCGCAGATTTTTTTAATAAGCCCAACTATATATATATATATATATATATATATATATATATATATATATATATATATATATATATATACACACATACACACATACGGTGGATAGGCTATAGCACCCATCCGTAAGTTACTTCGAAGGCATGAAATGAAATCAGACCCTAAGGGAAAAGTGATGAAATGCATTGGTAGGGGGGAACTGACAGGCCAAGAAACCGATCCGAAACGTCCGCAATGTTTCCAGCATGAGAAAATTCTTGTTCTAATCCGCCACGGATAGAATCCGGATCGCTGTGGTGGAATGCCGCGTGAACTAATCGCATGGTAATACGATATTAATATTTAAAAAAAAACGGAACAAGGAAATAGCTTATAAAGCTTAGTACACATAAACAGCTTTCCTCGGCAGGATGGTGAAGTGAAAGATTACCGTGAAAGTAAACAAAACTACTGTAAGGACCGCGTTTGTTATTTTAGGCGGGAAGTTTACGTTTGAACGAAACTGTATTACTTACATTATGTCGACGTCGAACGCAAAATGTCAACAATTTCCTTGATGCTACATGCAATTACAGAAAAATTGTTAAGGACAAAGACGAATTATTGCAAATTACATGTTGTCATCGACTCTTTAAGGGCATTATAACATATCGCCAAGAAGTCATTTCAATTTAAATGTTATACAAACACAGCCATCGAGGATGTGAGGGTAAATGGTACAAGACCCTCGCTTCCGGTGTCATTTTACCTACAAATTCCAAGCATGAATGAGTAGAAGAATCAATAATAATAATAAGCTTTAATAAAAACAGTAGAATACGAAAATAAATAAATATAAAATAGAGACATTTCATTATTTAAATACATTAATTTTAGGGCCGACCCAATTGAGTAGTAAGAAAGTCGTGATGCTGTTCACGGGCGCATGTCACTCAGTGCGCCCGTTAAAATATATGCAGGCAAGGGGCAGTGACGTTTTTCTAATGTTGATTTCAAAAATGCTCGGTTCCAACTTGGTAATACACCGCACTACTCCTGTCAAGTGGTTAAGTTTCGGTATTAAATTGTGGTTACAAACGACTGCTAAAAGTAAGTTCACATGACTCTCACGATGATCTAGCCTAATACTTTTCCTGGCACTTGGGTGAAACACGATTATGCGGTTGTGTATGTTTAGAAGAGGAGTGAGGACGAGAAAACCTCGAATTCTCAGAACGTTGTACCGACAGAAATACGGGAATACCTTTAACGATAAGCTAAAAAAAAAAAAAACTTCTCCGTCCACCACGCTAATTCTATTCACAAATACGTATTTTACCGGTACCTAAAGACGATGAAAATATTATTTTTACGTTCATTTATTTTTATCGCGCAAAACTTTTGAATAGAGGCGTCTGTTTTCGAACAGCATTTTTTTTTATATGCTGGGATATGTTTGCAAACGCTCCCATTTGCAAAGCAACGTGTAAGCTGATGGTTGTTGCGGGTACGTGTAATTATGTTGGTGGTCTTTGCGATGATTGTATAATAAAATATTACTCGGCATTAAAAATTACAATTCAATATTTATGGTTAAAATTGTGTTCATAGATTAATGTACAATTTTTCTGAGTTATAGAGCAAGGGCTTTAGAAACATTGTGGTATAGCATGCGAACATTACGGTCAAGTGAAAGGTCTCCAACCAATCTCCCTTGTCGAAGGTCTCCATCCGCCCGGCGAAATGCCATTGCCATTGAGCTCTCTTCCGTCATAATTTATTTATATGCGAGAATTCCTTGCTGGTGGTGTCGGAATATTTTATAAGCAGTTAATTATTTTTGTATTTGCGCATTTCATTAAGTGTAGTTCGTCATACGTGCCTTTTTAGAACTGCCCCCTCAGTGAGATAAATTCATTATCGACATGTGTCTACCGCTTTGTAAAAGGGTTTGTTGTGTGCTGTGGTGCGACATTTTCTTTGACCATCGCGAAGCGCGAGCGAAAAAGTATTTGCGTTGTGCAGTTTAAATATGTTGGCTTCAAGAAATAGTTAAAGTGTTTTGTTAATTGAATAAGTCAGCAAATAAATTATTTCGTATCAATGACCGACAAAAGTGATTTTAGTGAAGTAATCATCCAAAACTTACCACTTGTTTAGGAATACCGAAGTGAACAGTGTAATTTTGTGGGTTTTGTAAAATGTTTTCTTAGATTGTTGGTAGGATATCTGAAATGTATTTGGCCTTTCAAAATAATTTTAAAATATAGATCATTATATAAAAGAGTGCAACAATTATTATGTGTTGAGTAATTCTCGCATCGGTACGAACAGTGACACATGTATCGCGTTTAGTTCTTTCGATGGAGTTAAAACTTGAGTTATAGTAAATTGTATATTATTTCCGTACGCATAAAATTTTCTACAGCATTTATCACAATAAAGTTCCAATCGCCGCTCTCTCAAAAGAAGAACCGCAAAACAATCATGTCTCACGAAAGACGTTAAACTAAAGTTTCCCAACCCACCAATAAAATCAGAACCCTAGCTAGTATATTATGTTGTCATAACAAAAATAAAACAGTTGGGAATGGCATAGTAACCCAAGTACTGGACTGAAGCTGTCAAGTCTTTCAATGCCTGCCATTGAATTCGTAGTTTGTTTACAAAGATAGTTATCGTCACCGAAAAAATATCTGAGGCTAAGGGATACATCGTGGCCGCACTTCTTTTCGAGAATTGTCAAAATTTACTGAATTTATATGAAACGGAGAATACGCGAATTTCAGTTCAAAAGCAATGTAAGTTCTGTATTCGAGGAATTTATAAATCCAGTAATATAAGCCACGCTTCAAGACAGAAACAAGGCATATATCCACACGCACGCAAACGAGTAAAACAAACACGCAAAACAAGTACAACAAATACAACACACATACTCACAAAAAAACAAGTAACCTACAACAAATACGCCACTTGTGCGAAACGTTTTGTACGTGAATCTCACAGCAAAAATCCCAGAAATATGTAGTTAAACATCAGTTGTGTACGTAAAAATGACATAGCTACAAACTAATAAATCAATCAAATAAACTATACCTGTTTTCTTTACAGCGCAAACATGCACCACGGCATAACTCAATGTTCGTTCACGCCGCTACCCCAAGGCAAAATTACATAATAATTGACGAAATTAAAATTAATGCCATGTGCACATCCTTATTTTTTCTCTTCTGCAGCGACATGAAACTTTATTAAAATGAAACCGCTACGAAAGTTGTGGTAATTATACGATACAGTACACTAACTACATTAATATTGGTATTTACAGTCTTGACACCACATACGCCGCAACTTTCTGTGTGTCCGTTCGTACTATCACAAACTAATGAAGCCACACACTTATTACCATTACTGCCTAATAACTACTCTTCGTTGCCTTTCTGTCGGAGTCATCATAAACTAGCGCTGCTGCATTTGCTGCTGATGATGTTGACAGCAATAACTTTTCCAACATGTATTTAATGAAAAAGCGTCAAACGTTTAAAGCAATACGCTCACATTAAAACGAATGATAAGGCTAGACCATTTTACACTCAGCTCTGAAACAAGATACACTAACGGGGGGGGGGGGGGGGAACGCATATTACGCTGTGTCCTAGATTTCTCCTTTGCGTTCCTGATTTCACGCTTGTGTTAATGACAATAGATATGTTTTAATAAATATACATTTTTATGCCAAATATCCATACGAAATTGACATAAATGTAAAAATCGAAGGGGCAACTGGAAAAACTATGGTTTTGACAATAAATTTGTAAGCACGGTGTATTGCCGACTATCGCCAAGATAAGTGTGCGACAAAGTAAAAGACAAGCGACTGTGCTTCTGGTTCTTCATATTCTTTGCTGCTAACTTAAGGCGCGAAAAAAAAAAAAGGCAGACGTTCAAATTCCCAAGCACGGCATGCGGACACAAACAGAACACTTGAAAAAAAAAAAAAACAACTTAAGGCTGTTCAGGATAAAATAAGCACTTTTGAAATCAATATGCAAAGAAAAAAATACTGTGTATATCAGCACACTGGTGTCCACAATTAAAGCAGCAGACATTGCCTCCCCCCCCCCCAAATTAGGAGATATGAAATTATCAAAAATAAAGAAAGTAAACACTGTTACATCATTTAATGGTGAACAGGAAAAAAAACAACACATCGACTGTTTTTAAATGTTAGTCTCTTAACACACATCCAGAAAACCCGGTTACGTCTGCTCATATATGGTGTGTGATCACCCCTGGCAGCAATACAGGCCTAGCAACGACTTGGCATGCTCCGAATAAGGTAATCAATCGAAGTTTGCGGTATTAACGTCCATTCTTCCTGTATATCAGCTTGTAAGCTCTGGAGAGTGATTGGTAGATTCGGACGTGAAGCAAATTGTCTTCCTAGAGCAAATTGTATTCCCACACACGCTCTATCGGATTTAAGTCGGGAGAGCGAGCAGGCCAATCCATGCGCGCAATATCTTCAGCTTCCAGGAAGACATCAACCAGCTGTGATCTATAAGGCCGAGCATTACTATCCATCAGTAGGAAGTCTGGGCCCACAGCACCTCAAACACCAGTACATGGGGTGCGAAGATCTCATTACGACCTACATTATGGAGAAGTGTTAGAGTGGTAAGCATAATGTCTCCCTAAACCATTATTGATCCACCTTCAAGTTGGCCTCTTCCTGCTATGTTTGAGGGCCGAAATCGCATTACACATTCTCTCCAGACGCGAACCCGTCGAGAATCACTCTGAATACATAATCTGAACTCATAGCTAAAGAGAACATTTACCAACTATTCGACTGTCCAGTGGACATGTTAATGGCTCCACTCTGGACTTCTTCGTCTGGGAACACGCGTCAGGATTAGGGGAACTGAGGGTGATGCCGATCAGTGGGGAATACCGATCACCCGCTTTTCTTGGAAGTGACTGTAACTGACGGGTTCTGACACGTGCTGCCATCTGCCGTCTCACGAGCCAAACCGAAACCCGGAGCTCGATTCTAAGTTTCTCGGGTAGTCTATCGGCAGGTATCGATGTCTATCACGACAGTCAGCACTCCTGCCGATCGGGAGACGTAGTTTGAAACGATCGAGAGCCAAATATGCCCAAATAGATATTCTAAGCGCCCTATCGTTTTGACGAAACTCACTCCTCCGGCAATGGTTGGGTTTTACCGACCGCCCCACCAATACTCTCCTCCCCTCCCTCCTGTATTTCCAGGCAGGCAACGCGACGAATGCAAACACACTGTTATGAGTTTACAGAAGAACTTTAGTTTAAGATCCCCGTATAAACCCAGCCACGCACCTTCAGTAAACCAGGACGCCAGAATTGTATCAACTATCGCGAAAAGAGCCAACAGCAAGAACCCCCTCTGCCAAACAGCGATCGGGGACATGGGCGTCTAAACAAAGCGCCGATATAGGCCGACACGAGGCGCGGCGTGTCACCTTTACACCTAAGGCCAGTGTCCAAGGAAGAATACAACATGGGTGTGACTGGCAGCCGTCAACCGATCAGCTAGACTTGCCAATTTAGTGTTACAGAACCACATGCGTGAATTAAATATAATATCTCAGTTATAGTAGCTCCCTCAAATAATTAAAATTTCAGTAACATGTCATTGTAAGTGCATTGTTGAGTTATATGTCTCATAACATAAAACATACCCCCTCAGTATCAGCAATAGCTCTAGTATCACCTTATCATTCAACTACACCTCCAAAACCTATCTTGTGTGAATATGACCATAAGTGTTATTCATAACAACACGCTGTGACTGCAATAATGTATGATGAAATCAAAACTATTCTTACATACTGTGAATTTTAAGTGGTTAGTTAATGCAGAGAAGTGCACATACATATATTTATTATTTATACATCGGTTATATAAAACAAGTAATATTCCATTTATCAATGTGTAACACGGGATATTGAATTTCAGTGCGCTCGCTAGCTTCTGTTGGAGTTGTGCGATGGAAGCAAGTTTATGTTGTTTTGTTATAATTATCGTTACAGATGCACATCAGGGTAAGTACGAGGCATCAAGTTTACATGAAGAAATTTCCGCTTCGTAATTATACCATAATAGAAGGGTGTCTTATAAAATAGACACTTCTAAATATATTTTCGTTCATGTACATAACCTTTTCATGGCGTGTGTGTTTGGGGGTGTTTGGGGGTAATGCGGATAACAGTGATCGCATTCCCCACAAGTGATCGGGATTCCTCAAGTTAATTTTAGCCGTAGAAAAGAATGTTGTTTACAATAAGTTGGCTTATCTTTTTTGTCTAGTATGAGAAGCATTTCACAGAAATTAATAAAATTTTACTTTCAATTCGCTTGATAAATCCCAACCCAATGATCGGGCCAATGAAATGTCTGGTAACCCTCTATTGTGTTATAGATTTAAGAGAATTTCAATGTTGTTCGTTAAAGGCTGTTCGCGATAAAGTGAGCACTTTTGAACTCAACCTTATAAAAGAGTCACTGCCCATACCTGCATTTATTTTAACGGGCGCAATGAGTGACGTGTGTCCAATAAAGTTGGCAATGTTGGAGGGGAAAGTAGTTCCATATATTAACGTCGAGCGTAAAGTGTTAGGTAACCATTTGTGACAACTTTAATTATTTCTCTCGCTTTCTGTAGCTATTTACTATTGTAACGAAGTGTAAAAACGAGCAGAGTTGTACAATAATTAGTTTTCTAATAATTTCACAGTTTCACTCGACCGACGCATTAATAAAGTGATAAGACCCATGACAATGTTAATTTTACATAAGGCGGAAGAATACACGTTTATACAGTAGATCTTAAGCAGGGCTTTCGAAAGTGCTCATTTTACCGTGAGCTGCCTATAATTAAGTGATTGCCATTCAGAATTCAGTTTGAAAGTCACATTCCGAGAATTGGATTTATAATGCGCTTTTGCTGAAACATCTTCATTCTTAAACCGCTTGATTGTTTCCAGATCCTTACCAAAATTCATCTTTTCCCAGATGGTCCGAAATTACAAACGATTACCAAAAAGAGGGAGATGGACAAATAAAGATGTTATCTCAAGGAGTGAATACGATCAGTTTGGAATACTTTTCACAAGCCAGCATGGCCGTGTTAAACATTGTGAAGTTAAAGGACATAAAGTTCGCAAAAGAACAATTTTTTTTTTACAGCTGATCAGGAGTCCAACATTGCAAACCATCTAGAGATGTTAGCCAATATGTTTTACGGCTTGGGCTCTACTGACCTCCGGCGTGCGGCTTTCGAATATGCAGAAAGGAATAATTTAAACCACAACTTTAATAAAGCTTCTCGAATAGATGGAAGAGACTGGTTAAAAAGGTTTTTGAAGAGAAATCCATAAATTCCTATCAGAAAACAGAAGCAACATGTTTCCCCCGAAATAAAGGGTTTAATAGAACAGAAGTGTCCTTTTCTTCACTAACAAGTACGAAGTAATGACAAAATATGAAATGAACTATAACCTCGACGGGACTCGTATAGGAACTGTGCAAGAACCAGGGAACATACGGGCTCTAGAAGGTGAATAGAGAGTTGGCCCTATGAAAAGTTGGGAACGTGGTAAAAATATAACTGTTACATGAATAGTGCTGGTAGGTTCATTCCATTTATGATCATATTTCCACACCAAAGGATGAGCTCTATTTTTTAGAAAGGTGGACCAACAGACTCGTCAGTCAGTCACAGCTAGGTGTGATATTTGGGAAAGAACTTTTTCTCATAGTATTTTCCTTTTTTCCGCGAAATCGACCATCTTTTGCCTAAAATTCCCTTTTTCCCTTAAAATTTCCCATTTTTTCCTCTAAAAGCACCGATTCCCTCATTCGCAAAGAAAGAGCCCATTATTTGCAAAAACAATCCATTGGAAGGATTTGGGGGGTTCATTTTCTTTACCCATGACTTTGGCCTTGATTACCTCGAACCAAAAAAAACCCAAAAAAATCTCATAGAATTTTTAAAATCGAGGAAAATATTACATCGATAATTCCGACCACCATGTTGGATGCCAGTGACCTTGTCCCCAATGACCTCAAAAACAAAAACTCGAGAAAATATGGTAACACTCGAACAAATTCTTAAAAGCCGGAGAGCATATTACGTTACTAACTAGAACCACCAAATTGGGGCCAGGTGACTCTGACCTTGACCCTTAGCCTTGACACTGTATATGTGACCTTCAATGACCTAGAAACCAAAAAATTCGAAGAAATAAAAAATATATAAAAAATCCACGAAAAATTACACTGGCATAATTCGACCGTCATCTTGGATCCAGGTCACCTTGACACAAGACCTTAACCTTTGATGACCTTGAACCAAAAAATTGCAATTTTTTTAAACTCCCAAAACATTATAAGAACTATAAAAAAAATATTTTAGCTTAGAGGGGGCGAGTAACTGGAACCGACTAGCAACCATGTTAAGACATCACACAACCGCCATGTTGGATGTCTGTGACTTTAATTTGTATGAACTTAAAACCTCAAGAAAATCACAATATTCACTGAAAAATAAAAATTTTAACCATTAATAAATTATAAGTAAATATAAAACAACTATTATTTAAAAATTTATTTTTAAAATATTTACATTTCCGGAGGTTCTCTTAGAACCACGTCCAGCAGACGACTGACCCTCACCAATGTTTCTAATTGGTTAATTTGTCGACAGGGCTCTACCCCCTCACCATTGCTCATTCTGTCGATTGCACTCCATCCACTATATTAATTTTTTCATTTGTCATTCGTTTTCATTTTCTACACTTAGATGATGCTAGTGTATTAATTATCAATTTCGCTGCCAGACGAGTTGTCGATTTAGCCACCATGTTGGTTGTTGTCGATCTTAACCTAGACCCTAGGAGACCAACCCAAAACATCTACAAAAATTACAAACGCGAAAAAAAAAATCCAAAAAATTGAGGGAGAAAAGTACATTACTGACACCGACTACCATCTTGGATTCCATTTTGCTTAGTCACCTTTCCATCATACTCAGTCATTCCTTCTCATTTGTGATCCGTCCACCATATTGTATTTTATCCATGCTTTGTTATTCCATGTTAGCCATCTTAGTTTTCCTCACTACCATCATCTTACATAATATCGTCACCATGTTTCCCAATTACTTATATTCTATCATTCCATGTCAGCCAACTATGATTCTATTTGTTTAAGCTACCAGGCGAGTCGACGAAACAAACATTCTCTCGTGCTCTGTCATGCCATGAGCACCACCTTTGATTGCATTTTTTCTTGATTATATTCCTTTTGATTCCCAACCATTCCTACTTTATTTAGTCACCAGCCCATCATATTATATTTTATTCATGCTCTACCAATCCACCTTGATTTAGTAGCCTCCTTATTATTCAGTCCCCTCGAACCACCATATTGAATTACAGTGCTTCTGCAAATATTGATTATAACATATGAGCTGGTCTTTTAACCATCAAGATCTTCCATTTAGTTCATCATTTGTGTATACAAGAAAAGAAACAGAGGTGTATTAGAGCAGGACCAGGTATGAAGACATTGAACCTCTTTTCGCCATATACTGCACTGAAGCAAGTCTGTCCAGGCTCGACTCAGCCTCCGCCCTCCCCTCCCCCCATGATTCAGAGTAAGATTTCTAACACTTCAACAGCATACTTGCAAGGCTGTTACTTCCAACCTGCTTAGAACGTGTTACACTATTAATCAACTTTTTTTATACATTTCAGTATATACCTTGCTACATTATCAATTATTATGCACATTCAGTGATTGGCCTACAAAATAAAACTTTAAGTTTTAACTTTTAAATCATCATATTTTGACCATAAATTTCAATTATTTTATTATCATGCTCACTTACAGTCTCGGCTTGTAGTGGCATATCTGAAAACCAAGGCTACCATACTCCCTATAACAGGGAAGTAGACATGCTAGTACAAGTTACATCAACACCAGCGAGAAATAAAACACTTTCGTTCATTCATTGAGACATCTATATTTCTTATGTACATCAGAGCACAAACATTAAAAAAAATCCTCACATTCTCCATATTATGCATGCCGTGTCTGTCCAGCCACATGCACACTGTTCACATAATTAATATAGTATGCTTATACGCAGCTTGAGACAGTTTATGTTAACAAACATCCGACCAAAAGCCTGAGCTTCTTCTTCTTCACGACAAGGATTTTTTTCAAGTCCTCCACAGCATCTGGCATCTGGAATGCTACCAATGCTGTACAGTGCTTAATTCGCAGTCTTAAATGCCCGCCAGCTGATTTCTTCATACAAAGGTTGAGGCTTTTCATAGGTACACTTCAGCCAAACATTTTACTTTATGAGACCTTCTTCGACTTCTTCTGTTAATTGGTTGATTATACTTTGCTTAATGTGGTCTAGGTATGTACATATGTCTATCGTACCAACAAAGGTATTTCCAGTTACATAATATTTTTAAATGGCCTTGAATGCTGTTTTTTTTTTTTTTAGGTAGAATCCATTCGATGTGGTATCTCACAAATAGTTAGTGCAGGGTGTTTCATAACTTCAGGAACTCTGCCATTACAGTTCTTGATATGATATGTCTCTTCAGCTTATCATATTGTGTTAACAGACGTTTGCACTTAACACATTGTTGCATAGCACAGGAAAGACCGTTCACGCAAGTAGTTTTTTGTGCTTCCTTGCATTTTTGGCTGTAGGCAAATATCTTTTCACAGTAACAACAACGAAACCTTAACGAAGTCATCGACGACGGCACTGATGTAGGTGCTCTATCCGAAGAAGTTAATGACATTCCCGAAGAAGTCGAGGGCGACATTGATGGAGTGACCCATCCGAAGAAGACGAAGGTGTTGTCGGCATCATGCCTGAAGAAGTCGATGGCATCACTGCTGTATATGACCCATCCAAAGAAGTCAATGGTGCTTTCGGCATAATGCATGAAGAAGTCGAGGAAGGAACTACAGTGAGTAACCCAACCAAAGAAGTCGATGACACACTGACCGTGATGACTAAAGAAGTCTATGGTAGTACTACTGTAGGTACTGCTGCTGGACCCACAACATGTGTCTCCAAATTATCTTCAAATTTCTTTCACAAGCTGAGACAATGTACCTTTCACATTAGCTGTAGTCAAACTAAGCCTCTCAGCGGAACCCCCAACTGCTTATAACATATATGCAAACCCTATGACATGTTGATGGTGAACCAATCATATTATACAAATAAGATATTGTGGGGACAAAGAGCAGCCAATCACCGAGTTTCCAGGTGACTGCAGCTGGCCAATCTCATGCAGGCATTGGGCCATCACATGCAGGAGTCAGAGAGCAGGTTTCAGTCTGCAGGAGACAATCTTTCCTTCAATCCTTCGCAATCCTAACCAATCAGCAGCACACACCACAATCAGCACTACAATCAGCGCCGCACTTAGTGCCACACTTAGCAATACACTTAGCACCTTGGTTTTCAGATCTGCCAATACTGTAAGTGAGCATGATAATAAAATAATTGAAATTTTATGGTCAAAATATGATGATTTAAAAGTTAAAACTTCATGTTTTATTTTGTAGGTCAATCACAGAATGTGCATAATAATTGATAATGTAGCAAGATATATGCTGAAATATACAAAAAAGTGGATTAATACTGTAACACGTTCTAAGCAGGTTGGAAGTAATAGCCTTGCAAGTATGCTGTTGAAGTGTTAGAAATTTTACTCTGAATCATGGGAGGAGGGGAGGGCGAAGGCTGAGTCAAGCCTGGACAGACTTGCTTCGGTGCAGTATATGGCGAAGAAAGTTTCAATGTCTACATGCCTGGTCCTGCTCTAATACACCACTGTTACTTTTCTTGTACACACAAATGATGAACTAAATGAAAGATCTTGATGGTTAAAAGACAAGCTCATATGTTATAATCAATTATTGCAGAAGCAATGTAATCCAATATGGTGGTTCGAGGGGACTGAGTAACAAGGAGACTACTAAATCGAGGTGGATTGGCAGAGCATGAATAATATCTAATATGATGGGCTGGTGACTAAATAAAGTAGGAAAGATAGGGAATTAAAAGTAATATAATCAAGAAAAGAATGCAATCAATGTTGGTTAACATGACATGGCAGAGCATGAGAGAATGTTTGTTTCGTCGACTCGCCTGGTAGCTTATACAAATAAAATCATAGTTAACTGACATGGAATGATAGAGTATAAGTATGTGGGAAACATGATGATATTATGTAAGATGATGGCAGTGAGGAAAACTAAGATGGCTAACATGGAATAACAAAGCATGGCTAAAATACAATATGGTGGATGGATCACACATGAGAAGGAATGACTGAGTATAATGAAAAGGTGACTAAGCAAAATGGAATCCAAGATGGTAGTCAGTGTCAATAATGTAAATTCTCCCTCGATTTTTTGGACATTTTTAATTTTGTAATTTTTGTAGAAGTTTTGGGTTTAAAGGTCACCGAGGTTCAATGTCAACAACAACATACATGGTGCTTAATCGACAACCGTCTGGTGGCAAAATAGATAATGAATACACTAGTGTCACTTAGGTGATGAAAATGAAAACGAATGACAAATGAAGAAATTAATATTGAGGGTTGGAGTGCATTTGACAAAATGAACAAAGGTATACGTGGGTGAGGGCCTGTCGGCTAATTGACCAATTAGAAACATTGGTGTCGGGTCGAACGAGCGTGAGTAATCAACCTATAGAAATCCTTTTGGAGAGTCAAGCAAGTACAAGTAAACAACCAATGACAAACATTGGTGGTGGGAGTGGAGGGGAGCCGACTAACTAATGAGAAACACTGACGAGGGTCAGTTGTCTGCTCTATGTTGTGCTGAGGAAACCTCTGGAAATATAAGTTTTTTTTAAAAAATGAAGTTTCAATAACATCTTTTTAAATCTATTATTGATTTCATTTTTCATATTTTAGTGAATTTTTTTTTTTTGGATTTGAGGTCATTCGAGATTAAGGTTAAAGTCACAGACATCCGGCATGGTGTTTGTGTGATATCATAGCATAGTGGCTGGTAGATTTCAATCCTCCTCACTTCTAAGCCATAACATTCGAAATGTTTATTTTTTAAATTTTTAAAATATAGTGTTTAAATAACATTGTTATATTTTTTTTAAATAATTTATACAGTTTTTATAATTTTCTAGGAATTTTTTTAATGCTATTTTTGGGGGTCTTTCGGTTATCCGCTGTCAAGGTCTTGGGTCAAGGTCGTCTTTATCGAATATGGTGGTCGGGATACATCAGTGTAATTTTCCCTCGATTTTTTATTTTATTTTTCTTCTTCAATTTTTGGGTTCAAGGTCACTGGAGGTCACGGTCACAGGGTCAAGGCCATTGTTACCCAGATCCAACCTATCGCCTTCAATGGTTACAGTTTATATTATCTCGAATGTATTTATAATATGAAATAACTGTGAGTAAGCTTCGCATAAATAATATGACCCAGAAAACATAGGGCAGCCACAATAAAAGAAAAGCAGGAGAGGCCATCCAGGTTGCCACCAACATAAAGTGAGAACTGTAGTTTACTCTGTGTTCGAACATCGGCCGTACCGTTGAACGTACTTTGGTTTGCTTTGGTAAACTGACGAATAATATAAGGTTCTCTCGTTATACTCTTGAGGCCATGTTTCAATGCGATTTAAGTTTCGTTTTTCGTAATTTGTATTTAGCATTTCCTATGGTTTAGCCAGAACAGCACAACATCTAACTGTTTAGCATAATATTATAATTTTGGTGTTATAATTATCACAAAATTAGAAGCCCACGAAGTCTTGAAACAAATGGTTATTAATCCCGAAAGTTGTTACAGGACGATAAAAATTTTAAAATTAACAAAATATTACAAGTATGAGGTGAAAATGGTTCTTAAAAAATTTTATTCGATGAGAAAATACCTATATCGAGAAAATATCAACAACTTTCTTAATGAAATAATTTTTGTGGCCACAATACACATTTGTTTATTCCAATAACATCACGTAAATGCATATTTAAATGTTTCAAATAGGCAAAATTAATATGGCGGCGATTTGGTTAATTGTATTTGCTCACTTTTCAGCTTCGAAGTTCGCAAAACGCAAGACGCAAATTACAAAAATACAAGTAGATGTATAATGCCGATCCTGGCGCACCCCTTCTTTTAATCGAAATATCGATGTTTTTTACTCTAAAACCCAGGTTTTCGAGTCTAAATTTTGGCTCTAAAAATTTTTTAACAGGCGCTCTCAAAAAAAAAAGCAATTTTCCTCGAAAATCATGTAAATTTAAGCAAAATCAAGCAACTTTTCAATTATTTTCAAAATCGTCGTGCAGGATTTGTGCCTATTAAAAACATAGGGGAAATTTTCAAAAAGAAACATGCAAATTTCTCAGTTTTCAAGCAATTTTTGACGTTTTCTAAAAACGCAAATTTTGCGATCGAGTAATCTAAATCACCAAAATGTAAGCTAAAATCAAGCAAATTAAGATAAAATCAAGTGAAATATTAGAAAGATAATGGATATATTCAAAATAATAGAATTCAGTTTATTCAATGAAAACAATATCATGCATAGTTTTTCCATTAATCATTTCCATTAAACCTTTATACACCACAAAAACTCGCCCCTCATTCATCATTTTTAAGCTATTTTCATCAATTATCTTTGCATAGCGATCTGGTAAAGTGATTTATACCTATCATCTGGAACACAAATTTTTTTTTCCAAACTTAGATTCATAAATTTGAAATTCTGTAGTTTCATACGATTTATTAGTTTCGAGGTAATGTAGTTTAGTAAATTCATATGAATTGTTTAACTTATTGAGAAGTGCTTCTATTTTAGGTTGTGTGATTTAAAAGGAAACGAATTTAATAAGAGTGCAAAAACTTTCAAATTAAAAATAACATTTAAATTAAAATTATAAAAAATAATTTTTCTCTTTATAACATTTTTTTCTGTACAAATAAAATGTAATCGATGCTTGAACTGGAAAATATTAACATATGCAAGCAATGTCATAAAGTGTGGTGAAGAATTAAACATATAAAGTTTTGCATCACATAAACACATAAAAGGTAAACATTTTAACATCTACAAAAAAATTTATAGTGAATATACTAGTAGCCGTCATGAGTTAAAATAAGAGAAAGTAATGTGTGAATGTGGAAAATATTTTTATAATGCATCTCTCAAAAAGTACAAAATAGTAAATCACACGATACTGCATTAGATAATTTATACCAAATTCACCATGATAACTTTCTAAAAAAACATGCAAAGTGTGTAATAATAACAATAAAGCTAATAAACCTACAAAGGACAAACATGCAAATATATGTAGAAATTGTTTTAGTGAATATTTTAAGAACTATCATCTTAAGAAGAAGTTAAATACAGTTTCTCTATTATTTAAGTGCTTTTCGAGTTTTCCAATTATCCTTATTTTAAAATTTCTTTATAAATTTTTATTTCTTATAAATAAAGAATTATGGCGACGAACAATTTAACGGTTGAGTTGAGCAATAGAGAAGTGAGGGAGTTGAGAATTATAGGTGGACATTTTGAAATAAAATATATAAATAGGCTAAAGGAAAACAATGTAATTAGGGATATTATAAATTAAGAAAGAAAAATAAACTTGAAAATTACCCTTTTCAATTAACGATATAAAATGTAAAAAACCTAAATAAAAAAAATTAAAGAAAAAATTCCCATTCTCTAATAATCTATTTGTTAGGCCTAGAAATAAAAGTACAATAATATCAGAATGTACAACAAAGAATAATTTTACAAACTTTTCTTTAGCTGATGCCAATATCAATTAATTATATAAAGAAAATAAAAACGAATTAAATAAATATTTCCCTATTTTATTAACGTTTTCGTTAACAAAAGAAAAAGAAGAAACAATAAAAATTATATTATTAATAAAGGTTTCAAGTACTATATCAACACATAACATTGAAAATAACTAGCGAGATAATTTTTTTTATTCAGTAAAAAATAGGAATTTTGAAATAATATGCAATAATCGTATAGCATTTAGGGGGCTAACAACTAATATTAAATCATATACCAATTGTCATAAACAAGAAAATAATCAAGTAGAATCATCTACATTTAATTCACCCAATGATACAATATCGAATGACAGAGATATTAAACGGAATTATGTAAAGAACAATAATCAAAAATGCTTTCTTTGGGCAATAAAATCTGCATTGTTTCCAACAGAAAAAGATCCTCAAGGAGTTGCTAAATATCAAAATGTGGGGCTTGATATCTATAAAGTAATACATAAATATGAATATCCAATAAAAATTGATGACATACCAAAAATAGAAAATAAAATCGACACATCTATAAATGTATACTCTATTGAAGGCGAAGGTAAGAAATACATGGTATATCTGCTTAAACTTACAAAAAATACAAAAGATTAGCAAAGAAATTTACTTTACTTTAAAGATGATAAAAATTTGCATTACTGTTGGATAAAAGATTTAACGAAACTGCTTTCAGCACAAAAAAATAATCAATGGCGTAAAACGTATATATGTGATATGTCTTCGATTATTTACATCGCAATAAAAATTAAATGAACATACAGAAAACTGCTCTAAAAATGAATCAGTAAGAGTTAATATACCTTCGAAAGGAGAGCAAATATTTTTCAATAATTACGAACATTCAGTTAAGGTTCCTTTCGCAATATACGCCGATTTTGAATCAATTTTAAAGAAAATATCAACCACCAAACCTAATCGAAAGGAAATAACTAAGTTTAAATTAATCAAAAAAGATCCAATTTTAACATAAGATGGTATTGATATAGGCCTTTGTAAAGAAATACTTAAAAAACTGTATAATATTACTACTGAACAAATAAATAACATTGATTTAAAGCTAAACAACGAATCATATACGATGAAATATCAATTACACGAAGCTATGGTTTTTACTATTATAGTGTATCTGCTTATGGTAATTATAAGCCACCAGTTGTATATCGAGACCCAAATGCTCATAAAATTTTTATACAATCAATTAAAAGGGAAGTAGAAGAAATTGGGGAAATATATTCACAAATTGAACCAATGCATCCGCTATCAAAAGAAGAAAGAGCAACAAATAATACATCTAAATAACGTACTGTATGTGAATGTGAATATATAGAAGAGAATAAAAAAGTGTCTCATCATGATCACATAACTGGAAAATTCATTATTTTTATATGTAATAATTGTAATCTACAATTAAAATTGCCCAGCTTCGTACCAATTTATTTCCATAATTTATCTGGGTATGATGCTCATTTATTTATTAAAGAGTTAGGTTATGATGAGAAATATACAGATTCAATAGCAAATAATGAAGAAAAGTTTATTACTTTTGGGAAACAAACAGAAAATTTGAAGATGAAATTTATTTACACATTAAAATTTTTAGCCAGTAGTTCAACTAAATTATCATCGAATTATGTAGAGATCAACTGAAACACACTCAAAACTATTTCCCAAAATATCAAGTAGTTTTAGTAAATAGCAAAGGTGTTTATCCATATGATTATTTGGACAGTTGGGGAAAATTTAACGAAACTGATCATCCACCAAAGAATGAATTTTATAAAATATTAAATGAATCTGACATAACTGATGATGAATAACAATGTAAAACATGTATGAGATCAAGTTAATATTAAAAATCTTAGTGAATACCAAGATTTATATTTAAAAAGTGATGTATCACTGTTAGAAAATATATTCGAGAATTTTAGAAATACGTGTATAAATCCATATGAATTAGATCCTGCCTGGTATTTTACTGTGCCAGAATTATCATGGGAAGCAATGCTTAAAATGACTAAACAGCCATTAAATTTATTGCATACCTATGATAAGATTTTAATTAGTGAAAAAGGAATTAGAGGCAGGATATCGCAATGTTGTAAGCGATATGTTAAAGCAACAATAAATATTTAGATGATATGAATTCAAATCAAGAGTCCAGCTATTTAGCATATCGCGATGCTAATAATTTATATGGATGAGCAATGTCACAATATTTACCATATGGTGGTTTCGAATGGGAGAATTATACAGTACTTAATTTTTACAATGAACATACATTAAATTTGGATGATGATTCAAAATATGGATACATATTAGAAGTTGATTTAGAATATTCACAATAACTGCAGAGTTCGCATAGAGATTTTCCATTTTTCCCAAAATATAATGTAGTTCCAAAAACAAATCAATCCAAATTGCTAACAACTTTCCATAAAAAAGAAAAGGTATGTAACACACTATCGTAATTTAAAACAGTGTCTAAATAATGGATTAAAACTTACCAAAACCTATAGAACATAAAAGTTTAATCAGCCTGATTCGTTGGAAAAGTATATAGATTTGAATACAGAGATGAGAACTAATGCCAAAAACAACCTTGAAAAAGTTTTTCATGAGCTTATGAATAATTCTGTGTTTGGTAAGACAATGGAAAGTATAAGAAACAGAGTAGATATAAGATTAATATCAGATGCAAAAAAATGTGAAAAATTAGCATCAAGACCAAATTTTAAGAAAAGTGCTATATTTAATGAGATTCTGGTGGACCTACACATGAATAAAACCAATGTAAAATTTAATACGTCTATTTATGTTGGTTTGTCATTTTTAGGCATATCGAAAGAGTTAATGTATAATTTTCAGTATAAAGTTATGAATCTAAAATATGGCAATTAATTTTAATTATGTTATCAAGATAATAATTCATACATTTATAACATATAAATGGAAGATTTTTATAGAAAAATTTGATACAAGTTTTTACCCAAAATATAATATACATATATATGTTATGTGCCCCAAATAAATAAAAAAGTTTTAGGTGAAATGAAAGACAAATGTAATGGCAAAATAATAAAAGAATTTATTGATTTATGAGCAATAATTTATGCTTACAATGTTAGTAAAAAAGAAAACAAAAACCTAAAGGAGTAAAGAAATGAGTTCTCAATAAGAGAATATAATTTTGAGATTATAAGAATTGTTTGTTTTAAGAGATAATACAATAAAGAACAATGAATTTAATAAGAATTGAAAATAACAAAATATATATATATATAGTAGAAATTTAAAAAAAATCTTAAGTCCTAGCAATAACTAGATAATTGTACTACAAAATAAAATATACACTGATCCATATTGTTATCGATACAGAAAATCTCAAACATTGTTGATTTATAAAACAATATCGATATCAGTACCATCAAAATCAATCAGTTTACCATTTTTGTCTCTAACTTCCAGAACAATATGATTAAACTGCTCATTATTATTTAATAAAAAATTGGATATGCTGGCTCATAAATAATATAATCTGTAAACCCTTGCATTGTTTTTGGTGGGAAACTGGCTATTATGTATGTTTCTGAATGATATGATTAATCACATTTGATAAATATACCATATGCTAAGTTATAGTAAATATTTATTGTTTTAAAAGGGTCAAAATTAGGTAATTTAGTATCGATAACAATTTTGTCTTTTTCAATAAGTATATTTCTTTTAAAACCAAGATCAGATAGTCAATCATCAAGTTTAATATCAAATTTAGACTTAATAGACATTCTATTTTTTACATTATCTATGGTTATTTGTTGAAAATGGATCAATCAAATTTATAGTTTCTTTTAATGATCCAATGTTGTATTGGCCTCCAGAAATAGTTATAACTTTATTTTATCAACAACAGGACTCCATTTTTCTATTGCCTGTATTGTATTGTTGTTTATATTTGGTGTTAAAATTTTGTATATAAACTAGCCAAAGCAATCGACTTTTCACTATGGATGAAACCATAATGAAGTTTTTTCTTGAGTATATCACTATTATCTGTTAATTTAAATGTGTCATTATCCATTTAGTACAAAAATTGTCTTTTTAGATGAAAAAGCAGCAGATGAAGCAGCCTATGCAGTACAAAGTTGATTGAGGCATCAGTGTTTTGATTTCTGAAGAAGACTCTAAAAATAAAAAAATGAGAACTATTTCCTGATAACATAAGGGCCCTAATTGTTGATCCTAGTAACTGTGGAAAAACTAATTTGATGGTTAATTTTATTTATAATTCAGGCTGGCTGAATTTCAATCAATTGTATGTTTGCTCGAAAACTTTGAATTAGCCCAAATATATTAAGTAACAAAATTATTTGGATAAGGCATTTAAAAAATTAAAAGTTAAAGAAAAACTGGCATACTTTTTCAATAATACTGAGAGGAAATGGTCCCTTTAGATCAATGTGAATATGAATAACTGGTTATCTTCGATGATGTCATTTTAGATAACAATACATCATCAGGGATTATTTTACAAGAGGGCGACACAAAAACATTTATGTTTTCTATTTAGCTCAGACATTTTCAAAAATTACAAACCAGTTGGTACGAGACAACACTAATTTCCTGTGTATATTTAGACAAGATTATACTAATGTAAAACACATTTATAATGATTTTGTTGGGGGAGACATGCCTTACAAGAAATTTAAAGATATTTGTGCTAAGTGTTGGGAACGAGCATTATGGCTTTATTAAGTTAGAAATAAAAAAAATGAAAGTAGAGTATAGAAATAAAATCAAAGACTTAATTATTTTTTAAAACATGTTACGAAAAATGATTCACCTATTTTAAACATGTTTTATGAATGTAAAACTGTATTGTTGAACAAAAAAATGTAAAGTTGAAAATTATTTTTATGTTATGTTTTGAAATATTTAGTTACATAATTGTATTTAAAAATCACAAAAGAGCTGTTTTATTAATCCAAGAATTATGTGAATTATCAAAACCTAACCTTTTTATATGCATTTTATATCCTTTAGTTTTTTAATTTTTTCGATCAAATATTCATCTGGAACTTTAGTTTTCATAATTTTGTATTCATAAAAATTGACTATTATTCCTTCTCCTTTAATGTCTTTCAATTTGTAAATTGGAACATCATAATTTAAAACTTTAATAATGATAAATAATTATGTTGTCCAATTAGCAGTATACCCCTTTTCATATATTCGTTTCATTTTTCTAACACATATAATATTGCCCACTTTATATTTTGGTTCAGTAAACATATATGTTTGAATCAAAATTTTCATTTTTATTATTGACTTCAATGGGTTTCATACAAATAGTTCTATGCTTTGTGTTGTACTCTTTGACTAAATCACCTAATACATTTATCCATTTATAATTGCCATTCAAAGCTAATTTATTACACATTTTATTTTTCAATGTGTGATTGTACCTTTCTACGATACTGGCTTTAGTTCACTGAATGTGGAATAATAATTGATGATATATTTTTGCATAAGCTCTGTAAATGATTTATTATAGAATTCGGACCCACTGTCACTTTGTAAATGATGTGGCTTTCTTTGCATAAATATATGTTCTAAAGCATTTATTACATTTTTGCTGTTTTATCTTTAATAGCTATAGCAAATGCAAACTTTGAAAATGTCGATAATCGTCATAATATACTTTTATCCATGTGATATGCTTTTTTAATTGCCAGTATCCATTTCAACAAGATTCATAGGTCATAAATCATCAATATTAGATGAAATTACTTTTCTTCTAGAAATGTTTTTTGTGCAGGTTTATATAATCCATTTATTATTCCTTCTCTTACATTGAGAAATTTTTTTTATAAATATTGATTTTTTAGAATTACATATCGAGGATATACTTTTCTGAACTAATCATCCATTTTTTGTATTTTCAATTTTTACATTATTATTTTTTGTGACTTTTTACACTTCAAGTACCATTTAATCTCTGTTTAATAAGAATAAAAAATAATTAATCTTTATATTTTACGAATATTCCTATTTTAGTCATCAATCCATCATCATATTCAGATATTTTAGTTTTTTTTATTTTAAAGGTTAAAATATCACCTATGTTAACATCAGAAGGCTTACTGTGATCTATTTTTGAGAGCCCTTAATAAGAGTCATAGTATCATCAGGGAAATTGGGATTAAGAGTAATTATTTTTATTACATTTATTCTACTTTGGAGGTAAATAAGATATGTGTGATTTTTCTTCCTTACATTTTTCAATTTTCAAGATAACAAAAGTATTACAATAATTCAAAACTGATTTATTTAAATTTTGCAATTTATCAGTTATTGAAGTAGCTCTTACTCACGGCATCTTTTGTATCTACAGGATCAGCCATATTATTAATTCTACGATTTTGAATAGAAACATAATGTGTTGTATCAACAAAAACTTTACTAAGTTGATCTCGTAAAGCAGAAACAGTAGTATAGTATTTTGAATCTACATATGTTTTTAAATCAGAAAAACTATTACTGTATCTTGTTTTTACATTCTTTTTTAAAGCATAGTCAGAAACAATAGTTTTATATTTTGAATTTACTTCCTTTTTAGTGCCTGCTTTGCATTATTTATTCATTTTATATAATCAGCGATAGTATAACTGAATTGTAAATATATATCGTCTCTTGAAGCATAATCAGCTATTTGATTATTAAAATACCTTTTATTGACTCCATCTACATCATCTCTAGGATCACTATATTAACAATTCTATGCCCTAAAAAAGAAACATAAGTTTTTGTATTATCAAAGCTAGTGCTTAGTTTACTTTGTATATCAGAAACACCTGAATCACATTGTGAATCTATATATGTTTTTAAAGCATAATCAGAAGCAACAGTTTTGTATTATAAATCAACATCTTTTTTAAAGCATAAGCACTAGTGTCAATAACTTTACTTAAAGATTTGATTACTGCTTTTCCAAATATATCTGTCATTTAATAACAAAGAAATTGTATTGTTAAACTTAAAATCTTTTGAAAAAATATGCAATATGATTAAACATAGATGTCCACAAATAACTGAATTAAAATTCTGAATTCGATCAGCATTATAATAAACATTTTTGTTTTGGAAATAATTCGTTAAATTAGTATGAATATTCCCTCCATATGAATCAAAGTAGTAAACATCATCTTTTCTTTACAATAACAAGCCCAATGAGTTCAAGGATTTGATGAAATGTTGAAATTAACCACAGCACATTCATTTCTGTGCATACCTTTAGGTAATTCATCAATCATATAAACATTTCTGAAATTTTTTATATTTAATATTTTTACATATTCTTCAATATCGATATTAGATAATGGCGATATATTTTTTAAAAATTTGACCTTCCTTTTATTGCAACTAAACATTTTCCTGATTTATATTCCATTGCTAAATTATATCTTTGTTGTTCTTCTAATTATTTTTTTGTTTGTTCGACAGAATTGTAAATTGCACTAGCTCCTCCGGCTAAAGCCCCAAGTGTCCCTAAAGTAGCCAATATAATTGGTATAATTCCTCCATGATGTAAAGCACTGCCAGTTTTTTTTTGCCATCTTTTATACTGTTGGCAATGATAAAGTTAGAAACTTTTGCTTCTTTCAATTTTATATTTTTTCTCTCAAATTGATCATTTGATCATCAATTGATCATATCTATACCCAAATATTTTAATCCCTCGAAGGGAATATCAAGGGTTATATTTATTATCCTCACTTATAAGTAAAAATATATATATAATAAATAAAACTTAATACCCCAATCTAATTTCCTTTTTGCAAACATAGTTGAAGCAACAGCAGCGGAAGCAATTTTTTCTCCAATTGGAGTATTTTTATCTAACATGACCTCTTTTGCTTCTTTTTGTAAAATTATATCATCTTCGTGACTAGATTCAATACATTTGTAATCTCAATAAGTAATATCGTGATATTTGAATACTTCATCTAATTTATTTATTCCTGTGTCGCCTCTTTCGAGTCTTTCATTAAATTTTATATGGTTCGCAATAATTATAGCCTGGAAAATGCATTTTAGGTAGATTTAAATTGTTTAGTGCCCAATTTGTTACACCTTTGTTGTGATGTTCAGAGTTCCAAAATGAGTGTGGAATTACATTTAAAACCCTTATAAGATCGATTTTTGATAAACAATAAATTTTCTGTTTTTGTATTTTGTTAACATATTCATTATGCTTACTTTTTCATTGTAAAAATTGTTACTACCAGAATTTTCTTCACCATGAATAACTAATAATCTAGCAATCAAGTTTCTAACAGCATTCATACAAATGTGTTCTTTTGGTAAACTATTGAATTTTTGTATACCTTCTCGCGATTTAGAAGAATTTGTCATTCTTTCTGGTGCGTTTGACTGATCTTGGTTCATTTATATATTGTTCATAAATTAGTTTAATTATATTTATGTATTTCCGACTTTTATCCGAGTTTATTTTCTTATTAGGATTAAATTTTTGGAATGCAACATTGATTGATAAAACAATATCTGTGTAATTTTCATAGTCATTATCGACGAATTCACCATCAAAATGATCTTTTTCTTTTATCAAATTGGAAAGACCTTTTGTTGATCTATAATTTTTACCATTAACAGTTATTTTATGAACACATATCTCTACTTTTGTATCTCCAATGTAAAAATTATGTCCATCTCCTCGTAAACCATAAATTGCATTGAAAACATTAATTGTTTCAGAAATTTCTTTTCCTAGATTTATAGCAGTACTTTCAGTGGCATAATCCCCATTTGCTCTTCCAAATTAGGAGATTTTTGTTCTGAGAATCATTCTCTTTGTTAAATTTTTGTTTTCTTCACTTACTTTTCGTGCTTGCTTTACCGATATCTCGTAAATCGTCAATTAATGGTTGTTCCTTCTTATTTTTTCATATTCTTTTCGTGATGTTGTTATATTTTTATAGCTTTCGATGAGTAATTTAACTCCAGAAGCTCCCTTTGATTCCATCATTTATATAGAGTTTTTTATTATAAATGAGTTATCAAAGTATTGAGAGCTTCTAGAAACAAACTTTTCCCCTTACTGATCAAACTAGTATAAATTTAAATGTTTACAATAATAGAATAGAATTTGATATTCCAATTGGTTATGGATTTTCTTTTCCAAATTATGCTTATGTTTATGAGCAATTTAAAATTCTATGCACAATTTAGTATAGTATAAAAAATTACATAATATAGAAGTTTGTGCTTTTTTTCAGTTTTATAGAGTATAAATCTCAAAACATGGTAAAATTATTGAAGCTGTTGATAATCCGGGTATAATTTCAATAATTATGAATGATTTATTAAGATCACCAAGCAAGCAACATTATTTAGAATTTGCTGGTGTTGATAGTAAATATGTAAAAATCAATTTCTTAGTCATCAACCAAATGAAATAATGTATCCACATAGATATCAGTTTGGTTTTATTAATGATAACAATGACATTTGTTGGAAAGGAGGCTATAAAATTACATTTATTTGTAATTTGTCTGATAACAATTGTTTATTTCTTTATGAAACAAGAAATGCAGAAAGTCAAGTTCAGTTCCATCGTCCCAATCCAGGTAGAATTTCTATTAAAAAATTAGAAATTATGTGGCAATTGTTGAGTATGAACCTAGCACAGCAATTGCAATTAAAGAATAAATATACAAAAATCCAAAAATATCTATTAGTTTTGATTATTGGCTATTTTTAGAAAAAGATGTCCCTACTGGATCAACTTTTAATTTTGATATAAAAGATCAGTTTAATAATTTACAATTTGATATGCCCGATTTTGTAATTGTCAGCTTTCATATTAATAGAAAAAATAACCCTTTACAGTATAAACAGTCTTCTATGTTTGATCATAGTAATGTAAAAAACATTTCAGTTAAAAATGGAAGAAATGAACTCTTTCAAAAAGAAAATTGGAATCTAGATATTGAAAAGAATATTTGCATGAAAATGTATCTGGCTTATAATGATTTTAGAAACTCAAGAACAAAATTAGATGCAATCTTCAGAAATAATTAACTTTACTATAAACCAACTGTAAACTTAGAAGGTGATTTCAATTATTATTAATTTTGGGGACGAAAAACCTTTATATGTTATTGATTGTTCATACAAAAAAAAACAACAGTTGTTAAAGATAAAACAAACACAAATATTAGTGTAGATTTTAACAAAGATGTTGAAGCAGGAATAATTTGTAATGTTGTTCTAATTAGTAAAAGGAATATAACTTATGATTATTTGAAAGAAACTATTACTGAAGATTTATAAATTTTTATATTATTAAATGGATGAATGAACAAATTTTTCCAATATTTTAATACAATTTTTTAGACTTATAGTTGAGGTTACATTTAAAACTTTTACGAATTTTTTAGAAATATCGATGAATTACTTAATCAAATAAAAAATTATTTTCATAACTCTAAACGAGTTTTTCTTTCTCTTAATAACTTTATTTTCTTTATAAATCAATCAGATTCATTATCTGCATTGTAATCAAATTCATCATAGTCAGATACGTCATGTGCAATTGGAAATCCCTCGTACTTGTGCTCTGCAAATATAAATTCCTCATAATCGAAATCACCTTAGTATTCTCCATTTAGAAATACTTCGACGTAATTCTCTGAATCATAACCATATTCGTAATCTGTGTCAAAGTCCATTCAGTTTGAATTTTTTAGTATGATTATTTCTAAGATATAAATTTTCTGAAGAAAACATATTTTTTGGATCTGTCGACAAGCACAATTTGAAACGATTGTCATAAGATTTAGATTGCTCGCTCGCAAAATTAGCGTTTCTATAAAACATGAAAAATTGCTTAAAAAGCGAGAAATTAGCATGTTTTGTGCTTAAGTTTTGGCGTTTTTTTGATTGGCACAAATCCTGCACGGCGATTTTGAAAAAATTAAAAATTTGCTTGATTTTGGCTTAAATTTACACGATTTTCGAGGGAAATTGCTTGTTTTTGAGAGCTCCTTTTTCTTAAATTGTTAAAGCCTAAGTTTAACCTCAAAAACTTGATTTTAGAGCAAAAAAACCTCGATATTTCGATGAAAATAAGGCGTGCGCCAGGATCGACATTATACATCTACTAATACGTCACAGAATTTGTAGACAAAATGAGTCACGCAATCATTTTTCTATCAAAAAGTTCAAATTGGAACACGGCCTGAGTTACATCTCTCTACAGGCTGTTCACGGTTAAGTGACCACTTGTGAGGCCCTAGTTACTTTTTTTCTATCAGCCTTTTTTTATCCTTCCACCACTTATTAAAACAAATTTTTCCATGTAAGTAATAAACGCAGTGTATATTTCACCTAACACGAAAGTTAACGTCTAAGGATACAATAAAATATATTTGTTGACTATTGTTCCAAACGAGAGGGTTCAAAAAGTGCTCACTTTACCATGAATAGCCTATATATTCTTGCATTATCCCTGGTTCCGAGCTTCAATAACGCAGAAATAGCTTCGTGAACAGCTTGCAGTACAGTTGTGGGTCACTACCACTATTACCCCCTCCAATTGCTTAGCAATCAACGGAAGTTTACTGGAAGGGAATACGGCCCCTCCCCTCCCTCCTCCTCGGCCGTGGTGCTGCTCCCCAGAGACAACAGTTCCAGGAAAAGAGCGCCCCCACCTCAACCATGTGTGCGCGAGTGATGGCGAGCAGTGTTGCCAACCCACTGGATTTTCCACCACATTTGGTGGATTTTAACTGCCACCTAGCGGGCACTGCAAAATAGTTATCTAGTGGTTGGTGGCGTGTGAGAGACATTTTTGAGGAGCATCCCCAAAGAAATTGCATTAAAATGTGTTTATGATGTAACGATAAATATTTCTAGCATATGTTGGAAGATGTTTTAAATGAGTTTTTAGCATTTTATCGTTAAGATTATTCCTACGTTGTTATGTCAGTTTCGATAACTATATAGTATGTACTTTTTGCAAATGAAACTATGTTAAATAACAAATTTCGCATAAAAAATATGTATTGTTTTAATTTTAATATTGATATTAATATATTTATATATATGTATATAGAGGTACTGTTATTATTCGAAATGTAGTTAAATATATTTTCATAACCTAGTTGATTCTGGTGGGTTTTTACTTGTGTAACGTAGTGGAATTCACCGTCCTAATGTTGGCAACACCGGAGGCCAGTTTGTAGCTGGTCAGCCGCAGGTTGCAGTGCGCACGCAGTCGAGCAAGCGACCACACGCAGCTCACCATGGCAGCTGCGAACGCCTGCGAGTGGTTCTGCATGAAGATGGAATCGGGGGCGCTCAGTCTGGGCGACCTGCTGGTGCAGGCCGCCATCGCTGACTCGCTGCGGAGGAAGATACACGCCGGGCACATCGCCATAACCACCAGTAAGTATACCGCACTCCCGGCTTTGCAAATGCCTCACTAGTTCAATACTATGGCAGGTATTTATTTGATTTATTCTGGGGTCACAATACCCCGACGAACCCAACACGACAACCCATGCACCATTATTTTTTAATAATCTTAAGTAGGCCTACTTATGAAAATCTAAGCAAAATGAAAATTTGAAGTTCACGGAATATTTAGTGCTTCGTTTAGGTGAATAAATGAAAATTGTTGTTCGTCTATCCATTTGCCTATGTTTATTACCAAAATGTTACTGACATAGTTATTTGAAACTTGACTTGAAATGTTGGCATAAGCTATTTTGTTAGGTTGAAGAATTTTATTACAAAATTTATTCCTTCTTCATGCAATCTTTCAATGTCTATTTTTTTACATGTGCCTACTTTAAGGAAATATTTAGGAGCATATTGCTATGCTGTATGGCCATTAATGGCACTAGGCAAGTTTGATTTCACAATTTTAAATGACTTCAGTTGAATACGTGTAACTATTTAGTTGAAATGATAAAATTTGAAGATTTCCGTTAAATATTCGTTAAAGCTGCACTGTCATAAAATTATGTTTTAATTTTCTTCTCGGTTTTATGAAATCCCACAACAAAATTTTCTTTTTTGTTTTGTTAAACAAAAAGACACTTTCGCGCAAACCTAGAATATCTTATAGCTTATTTTCAAACTAAAAATTGAAAATTACGTAGTTCATTAAACTTATAGTCCTTCCCAATGTCAGATATTTAGTATCACTGTGCTGAAACCCACGAGCCGCAACAAATCTGCGATTACTCTTTCCTTGCGAAAAAAAAAAAAAAATGAACGCATAGTTTTTTTGCATAAATAAATGTCAAAATCACGATTTTACTGTTTTAGAAATGTACGAATAAGATGCCAAGGGCTACTTCAAGACGTCTATAAGATGCCACAAGGAAATGTTTTTGTGATTTCAAAGAATTGCCGAAAGTGAGGAAATTTTTGCATAGTTTTGATTTGTGGTTGCCTCTGAAATTTGTAAAATAACTTTGTTAAGCATACCTTAAAATTAATTTTAAAAACATATTTCAGTTGCTCTTGCTAAAATTTTCTACAAATAGTTTGGTTCATTTCATTTATTCATTACAAAAGCAGTACAATTTCGACTTTCTCCTGTAATTTTGCAAAAACCATGCGATCTATATAATGTGTATGACGAAAATGTAACAGATGCCGTCTAAAAGTTGAAAAGTATGTGGCACAAATATTAATAATAAATATTTCGTGAATAACGCCCTTTTAATTGACTTGATTTAGGGAGGATACTATCGTGGATAGAAGCCGCTCTTCTAAACACTTCGAATTTAGCTAAAAGTTAGAGTGGCTTTACGATTGACTTAACAGAATCAGTATGCCGTGTGCTTAGAATATGATATTCAAGGGCATTGGTTTATGACTGCCGTGTACAGGTCGTGTGCGATCTTGGCTTGACTTAAGATATCGTTATGTACTTATTTTATATCTTAAGTACAAGTCGAGGCGAAGTAGCCAATCGTATCCCAGTGATATTTGAGGCTGGCAGGAAACTGTATTTACATCTTGGATTTAGGTTATGTCGCATCGTGAAATCGTGAAATCTTTATTTAAATAAGTGTTCGAGGTCATGTTTTATTTCTTGGAAGAGGTTATTGAATTCGCTTTATTTAACCTTCTGCACATTTGTTGACGTAAATGCATAATGTTGGCATCGGCATTCCCTTCTATAATATACCAAAATAATCTTCACTCTTGCCCATTTTTCCAGCTTCACTCTTGCCCATTTTTCCAGGTTACGTCGGCTGCTCTAATATACGACAATTCTGAGTCGCTAGACTTCGTTGCTAGATCAATCATGAACTGCAAAACTTAACGAGTCATAAGTACAATTCTTAATTCTTCAATATTTAATCGTAAGCCCACCCTTAACCGCAAATACTAGTCAGGTCGTGTTCCGTTCCCTGCATAACTGCAGTTGCTAGAAAACTCGCGCGAGGTTGTTCCGTTACTCAACACATAAATGGAAGCACAAGGGAACAGTATAATAACCGCGCGCTTGTTTTGTTCGTGTTAGTTGACTATAAAGATGGAGACTACGCAGCACGTAAACAAACATGGCACAATTTAAACTAACTTCGCGAAATTTAATATTAGTTACGAAATGAACGTAGTTTAACCATGAACACAAACACGTGTTCTAGATACATTATCACACTAATTAAGCGCACTGATGAGGATCTTTTAGCTTTCTCGCCTAGTTTGCGACACGTTCCCGCCAGCAATAGGGATTATTACTATAGGCTATTCACAGTAAAGTGATCACTTTGGAAAACCCTCTCATTTGGAATAATAGTCAATACATATATTTCGTTTTAGCTTTCGACTTTAACTTCGAGTGCGGTGGAACATTCACACTGTGTTTATTACCTACATAGAAATATTTATTTAAAAAGGTTGTTAAAGGATAAAATATGGCCGAAATTAAAAAGTAACTAGGGCCTCAAAAGTGCTCACTTTACCGGGAACAGCACGTACGAAGACCGATGCATTTTACAGCGGAGGGCGTGAACCATTTAGAAACTACATGTCTGATTGTTTCGGCTATTTTTATTCAGGAAATAGGTTTTTAATGTTACCATTAATTGAAACAAAGTAAAGGGCATTAAAAATCAAAGTGTTTGCTTAATCTTCATTTCTCATCAAAAAGTAGTGTGCTATAATTTCACTTGAAAGTAGACATAATATAAAATGTAAATAGCAACAGACGAATTTTTGGAGAGTACTGGGCGAATTGGTGACCTCCAAATCGCTCAGTTTGTACTTATCGCCCTAATCTAATAGAAGCCACGTGATAAATTTAGAATCCTGGACGCAAAACTCAACTTGAATAAGGCTTTTGTCACATGCAATAGACCACGCACACATGATGACGTAGGCTGCCGTTTCCCCTGCACTTACATGCCGTTACCACACCTTCCTAGGTTCCAAATCAATAATTCAGTCACCCCTCAGCACTAAGGCCGTGTTCCAATTGGCACTTTATTGTTAACATAATGGTCACGTGACCCGTTTTTATCTACAAGATCTATCATGCATTTTTGTAATTTGCAATTCGCTTTTCGCCAGCTTCGAAACTGACATACATACTATCAAATACAAATTATCGAATCGCCGTCATATTATTTCTGCATGTTTGAAACGTTTAAATACACATACACGTGAGCTTAATGGAATAAACCGTGTATCGTACTCGCAATAATTATTTCACAAAGCAAATTGCTAAAATATTCTTGAATTAATTATTTTCCCTGATACAATTTTTGTTAAATAACAATTCCACATCATGATTATTGTTTATGATAAGACATCATAGTTTTAATTTAGGAACCATGACAACACCAAAATAATAGTAGCATGGCATGCTATAGACAGTTGAATGCCGTGGTGTTCTGAATAAACCTTACAAAATGCTAAATACAAATTAAAAAATCGCAAAACGAAGCGGGACAAGGCCCAAAATTGCGCGGACCATAAATTAACTTAAAATGCGTAAACTGAAGTCAACAGGTTTTTGGGAAGGAAAATTAGTAACATTCAAAAAGGTCAATACTAGATGATTGTTTCTGCAAACTTTTTGAGCGACTATTTAGTCACACTTCTGCGACAGCTCATCATAAACACGTCAGTCTAGTAAAGTATTAGCTCACAAAGTAAAAACAATATTAAAAGCTGTTCACGACAAAGTAAGCACAATTGAAAACTAACTGCTTACAACTAGGGTAATGTGGGGCAAGAGAGCGCACTTGCGAAAACAGTAGTCGATTGTGTTGTTGCAACGACATATTTTACACAAGACCACATGTATATGCTCCGAAAATGCATTGTGTATGATTATATACAACTGAAATTTTAATTATTTTGTAAGAACTTACGGTACAAACACAACACATGACTGCACAGTAAGGAAATTTGCCCTACATGTGGGCAAAATTCCTATTACTAGAGACCTCAAAAATTTCAAGTTCAACGACCTACGGGCTAGACTGTACAGCCTTATGCATAAATATGCAGATGCCAAGAGTGCATTGGTTGTTTGCTGTTACAGTGGAAGGCAACGATTGGGCCGCCGTTCTCCGGGAGGTGTCAAACACCGCGTGGACCAATGGCCAAAGTTATATAAACACACGTGTTCTGAATTCTAGCTTGTCCCAAAATGAATCCGCTATTTCTTCAGGTCTCTGCCTATTACAGAGGGGTAAGAGTCATATTGGCATCTACAGTATTACATTTGAAGAAGCCCTTTCCCATATAATCAGCACAGGGTTTCTCCCACCGTGATCTGCATTCGTTACACATAATCCAGTCCACAGATGGAGGCTCTTTGTATGTTGCACCTCACCCACCACAGAAATAGCCAACCTTAACACAGCTTGCAATGTCTTTCTCGCCATCTAGAGTCAATTTGCGTTTTGCTCCAACGCCTTTGGTCTTCAAGCATACTGATAATGATGTTACGGTCGTTCTCTTTAGGTAAGGCCTATTTTTTATTTCACTTTGTAATGACAGCATATAGGCATATGGCTTTACACGAGTGGATACATTCTTAAGAGAAGAATCTGTAGGAGACGTCAGTAGAGCTGTAGCAAACCCTTTACAAACATTGTCATGGCCACTCTCAGTGGGCCTAACCGGAACTTTTGTGACAGTGGTTTCCTCAAATTTGGAAATGTGCTGTGAAGTAGAAGCAAGCTGTACTTCTGCTCTCGTGTCATCAGTAAGTACTGTCTCCAAAAGGAGACGATTGATTGTCATTATTATTTGGGAGAGGCCTGCCAGTAATTTCAGATGAAGGACAGTCAACGTCAGAAAAAATATTGGGACACACTGGCGGTATGCCACATGCCTGAAAGCCTTTCGCTGCAATTCCAATCGTAGCTGCCTTCTCATAAGCCAGTGGAAACAAATTAGCAATCTTGATTTGCGTGTTGCATCTACCAAGATGTGCTGACATCAATTTACTACCATTCATTTGCATAATACGTTTGGGGATGCGCTACATTTCACAGTTGAAAGATTAAAATTACACCCTCATATGAATAGAAGCAAAAAAGCGTACCTGTTATATATACATATTCTTCGACAAAATATTAATACGTTGCAGTTCTGCAGGCACTTCTTTAACATAAACACATTACATCAAACGTCACTCCAAACAAATAGTTCAGACCACACTCCCACCCGTGTCCATTGCGTGGCAAGTATTTCGGAAATTCCCTAAATGAACATTGATGCTATCTGACGGCGACTGCGAGAACTACGACGACGTCATAGAACTCTTGTCCCACGAGGACTCTTATTGTCCATTTCATGTTAGTGAGATAAATTTTGACAGTTCTAGAAAAGTAGCGCCGGTCACAATGTATCCTTCCACCGCAGCTGTTTTGTCACTGAAGGAAAAGACGTTTATAAACAAATGTTTTGAGTCCAATGCACACTTACACTTTCTTCCTTCTTCGTGTTCCATGTAATGGCTGGCACTGAAAATCTGACTGTAGCTAACTTCCGTCCAGTAATTAATGTAGGATATTATAGCTAGGTTAGCATTCCAACTTGTTTTATTTTTGTAATTACCGAGTTAAATTTGTTGGGTTCTGTTTCATGGAAAATCTAGGGCAATTTTAGAAGGGTCTGAAATGTTTTTTTCTGTGAATTCTTTGCAAATATTGGCATAAGTAACTTTCCTTGGTGTTTGTCAATGATTGTAGAGGTGTAGCGATGAAAAATGGGTATTCAGTAATCATTGTAAATATCCAGCTTCTGGAAGGTGATATTTTTGTGTATTTAAAATTCAATAAAAATGAATGAGTTCTTGTAATATTTTCAATTACAATATTATTCCCCATCCAATAAATACTGTAATAGAGTTTCAAAGTCGCTTTCATGTATATACCAAAGCCTGTGAGAAATACCTTTGTCATTCTTCCCCCTTCTCTATCTTTTTGGCACTGCCGGGAACATTGAATATATGGACTTTCAGAGCAGTGCCTGGTTAAGATAAAGGAAACAGCAGACAAGATGTTTCTCGGACACACGTAGGGGATCCTGTGATAAGGACGCAACGAACAGAAACTACAGGATAAAAATGGCCTATCTGCTGATAGTGGTGTGGAATATTTTCAGTGTTTGGATGCCATTGCATTGCATAGCGGTGTTAGAGTTTACTTCTGTCTGTAACAAGTGGTGTTCTTATAACAACCAACTGTGCAAGAAGGTGATAGATAGGATATGTATTTATTACTTTTTCGGTATTTGAATGACTTCATTTACTATGAATTAACAAACTTGCTCAAATTTAGCGATTTAGTTATTTAATTAGGGCGATTAAAAATAACGTAAACGGAAATTTTAAAACAGGAATTCCTCATTCTAGTTTTTCTTAAGAGCATGTAAAAATGAAATTTGTCTGCGTTAACTAGTCTGACCTCTATTTTGCCCAACAATGTCCTCTAGAACAGCTCTAAATGATGCTCTTAAACGTGCTCTAAACTCACAATCTATACTTCAAACAAAGCGTATGTTTGTATCGCTTCTGCTACTGGTATCGCTTCCTTTGCCCAGCCCCGCCCCAGCAAGTTGTCAAGGACGAGCAGTAAACCGAGGAGTGCGCGAAAATTTACTAAAGCCTGCCGCAGCGATAAGACGAGCGGATCGAATTTCCAGGGTTATCGTTAGAATAATTGTCTGGCCATCGCCCTTGCCTCTCTCAGCGAGACTCTGGGTGTGGAGAACCTGCTAAGTCGGGCCAGCGAGCTTCTCAACTCGTCCCGAAATTATTCCGCGAATTTTTCAGTTCTCAGGCAATGATTTCACATGTAGGCTGTTCGCGGTTAATTGAGCACTTTTTAAATCATCCTTTGCAAAATTTCATTGTATCAAACTGCAGATATGTTACTCTGGCGCACCGACGGGCATGAGCACAATAAAGTTGGCAACGACGGAGAGAAAATAGTTCCACTTTTTAACGTCTAATAAAACATTTTCGGATAAACATTTTTAATACAAAAATTATTTCTTTTGTTTTCTGCTTGAGTGTAGCAATTAGCAAATTTGTGAAGTATTTACTTTTCTTGTCATTTTAGAATTTTACTTGACCGGCACATGCTTAAAGTGACCGGACCCACGTGACAACATTTATTTTACATATTTTTACAATTTCTGACAAGTCAGTGGGCTAAATCAAGTTTGTTAAGGGATGGAGGTCTTAATTAAATAAAAGAGTTAACTATAATTTCCTAATTTTGTTTACAACTGCTACAAACAAAATTCTCTCCACTCAACATCTCACAATAAATTGATATCACATACTGTTTACAATTAATTACTTCAATCAATAGAATGTATTGCCTTCAAGAAATTGTCATAATTAAATAATAAAAATCAGTCTCAATATACAGAGTATCAAAACCTATTCAATTATTTTACAAATTTTATGTTCATATATTGACAGTTACAATATTTATAATAAAGTCCGCATTACATGTTATTCAGTCCCATCTCAGTTTAGTCCAGGAGGTCCCAACAGTCTGCAATGTTCTAGAGTTCTCCGAGCGTCCTCACGCACAGTAGGCTTCACTCGTCGGGTTTCACGCCCTCTCATCCACTCACACCACAAACACCATGTCCGCCGTCGTCTCGCAATCTGTTGTCATCATCCGTACTTAACTTCGCGCTCTACATTCAGCCAGATGGCCTCAGCCAAAAACTGCTGGCCGTTGGATCGCTGCGATATTTACAGGGTCGTAGGCCATTATCCAGAAATTTCTACAAATCCCGCATTGCGCCGAGGGTCCTAATTCCCAGAATATTCTTGTGCATCTTCTACAATTGTCGGCTTCTCCAGCAGGGAAAGGAGGAGGGGCTGTGACATCAGCCAGGTCTCGCCGCTGTCAATCTTTCACCGGCTGCCCCGGGCGGCCAGGAACTACGTATCGAGCGCGTCTGTCTGCGAGGGAGGGGAGGATCGCGGTGGTCACCCTCCACAGAGCCCCAGACTGCGCGTAACGGGAGTTTATAGCTGGTGTAAGCTAGAGCTCGTAACAATATAGTGGGAGAATACACAGTGTACAAAGTAGATCTTAAGTAGGGTTTTCAAACGTGCTAAGTTTACGTCCATATATGTGTGTGTATTTGTGTGTGATAAAAATACGTGTAAAATGTCTACGACTGTATCGGCAGTGATAGCAAGTTGTGATGTGACGTGTGCACAGGGGGTAGCACGGCAGGGTCTCAGGACGGGGACGACGCGTGCTCGGGGTACGACGCCGACGACGATATGAGCGAGGCGTCGATGCCTGAGCAGTGCGCCAGGCCGCTCTCCTGCTTCCGCTGTGGCGGCGCGGGACACCTTGCCAGGACCTGTGACCTGACGTGGCGCCCCATCTGCTGCTACCGCTGCGACGACCCACGACACCTCGCCGTGCAGTGCCGCCTCACCCCGGCCTTGGTCAGTCGCCGTGACTGGCAGCCTGGCTTACCTCACAGGCCTGCCTCAGGTGAGCTCCACCTCTCTTCCCTCACCCGGGTTATCCGAGAAGCATACCAGTGGAGGTATAGGCTATTCACGGTATATGAACACTTTTGAAAACCCTTTCATTTGGAATAATACTCAATAAGCATATTATAATTTAGCCTTAGACGTTCACTTCCGAGTGCGATGGGATATACACACTGTGCTTATTACTTACATGGCAATATTTATTTTAAAAGGTGATTAAAAGAAAAAGCAACTGGGTCCTTAAAAGTGCTCACTTTACCATAAACAGCCTATACTTGTAAGTATGAAAAAAAGGGAGGGGCAGTGGCGTGTAGTGAGTTTCTTTACAGGGTAAGCAATTCCTACCAACAAACGCAACTTCAAACTTTGCTTACCCTCCACGTGTATTTGCTATTTTATAATACCTGGCATTAGTTACAAAAAATGGAAACGAAATAAATGTAATAATAATTGAATTGAACGTTATTTAGCGAGCATATTACAAATTATATGAAAACTCCGTTTCCCCGAACACTTTCATCAACAGAACGACTGCTTACCCTACCGAAGGAACTCGGTCGAGCGTGTGGCGTGTTGTTGTTTGCCAGTTCGATTCATCGCTAGTCGCTCCCGTTTGTGGAAATACGTACAAGATAGCAGCACTATGCGTGTAAAGTATGGGAGTTACAAAAACTCTGTTTCTCGAATAGGAAATTCCTAAAGCTGTTTTCCGCTTTTGAGGCCGAGGGTTGGAGTGATAAGGATGACACGCGCATTGGGGCCGCGGTTGTGTAGTGGTCAGACTACTCACCTCCCACCGAGGCTAACCAGGTTCCATTCCCGGCGCGGTCGCTCGCGGATTTTCGCATGTGGGAATCGTGCCAGACGATGCCGCTGGTCGGCGGGTTTTCTCGGAGATCTACCGTTTCCTCCGTTCTTGCATTCCGACGCTGCTTCATACTCACCTCACTTCACCCTCATAGGGCCTCACGACCTCGATGTTAAGGTTGAATGGGAGCTGGAATCCTGGTTACTCTGCAACCGTCAATAGACACAAGCACATCATGAATTTTCAATTAATTTGGCATAAAAGCTAATTAAGCTATCTTTATGGTTCAAAATGCATTTGAAAAAAGGGAGTTCAATTTTAACCAATGCAAAATATTCTAAACGAAATACATTTAATTTCACAGTAATTATTACAAATATGTTTTAAAAATCTCTTCGAATCCGCTCATTTTCTATTAAGTTCATTGATATTTGTTCTCCTTAACAAAATTGCCGAAGCAAATTTGTTTCTAAGAGGAGAGTGAACATTTGTCAATGGTTTTTCATGATCTCATAAGAAATTATCAATAAAAAGTCCGGGGGAAAAATATTACCGTTAGTGATAATTTTTTAAAAGTTTTTTTATATTTGGCCATACAATATAAAGTTGAAGACTTGGAAGTACGAAATTTTTAAAAACCCTAGATATCACCATTTTAATGTGGTTTTGGTTTCATGTAGATAGGGCGAGTAGTTTTAGAAGGAAAATTGAACTACTGGAATAATCATCAATTTAGCTTAAGATGTGCTGCTGTTGGTGTGTGGTGGCGTATTCTGCAACTACTAGCAGTGGCCACCTGCTGTGAATAAAAATTCGTCAGTTATGTAGATAAAGTGGCGCCCAGAAGCTGTCTGGCTCTTGAGAACCAGCGAATGATGAATGGCCTCATAAAAATACTGTGCAGAGCAGCATTTTCATAGCATTATTTCCGCATTGCCACGTATTTCGTAACAGCATTCATACAAATACACCAATTTGTGGCAAATGAGACTGCTTTCAACACCAATTACCACGACAAATTTATATTACGACTGATTCATATTTTGATGTCGGGTGGTGCTGTAGGCGAAAGGATTATAACAAGTACGATTTTATTGAAATGCCTCAACTCAAAAACAATTATATAACCAGTATAAACAGAAACAATTTTTTAATTGTTGTTTCTGCTTTATGTTAAGTTTATACTAAAAAATGGTACAGCCACGATTTATTCGGGATTCGAACATAGGATGCTAGTTGCACCCCAGTCAACTATGCTACCCATATAAGTTTACTACAATGGCATAATATTGTCAAATATGTCGAACTAAACATTTTTCGTCTTAGGTGCACTGATGTCCAGAAGTTAAATTGCATAAGTATATTCCTCTGAACCTCTTTTCCCATTGTTTCGTCAGATAATACGAATAATTAATGTTAAAACCATGCCACCTTCTTCGAGCAATATGCCGAGCGTGGCTACGTTGCACATTCAGCAGAATGAAAAATATTATATTTAATTTACGGAATGTCCGAAACCTAAGATTTATTTTGCATTGAAATGATGAATTGAAAAGGTTAATAAGAACCCGATAAATGGCTGAAGATAATTAATAATTGCAGTTGGATCACACGACTTTGTAAGTATTTAGTTGGTAAATAGGGCCTATACTAGGTAAATAATTATGTGTTTATTGAACACTTCATCGATACATTTTTTTACAAATCTACTGTTTGATAGTTTTACCACTGGGAATGTAAGAACGGTTTGATAGTTCACTTTTACAACGTGGACCTGTTTATGGAAACCATTTTACTGAAAGCATTTTCAGTTTCAATTATTTTTGTTGAATATTCTCTTTGATGTTATATACTGCACCTAACGTACATCGCTCATGTATGCAGAGTTTTTGTTTTAAATACACGCGTATGGTTACGTTTCATTATGTAGGCTGAAGTAGAACCCGGCGTAGCAATCAGTGAGGAAAAAACTTGAAAACTGCTCGAAATAGATACGCGGTTTTCTTAAAACCAAGGCTGTGTCCGAATTCGCTTGAAGGAAGTACATACTTGTGCGTACGTGTCCCCGGAAGTGACATCGTAAATGCTGTCCGAACTGCAAGTGAAGTATGCAAGTATACAAGTAAACGAAGTTGTATACTTCTCGCATACTTAAAGAATATGTGCCGCCATTTTGAGAAGCAATTTGTAGGTTACAATTGATTTCCGACATAAT
This sequence comes from Dryococelus australis, assembly GCA_029891345.1. Lineage (NCBI taxonomy): Eukaryota > Metazoa > Arthropoda > Insecta > Phasmatodea > Phasmatidae > Dryococelus > Dryococelus australis. The sequence goes on along the minus strand of CM056994.1, from coordinate 256,156,611 downwards.
TATTTGATTTAAAGTTTAATAGGGCAACATTACTGCTTCGTAGACATAGAATTTTAACTTAGTAAGTAACTATCGCAAGTTTCACATTCAAAAATGGTCTAAACAATAAATTCGCATTAGGCCTATGTTTCTAACCTACAGAAGCTAAGATAAAAAACGCAATCCAAACTGCACTTACGTACAATAATGCAAGACAATAAAAGTTAATGTAAATAAAATTCTTAGTTGGAATACATGAACATTTAAAGTGGTTAGTTAGCTAATAACTGGCACCGAAGCCAACAAGACTGCATGTCCGAATTCATCAAGTTTGGTCCCAAGGGTAAGTGAAGTATGCAAGGATGCAAGTGCGCAAGTATATACCTGAATTCGGACACGGCCTAAGTGTGGCAGGTTTTCAACAGTGAGTACCGTATGAAATGCCAAGCTTCTTGGAACCAGGCGGGAGGTTGGGTCGAGTAAGGCAGTATGAGAAGTGCCTAACGGTATAAGGAGGGGAGAGCGCAGACGTCACATGTCCCGTATTTCTGGAGACAAATGCTAGCATTTCATGCTAATAGGCAGCCGACCTCCGCGGCACAGCTGGCTCGCGGCGTGGTGTACGAATTGATGGGCTCTGGGTTTAAAACCGGGCAGGATGTTGGTGTAAATTTGTCCTCTAATCTGGAAAAGTCTCTCATGCTTCGCCAGTGATAAGAATCGTGTTAAATAATGAGTTAAAGCACATTTAAAAAATTGTTTTTTGAAATGTCAACTCACAAAAGTACAGAAGTTTCCATTTGCATACAAATCACTATAGACGACAAAAATTTTCAGTTGAGACAAATCTATAAGTTCTGTTTAAAAGCCTCATAATGAAAATATAATTACAGACTACGCTTTAAGATAAAAGAGCTCAATAAAATATCTTTATCTGCAAATTCATGAAAACTTCTTGAGATTTATGCAACCCTACAAACATTATAATTACGAAGTTAAATGCATTTAATTATGATACTAACATAACCTTTAAAAATGAAATGCTGTTTATTTTACACACAGTTCGAGGAATTATTAACATAGAAACATTTGCGAAACTCACGGTTTTGTTACTACTATGATAGAGCGGAACTGAACTTTACCGACAAAATTCGGCAGGTGATTCCTCATTCAAAAATAGGTCGAAAATGTATAGGGCCTACAAGACATATAGCCTAAGTCTATTCCGAAGGGATGAAAACCGCCCTTGAAAGTGTAGTTGAAGCAGATGTTTTGTGCTAGTAACACAGCCAGAATGACTTATGAATGTTCGAGTTTCTGGATACTGCATTATTAAATGACGAAGTACAAAGCCCAAAAATACGAGATCCAAGATCAACCCCCATCCGTGAAAAGTGAGTGGTCGGCAGCACATTAGTGCAAATAAAAGTGTAACTCTTATCACTTTGTTTATTGTTTCCTATATATTTGTAATCTACCGTACATGGTGAACAAAACTTCGGTCTTGTGTTTTTAAGCTGAATGCCGCCGTTTTCGAGAAATGAATTCATAATGATCCCACATTGAATCTCAACGTCTGGCACATAACAACACATTTTGCTGTCGCTGCATGATGTTGCCATTTTAAATGACACTATGTAATGTTGGAACAAGTCGTGTTTCCCGTGTTATCCATACCTACAACCCCAAAAAATATCGCTGATATGCAAGTAGGGCCCGTGGTAGCACAGTGGTCAGACTGCTCCCTCCCCCCCCCCTCACCACAGTGTATCGGACTCGATTCCCGGCGCAGGGTCGATGCGAATGTTCGTGTTTGGGAAACGTGGCAGACGTTACAATTGGCCAATGGGTTTTTATCGGGGCACGCCCGTTTCACCAGCATGGTAATTTCGCCATTGCTCCATCTCCACCCTACGTTGCCGTCATCGGCATTTCAGCTACGGCCAAATTGCATTTAGCGAAAAACACTGCAAACAAAACATTGCGGCGTATATTTTGTAAAACAAGTCTGTTAACGTTGTAGACTGATCTAGAGGTTGCACGAAGACAATAGAACACAGGCCTTGTTACACAAAAACGCCCACCAATTCGACTTCAATTAAAGATGGAATATAGTATACCACCAAGCAAGATTTTTATAGCTGGTATGGCTTTTGCCGCAATATGTTTAAGCAAAGTAGTTTGTTAGTTCGCTATTTTCTGCAGATGTACAATCATAAACAAAAACTTTGTGACAGTGTTCACCGGAGTTACTCCTGCCCCTTACATTCCACACTTAACGAATGTGTGTGCTGGATCTAATTTGAATTCACAATTACTTATTAAAGTCTTCTGTACAGAACACTTTAATAAGACCACGATTAAGAGTTCCAAAATTAATTCATTAGTGCTGTAATTGTATACTTCTGTTATTTTACAGTCAAAAATAGTTCGGTATGTTATTAAATATGCATATTTCCATGTTAACTTGGAGAATCTACAGTGTAAAGTTCATTAAGGCAATTAGTATTCTTAACGCTCCCTGTTTAATGTATGCAAACTACCAGAATAAGGCCTCGCACACAAACTAGTTAGAATAACCTGTCCTGCATGGGGAAACAGTTTAAAATTATATGTCACAAAATTAGAGGAGAATCCGCAACTTATATAGCCCGAATACCGGAATGATACGGAATTATAAAATTATGGGAAGACAATAGTATCTGATATCGAAGGAAATTCAAACCGATTATTACAAATATGTACGTTAAAAATTTGCGCGTACTTGCCATCTTCAGTCGTAATTTAAGACTTTAATCAAATAAGCTAAGATGATGCAAGATTTGACGGACTAATGCCCAGTTTTGTGTGTGTTTAGTATTATGTGAGATTAACATCTGGAAATGAACACTATTCACTGTTCTGTCAGAGTGAATGTACGACTGTTTATTTTGCAGGTGAAGTGGCGCAGAGACTCAGTGATCTACCAACAACGGAACAAGAAATTAATCGTTCTGAGAAACCATTCCAGTGTTTTAAACATCGAAGCCAATTGGGACACACTTCGCATTTTACTGAGGATTAGAAACATCGCCGTTGTAATTACTGACTTTCTAATATGCACAGCAAGCATGTACATAAAATCGAAATAAATTGAATTAAGAAGAGTAGGTACTGTAATTAGTTTTTTTTTTGTATGTTCAAATTTGCTGACAACTTATTTAGGCAAGATGGAGCATGTACAACTGTAAAACTTTATTTACAGTGCAAAAATGATAGGAACACAACGAGCAATGAACGAGCACAAAAAATTATGCCAACAATTTCCGTTGAGTAAAACTAATGAAAGTACTTTTTATTTCAGTTAATAACCTACATGTGCACGTCTAAAGGCAAAACGTTTTCTTTCTCTTTGGTGGCTCAAAATGTTCGGACTTCTATTTTCAAACAGATTCTCAGATTTAAAATAACGCCAATAATTAGAACAGCCAATCATGCACGCAGCTATATTAAATTTAATCTCCTTTTTTTTTGCATGCAAGACATTATTCCACATTATACGTTAAAGGATAATACAGTTTATAGGAAATTATATTGAAAGTTTATAAATTTTAATGGGAAAGAAAGTCTACGACTATAATGTTTGCTTTCATGCTTATATATTTCCATGCTTTTAATTATGGTTGTACGTTAACACCACATGTATCTTAAAATTATGAATTCCTACTTGTAATGTCGTAAAATTGGGCCATATGCAGATTTTAATTATTTACTTGTTTATGTTATCTGATTTCACCTATACTATTTTTCATTGGCACATTAACATTATGTTAATATTGGTAGGCCGTATGTAATTTCAGTGTTCGTTAAAATTTTTATTTTATAGTAAACACATTTATATATTTTCTCCAGTCTGCTTGTTTTGTAATGTGTTTAGAAGGCCCTAGTATCTTAGCAGTTATTGATCCGTTGCCATGGTAACTAAGTGACGGGATGAGTAATTCTTGCCGCTAGCACTCTCGTGATTGGTCAGTTGTAGACGGCGTTATTTAATCGAGGCCGTGTCCAAATTGGTAGATTATGTAGACAAAATGATTACGTGACCCGATTTTGTATACGAAAATGGTGGCGTATTTGTTAATTTGGTATTTCATATTTTGTATCTAGCGGATGTTAGCAAAAATACAAAATGACAAAATCAGCGCCATGTTTGTTTTTAATCTAAAAAAACACATGCGCGAACGCGTAAATTAAATGACTTTTAAAACAAATAATTGTACATAAAGTACACTAGGCATGTTTTCAAAAGCAAGTAAGTGTTGTTTTACCACAAAAACGTATTTATAAAAGTCGATATAGCATAATTTATTATTTTATTATTTGTTAACGTATTCCTAGTATTCCAGTAACGATTGCATAAATATTACGTCTGTTTTAAGAATTAAATTTAGATAAAAAATATTTTGCACTGTTTATTTAATAACGTGTCGCCGCGAGTGCTAAACAAGCGACTGTCGGCAACGTCCGAAGTGATACCTACCGATTCACGAATTTACAAAATAACGAAATAACACAATTTGTCCATTCGTACACGGCCTAAGTGTTTGAAGGGAATTCTTAGCCATCTTGATGTTCGAAGGCAGAAGGTTAACCCGCGTGGGTTTAGCACGCAGGGTTTCAATTTAGTTTATATTACAAGGATCCGAGCTCAAACCTGAAAACAGGCCGTTTCGAAGGAGACGAAGATGTGAGGCAAGATTTAGGAAGAAGCAGGCCTGTATCGGTCGCCGTCCGCAATTAGGACTCCTGCCGTATCCTGAAGGATGCGACTGCCGATAACGAGAACGTGAAGAATTCTAAGTTTCTAATTCTAATCAGCCAAGTCTACGAACTATTTTACCAAGAAGAAGAGACATACTTTTATATTCAAATCGAACTGAACCTTTGGACGTTCGAAATTTTAATTGCCAGGCATAAGATGGAGTACCTAAGTAACAGATGAGGCTAGTGTTGCTGAAGACTCGGACAAGATCATGTCTGCAAATTGATTAAACTTGTCCTGTTTGAAAGAATTAATTTGATTATAAGAATTCTTATTAAATTTCACATGTTCTTACAACGTCTCTGCCGAGTAAATTATTCGCAGTAACAGTAGATATTTTTCCTAGTGATATTTCTGGTTGTTTCGCAATTTAATTTTGTTGTGCTATTTGTGAGTGTTCTGTCACACACCCAAGTTCCTCTATCTGTTGTACTCTGTGTCTCTACGCGGTATTAAATATCTGCGTTCTTGCACGTTTATGTTACGTAACGAAGTTGTTACATCTTACACCGTCAACGTGAGACGATCTATACTACGCACAGATGTGATTGGAGACATTAGAAATAGGCTGTTCACAGTAAAATGAACACTTTTGAAAGCCCTGCTTAAGATCTACTTGTATGACCGTCGTGTATTGTTCCGTCTTATGTCAAATTAACATTGCCATGGACCTCATCACTTTATTCATGCGTCGGTCAAGTGAAACTTTCCATTCTTCGTTACCAACTTTACTGGGTGTATGTCACTCAGTGCGCCTGTTAAAGTATATAGAGACAGGGCAGTGACTTTTTTCTAAGGTTGATTTCAAAAGTGCTCACTTTAATGTGAACAGCCTTTACTTATATTTACTTCTATAGGTTATTCACGGTAAAGTGATTACTTTTGAAAGCCCTTTCATTTGGATTTGGAATAATAGTTAATAAATGTCTTTTATTTTAGCCTTGACGTTCACTTCCGAGTTCGGTGGAATATACACACTGTGTTTATTACTAAAGTGACAACATTGATTTAAAAAAGGCGGCTAAAGGATAAAAAAAAACGTCTGAAAGGAAAAAGTAACTAGGACCTCAAAAGTGCTCACGTTACCGTGAACAGGCTATACTTAGTAACTCTACCGCAGGCGTACTTTTACATTCGCCTTTAAGCACTCGCAAGCGAAATACTTTCTAAAAAGTAAATTTGTTCTGTATACTCTGTTATTTAGGTTAAAAATCTGGTGTTGAAAGCGAATAAATAATGCAAGTTGCAGACACTAAGGACCATAATGAATAATCAGTCAACAAAAAGTATTCGTAAAACCACATTCCTACACTTTTTCCTGAGTATGATGGACATCATACTCTGTAAATGGCATAATAAAATTTTCTAGGAACATTTAACAGAGTTTACGTGATTTCTTGAGCGCAAGTAGATTTTTGTTATACCCTAAGGTTTCGCATCGCAATTTTTCCGTTTTTCAAGAGAAAGCTACGGAAAGATAAAGATTAATTATCTGTACAAGGTAAACGAATGAGAACGCTACCACATCCCCACTATCACATTAAACAATGTAAGTATCGTTTCGCTTCCACCTAGGCGACCTCCTATACACCAGGTTGCGAGTTCGAATCCCGGATGCCTACAGTGAATGTGCCGTTTTCAGATATAAGGTTAGGTTGGTTTAGTTCGAAAGCCCAACCTACCCACTTTTTTTCCCAAACCGATTGACTTTACATCATTACAGCGGGGGCGTTGATTATTTAATCTTGTTGCTAAAGATTTGTTTGTTACATGCAGACATTACCTACACTGAGAATTAATTTTGAATGTGGGCTTAAGCATGTTAACTTAACCCTACCCTAGCACTTGCTTAATTGCTCTTTTTTTTCGATACCGAAGATTATGGACGGAATGTTTTAGAGATAAGTAGCGTCCATGACATTATTTAGAGAGCCTTAAAAACATATTCATATAAATTGTTCAGGGTTTCTAGCATATCGCCATTTCGTACGAGCATTTCCAAAAGGCCTCAGCTTATATTCCCGGCTGATTCTCGGACTTTCTAGATATTGCGCAGATGCTCATCGCCGAATGAGTCGAAATAGTAAACCTTCGGTTTAAAGAAACTTCGTTACAATTTAACGTGATCCTATACGGCATTCTGCTTCAAGTTCCATTCTCAAGTTTGAGTATAGATTCTTTTTCCTTCACAGAGTTTGTATCTTGTTTTGGAAGAGGTTTCTAACAATTGTGTTCCAAAAATATCGTTGAATAATGTATGCTGGCATTGATCTTGCTGTAAAAGAAACGAATATTGGCTGTTTTATTTCTCACGCGTTCACTGAGTACCGGGAATTGACTTCGTTCATTTCCACCTTTAGTTCCGGTTCCCGATTGTTTAATTGAGCTCTCTTGAACTGATTCAAGCACGTGAAATATAAGTTGGGGATACGAAGTTAATTTGTGTTTGAAATATGTCATCTTCGAAATGGAATTTGAGTTTTGAATTCCTTACCGGAGCATCAGTTTCCGGTTGCTTTTTAGTAATACTGGCTTGAGAAAATTTTACTTTACCTGACAACTGCCGGAATTCTGCATCAGCTATATCTACTGGAAAACATTATTTCAATAAAGACCTTTTTCCTTCTCAGCAAAATTTTAACGCATTAAAATTTATGAAGCTAATATCCATATCCTAGAAACTGTCATTACAGCGTGGAAAATTTCAAGCACAGATCATTACTTCTGATATTAATATTTTATCCTCACAGTACATTACCCGAAACAATGACGAACTACCTCAGAATAATCCTACTCAGTATGCTGTGAGAGCTTGTACACTTCCCGTTTCATAATCTCCATTTCTTTAATATACATGCCGATAAATTTAAATTATTTTATAAGTAGGGACAGGAACATTTTGCATTTTAAACGACCTGTACGCTAGGGTCCGTAATCTTATGGATTTTAGGCCCTCCGCTTTCTGTTTATTGGCTGCTGACTCAGTGTATAGCCAATTTTTCAACAAACCAGGTGAAACGGAATTCGGTGCTTGTTTCCCTGTAGGTTTGTTAATGTGTGATATTTCACTTGTGGGTGTTTAATAAACTGTGATCCAATTGTAAACATAACAGATTCACATGCGTTTGAAGCCTGTCTTGTAATAAGATTAATTCGCACAATTTTCCATTCTCTCGTCATAAGTACTTGGGTTGGAGTGAGTGAGTGAGTGAATGAATGAGTGAAGAGATTTGGACGGCTCTTAAAATCGAGGTCTTGAGAGTCGATGAGGGTGAAATTTGGGGAGTATGGAGTAGCGCCGGCATGAAAGGGCGGGGGAAACGGGAGATACGGGAGAAAAAAAACCGACCAGATTTTTGTATAAACGATGCCCTTTAGCGTCAAGAAGGCAGGTGACCCGGTGCCGAAGGTCCCCCCTCCCCTAACTCCCCCCCCCCCATGCTTGTGTTACCCTGCCGACCCTTGTTTTTTGTTACCACTTTTCTTTTAAATTACATTCTTACATTTTTTGTTCTGAAATATTTTGACAACAAAGATAACATAACCTTATATTGTCTGCTGTGACTACGAAGTCGCGTATCAATTCTAATAAATAATACTATTATGTAATATTTTTTACTATGCAAAAAAAAATCAACTAAGTTTGCACAGTGCAACCTCGGAGTTACATAATTGTTCTCCATAAAATAAAATTTATAAAACTAATTTTTAATAGTTTTCAATAATTAAATTTTTAAGCAATACACATCCATGTTTCATCTTTAAACATTAGTAACTAATTTGGGCTGCCCGCTACCTCTCCTCAAAAGCGCACACACACTAAACATTTGAATTTATACTAAATAAAGTTGAACCAAATGTAGTGTTATCTTTGAAGTTTAACGGCAATGGTGAGTTCTTGTTATTGTGATGGTTTGATTGGACTGCGTCCATTGCGGACCATGAGGCTAAATAATCATGCACAGACTCAGCAAGACAAAAACGAAAGAGACCTTTTACGACACCACAGACATATAATTAAGAAAATAAAAATAAGAGAAAAACACAATGAAACTCTAGTCAGGAGAAGTATTCCTTGTTAGATCATCAAACCAAATAAATCAAAACTACGAACAACACAGAAACTACAAAAAATAACTAGAGAGAGAAACCAACAGAGTATACAGAACCACAAAAAATATGGGGTGTGGCTGTGTTGGGGACACGGCCGTTTGTTTTGCGTGGATACGTCTATGTTGACGCGCTCAGACAACTGGATGTTTTTTTTTTTTTTTTTTTTTTTTTTTACGGCACCGCTTCACTCAATCATATGGGGTATTATGGATATTACTGGATTGCTTTTGAGATGCTCTTTCCAACCGTATACGACTTATGTATTTCGACTTGGCTTTTTGACGAGTATAGGCCGGCATTGTGTTAAGTTTTTAGTTTTTTTTCATTAAACTCATACAATTTCACCTTAACCAAGCCACACAAATGTTTTTTTATAAACGCAATCGATTGATCTTGCTGAGAGCTGTCTATTGAAACTCAAACGAGCGTCGTAGCTTCTAGTCAAAAGTTATACTACGCGGAAGTTATGAGATGCGGCGAACTCAAAAATTGCCCCCCCCCCCTTCCTCCCCCCCCCCCCCCCGCGTGATGCTTCTCAGTCCTCACTCGGCGTAAAATATTCTTTGATCCTTTGGCAATCGAGATGTATAATTTAATTTTGAATGTAGACGATAGATTCGGAGCTGCAATGCCAAACTGTATCCCCCGATTTTTTTCATCGGATTCTATGGAATGCCTCCCACTATAGTTGCAAATTCAAAGACGTATTCGCGCCAAAAATTATTATAAGTTTTCGCGACGTTTCTGTCCCCTTCTTCAGGTGAGATACTAGAGGAACAATCGCGGTATTTTTATTTTAGCGTTTGTTTTGAGTTTTTATTGTTCAGCTGGGACATCCTCGTTTCTCGGGAAACAGTTTCTGCCCTCGCTATTGCACTGTCGACCTTGGATTGGCGCGTGTCCGCCTGAGACCCCGCAGACCAATACTCTCTGTGTTCCTGGACTGAACCACTGCGTCAATGTGATATTTCCTTCCGTTGTTCAATACCAACTACCACTCACGGATTCTCTTTACTACTCTACACTACTGTGCCTGTTGTCTCCTTTCTTGACCGCTGGTTGTTCACTGATCGACCATTTTGCACACGACTTCACAAAGTTTATATCGAACATTGTATTTCTGCTCCACCTGAAGCCCGAGTTCCATTCCCAAACAAAACTCAGTTATGTGTGTAGTTTTGTACAAAAAGCGAGATTCCTACAACAGACTGCAAAGTTGTTCGAGCACCAGATTCGCAGGCGCTCTATAACGAAGGCGTTATTAAATAAGGGAGCCAGCGAACTATACGTGAACTTCCCTTCCCGCGGAAACAAATCGTGGTAACTGACATCGTTAGTACTGTTTGAATGAAGCGTTCGATTTTTTGAAATTCCAACGGACGGATTAAAAACTTTGAGCACTTTTCTCTCGGCTCCAAAAGGGTGGCGTGTATTTCGTATGTTCAGCTCACCAACAGAGATACTGGATGATAGAGAGAAAAATACTTCTGTAGCTTTAAGTTTTATTCCAGATAACGCGGTGCTTGTTTGTGGAAATTTTAAATGGTAGAATATGTCTACGCTCAGAACAACATGTGTCCCTCCTGTATGACGCTACGTTATACCAGAGAAGTGAGGATAGGCAGGGCCTGAATCATGTTAAATTACGGTGATATAGTTAAGCTGTTTGGTAATGTACAGGTTAAATTTGAATCCTGTAACAGCATTTTGAGTCCTCACAGCACAAATTTGAATCCCAATAGAAATGTAAAATGGCACATCCATGTTTATTGCAAAGGCATTGTTAATGCTATATCAGACTACCTACGAGGCTAAAATCGCTAAGGCGCCTTCGAAAACTATGAGGGTGTGGGTTCGAATTCACGTTAAGACATGAACGTGTGTGATGTTAACTCAGATTATTATAGTTTTTTAAAGCGTACCTCAATTACCATCCGGTAACAGAGTGGGCATGGTAGAAATCAATAACAGAAAGGTACTCAGGTGTGCCTGGAGTTCAAGAATGTAAATAGTTTTAAGAAAACAGGCGTAGTTATGAAAAACTCTGTGCCGCCCTCAGGAAGAAGAAAGAACAATATTATTCGAGGAAGTACAACTACAAACAAAATAATAGTAGACCACAGAAAAAGTCACAAAAATATTTGTAAAAAAAAGTGTACAGTTTTAACAGTACACTGTTAAAAATGTACACTTTTAAAAATGTACAGTTAATATACGGAAACACGATACATTGTGAAGACTAGCGGGAACTGAGCTCCGTAAATACAAAATACGGAAATTTTAAGTATTTCCTATAACTTCGGGTTTCAGGAACGAAGAATACCTAGTCCACGCGAAGCCTTCTTCGCCACCATTCGGTATCACAACACAATAAATACATACGGCGTGTGGTAGAAGTAGACAAATCGCCAAGTGAAAGAGGAAACTTACTTACTGCATGACTTTTAGCACAAACGTATCAACTTTGTGACTTGATGATGACGTCATGAGCCGTTTGTCGGTAACATCATGTGCGGAGGCAGGAGAAAGTTCGTCTCTCCTAGCCGTACCGCCTTTTTTTCTTGGATGTTGGTGAACTCTTGAAGGTACGCCATCTCATTTTCCCGTCAAACTGCTTCGAATGAAGTTGTTCAAATAAATTTTGATACTTCTGACATCACCGAAACATTATTATCGTCAACATGTTTGTCTTGAAGAGTTGGATGTGTCTAGTTTCCATCGAACATGCCGAGTATTTGATTGTTACTAAAATGTCTTTAAAGTTTAATGAGCTCAGCCAATCAAAATCGTGGATGACAAAAACTATCGTTTACATCACGAAACATAAAATGGCGAACAATTTCCGGTAACGACATAAGGTTATAAAGGTAATTAATTTATATAGAAGCTCTTTGAGCATGGATGCTATTAAAAGTGATTGAACGAGAATACGATTAAGGAACCGGGCGCATCAAATTTCATTGTGCAGGAAATATCTCTGATAAATACAATTTAAATTTAGTAAAGAAGTGAAAATAAATCACAAAATTCTATACATTTCTTCCTGTAGTAAACTGCAGGGAAACAAACACCAGTACCTCACTTTGAAAATGATTTTTAAATGAAAATTCAGACAGTATCTTCCCAATAAAAACTTGACAGTGTGACATATTTTCAAATACATACAATATTATATGATACAATATGTTGAATGGAAAAAAAATTGCTGGTCGTATTCGTATTAAAATTTGATTGTCAAATATATTTGAAAGCGATAATCTGACAGCCCGACGGGGGCTTAATAAAACCAACACAGAATTCATATTTAGATAGAATATTCCACCCAGAATGTATCCGTAGCTCAAAAAAAAATTTACTTTCACACCTGCGGCCCTTTTTGTCATCAAAATTGCGGTGTGAGAGAGGGTCATTTGTATAAAGTGTTTGGACCATGCAAAATCTAGTTCAGCTACACACGGACACTAGAGGTCCGCAGCATCCGACACAGAGAGAGGGGAGAGAGAGAGAGAGAGAGGAGAGAGAGAGAGAGAGGAGGAGAGAGAGAGAGAGAGAGAGAGAGGAGAGAGAGAGAGAGAGAGAGAGAGAGAGAGAGAGAGAGAGAGAGAGAGAGAGAGAGAGAGAGAGAGAGAGAGAGAGAGAGAGAGAGAGAGGAGAGAGAGAGAGAGAGAGAGAGAGAGAGAGAGAGAGAGAGAGAGAGAGAGAGAGAGAGAGAGAGTGTGTGTGTGTGTGTGTGTGTGTATATATATATATATATATATATATATATTTATTTTGAAATGCCGTCAAATAAGAGAAACGATGCGACAGTATTTTGAAGTCTGTCCAAATAAAATTATTCCTGTGAAAAATATGTTCACTATAGAACTCACATTTTTTATACGAAACATTTCACTAAAAAATGCAATTGTTATGGATACGCTACAGGCTTTGAATTATGTGCAGATTTTGTATTCACGTATATTTTAAAATACAAAAATTAAGGAAAATTTCCGTTGAAAATGTGGGCAAATCTCAATTATATTAAGCAGCGGGTAGAATAAAAGCGACGGAGTAATACGAGGACGGTTGGGGGGGGGGGAGGGAGGCGCGAGAAAGAGCGAGAGAGAGAGGCGGCAAGCTTAGCAACGAACATTCAAAAACTGCATTTGAAAAAAAAAAACCCATATGAGTATTTTACTGGTAAATAGAAGCACGAAGTATATTTGCTTATTTCCACGCCACTTCGGATTAGCATCGTGTTAATTCCGTGCGCCTGGGGGCAATTCGAGCTCGCCCTCCCTTTACTGATACACGTGAGCATCGCGTGGTAGCGCCACAGGAACAGTTGACATTGGCGCAGCGCATGCGTCAGAACAAACAAAATTCCCCTCGCCCACACCACTGCCCTAACCGTCCAACACGTTCAGGGTTTTTTCCCTCTTTTGGTACAATAATCCGCAGGCAAAGCGCGGTGAGTAATATTTCACCTGCCACCGCCGTGAAGCGCCACTGTCGTTTTCACTCGCCTCTCACCCGCGAACAACCGCCAGCAGCGCACAAGCATTGGGGGGTCGCGGTGGCGCTGTGGCTAGAGCACTCGCTTCCCACCACGGCGAACCGGCTTCGATATTCCGGACCTTAGCACATGGCAATCGTGCTTGACGATGCCGCTGCATGGCGGGTTTCCTCGAGGATTTCCCGCTTTCCCGCCATCTGCATTCCGGCGCTGCTCCATACTCATCTCACCTCACCTTCTTCGGCTCTCAAGACCACGATTTTAAGAACCGTCCAGATCCCTCCACTCCACACAAGCATTAATTTCTTTAAAGGTGAGAGATGCACGCCATCTTGGATGTTTTTTTTGCCATAATTTTTTAAAGCGTCATTCGGTTAGGGCAATGTGCATTATCTGATTGCTGTATATTTATTACTTGACTCAGTGTTCAAATACAGCGATTAACAGAAAGTATTAAATATTTTCATTGCCCTATATCCCGCATGGTAAACAAACAAAGCCACTCAATTTATATTACATTTAGGCAGGGTACTCATCCATAAATTGAGCCTTGTCAGAGAAAAATATGTGAATACATGAAAGTTAAATATTCTGTGGATTAAAAATATGGAAACACCAAGGTGAATTCTAATTCTCCCTTTTTAAATTCCATGTAAATCAAACCTATTCACGTCCGTAATGTAAAGCATTAGCTTCGGGGCCAGCGAAACAACTAAACCGACTATGAAGACAGCGATTTCCAACAAAAACCGCATGCAAACCGTACACGGGAAATTAGGTAGAGTGCTCATTCTATCTGCGTGATAGCCACTCTCTGCGTCCCTACATTGGTCTGCTTTTCTGTCAATAGCCACGATCAAAAACCACGAGGATAGGATTCGTGTTTATGTGAGTGCTTTGAGATGTTTGTACACTTTCTCTAGCCTAGTTTCAATGCAATTAGGATTTACTGGAGTTAATCTGGGCTCACAACAATCCGTCGCACCCGTGAGTCGCCCGCCCATCCAACAGTCAGTCAACCGCCAATTTTTTCGTCCGTCAGTTGAAAGCGATTCACAACAATCCGTCGTCCGTCAAACCTTCTGTACGGCAAAATTCCAGTTTGACAACTTAACATCGTGATCATTATTTAGTTGGAGGTACATTTTGGTTGGAAATACATTTTCAAGAGAGAAACATTTTGGGGAGATATTTTTTTCACGTGATAAGGATTTATACTGAATTATTGTTCCCGTGTTAAATTCCTGAAGTTGCCATCAAAGATAATAACACACTATCACCGCCTTGCATCTAATTTTAAAGTGCGTATTCGCGTTTACGGAATGTCGTTAGAAGGCGTTGGCCCATCCGTCGGTCCGTCGAAAGTTTAAGTTTGAGAAATATTTGACGGATTGACGGACTGACGATTGATTGGAGATCACGTGACTGTGACGGACGCGCGACTGACGGATGAAATGGATGGTTGTGAGTCCAGCTTTAGTTGTTAAAATAATTAATTTATAAGTAAATGGCGGATCTGTTGAAAGAATATTAAAAAAAAAAAAAAAAAGTTCATCATCGCTGATCACGTGACTGTGACAGTTGTATTGAGCGTGGACGAAGACCATGCAGAAGACGAAAATCGGTTTATCTCATCTTTAGTCTATGAAGCGAACGTGTGAACGCATCTGTGACGGTATAGGCTGTTCTCGGTAAAATAACCACTTTTGAAAGCCCTGCTTAAGATCTACTTGTATACATGTCGTGTGTTCTTCCGCGTTATGTAAAATTAACATTGGCATGGGTCTCATCACTTTATTCGTGCGTCGGTCAAGCGAAACTGTGAAATGATTAGAAAAGTAAATATTTTAAAAATCTGCTCATTTTTACACTTCGATGCATTAAAAATACAGGAAGTGCGAGAGATAATTTAAGTCATCACAAATGGTTAACTAACACTTTTTGTTCGACGTTACTATATGGAACTACTTTCCCCTCCATTGTTACCAACTTTACTGGACACATGTCACTCATTGAACCCATTGAAATATATACATGTAGGGTCAGTAACATTTTTCCTAAGGTTGAT
This sequence comes from Dryococelus australis, assembly GCA_029891345.1. NCBI lineage: Eukaryota > Metazoa > Arthropoda > Insecta > Phasmatodea > Phasmatidae > Dryococelus > Dryococelus australis. Next base: position 256,141,155 of record CM056994.1, on the reverse strand, counting down.
TTCAAAAGTGCTAACTTTATCGTGAACAGCCATTAACATCACTGCGCTATGGTTAAGAACAACACGAGATTTCTTATGGCTGAGTTTGGTATAGGGAAAATTTCCACCGCACGCACGCTGATGTTACAAAAAATGAACTTTTAATCAGGCGATAAATGAAGAAATTATATTTATTTGTATGAAAAAGTGTGTGCTTGGCTCGAAATGTGATGTATATTTGCCCCGGCCAAAATTTCTAAGCATTTATTAACTTTATTTCGTAACTATTATTCACGTCCTTCAATGGCGCTCAGAATAGCAAACAGCGAAAATGCAACTGTGCTTCACACTGAGTTTTTATAAGCAAGCATGTTTGAACCGTAAAACGTTACAAAAGTTAGAAGTGAAATAAATACAGCTGTCATCGAAAAAAAAAACGTTGTACTTTTCTCCTGTCCCTTAACCCGTTCGATCACCCTGTTCACTTCCTTGGCCACGTCGCACACGAATGACATTTATGACCGTTGGTGTACATAGCGAAGCATCAGTGCCCAGTCTTCGTGGTGGCTGATCTCATTTGTGGAAGTTTCTACACCTCCCTGACATGAATGACCAACGCCAATATCCTCGAGCACGCAGCAAGCACATTGTTCATTGGCTGCAAGACAAGTGGTAAACACAAGTACAGCGCCGGCCTAAAAATTACGCGATTGCAACGCGTGAAGTGAGATATTTACGTGTGACCGAACGGGTTAAGGAACATGCGCAGGAAACCCCTAAAAATGATTATTTTTAACCATTTCACTCTTTTATTTCGATTAAGATGACATATTAGAATCCCTTAAAGACTGTTCACGAGAAAGTGAGTACGCTTGAAATCAACCTTAGAGAAGAGTCACTGCCTCTGCCTGCATACATTTTAACGGGCGCAGTGAGTGACTTACGTCCAGTAACGTTGGAAATTATTTCTATCGCTTTTTTTTTTATGCATCGAAGAGTAAAATTGACCAGATTCGTAACATAGTATTTACTTTTCCAACAATTCCACAGTTTTACATGACCAACGCATGAATAAAGCGATGAGACCCACGACAATGATAATTTTACCTAAGGCGGAAAAATACACAAAGTGCGTACAAGTAGATATCAGGTAGGGCTTTGAAAAGTGCTCATTTTACCGTGAACAGTCTATAACTGTGTAAGTCAACGTTTTGCTAAACCCAGTTAACGACATAATATTTAACAAGTAACATGTGAAAATACTTCGTTGTATTTCCACTCTAGTGCGAGGGACAAAGTTTATTCCGTATGTAGGTTCCAAAAATACAAATCGGAAGGTTTTACACAATTATACTTACTGTATGAAAATTGATATTATCCCATTTACTTACATGCAAAACGGAAAAATCCGGTACACATGCGACAGCAGTGCATCCTGGCGCCGAAAATTTCTAGTTGTCAAACAAAACTCACCTGAGTAGAATAAATCTTAGCAGCACACGTATCCAAGGATATTTTATTTATATTCCATTGACGGTTACTTCAGACTTTTCTAAAGCCCTGCTACATACCATATTCGTGCGCACTCAGTGTAATAATATTCTGTATAAGAACTATTTCTTACTAGGAGTTACCAACACACTTGTTTTCTCACTGTTTTTTTATTCAAATTGTATATAAATGAAGCACTATAATTTATAGACAAAATATGAATAACAATTCAGTTTAACAGAAAAAAAAGAAGTAACTTATTTTAACACAAGTACAAAATGCTTGTGATATGTGGCATATGTTGTAAATAACTAAACACGTCATATATGAGGAGATTTTTCAAAAATTTGAATCTAAAAGGGTGAAGAAACCGCGAATATACTATAGTTAGGGTATTCATTCAATTAAGGGGGAGGGAAGTGGGAGGTATAAAAAAACTTATTTTGATTTTTGCAGCATGTTTCGAACATAGCAGTTTGAAAAAGTTGCTCAAAGTTGCACGTGCCTTCTTTAACTGGTTAAGAATACATCTCCCTAAATTAATTTGCGAGCAAAAAAAATTATGCAAAGTAAATATTTTACAAATTTGGTTAATTTTACACTTTTAATGCAATTAAAAACATAGAAGGCGAAATAAATAATTTAAGTTATCACAAATGGTTACCTACCACTTTTAATTCGACGTCAAATGTGGAACTACTTTCCATCCATCGTTACCAACTTTACTTGGCGTGTGTCACCCAGTGAGCCCGTTGAAATATACACAAGCAGGGACAGTGACATTTTTTAAAGGTTGATACCAAAAGTGCTGACTATCGCGAACAGCCTTTAACTGAAATTATCAGCAGGAATTCAAGTGAAGCAGTTTAAACAATCCTGCTTTCAAATTCGTTCATTTACCGCTCTTCAGCTGTTTAGATTTCAGTGTGTAGGAAAACTATTGAGAATACTTGCAACACGGGAGTGCTCGCACTCTTTACACAAGTACAGTGGACGAATCTTTATAATAGTGTAGTATTCCCGGTTTCTTCACGCTTTCTCAATCAAGCCTTTTGGAAAATCACCCTATACATCACGTGGTTTGTTGTTTGCTAAATATGCCGTGTATCACAACGGTTTTATACCTTCGTTAACATTTAAGTACTTTATTCGTTTACTAAATGTTACATAAATATATATTTTACCTATTAATTATAGTATTTCATTTATAATTAATATTAATAAAAACAGTGATATTATGTGTGTATTGGTAATGCCTATAAAAATAGTTCTTATGCAGAATGTTACTAAACCTAGTGCGCACGAATGCGGTGCGTTGTCAATTTGAGGTAGATTTCTAGACTCTGTTAAGCTTTGTTTGCATAAGCCGGAGAAATATCCTAAAAGAAGAACTTAAGCAAAGATTTCGGAAAACTTGGAAGTAACCGTGAATGGACTATAGGTAGCCCACGCATCTGCACCATCTGTAGTGTAGCTGATCCAACAGCAGCGTAGAGTACGCATTGCAGCCGCGCAGTAACAGCTCGTCATGTTCCAACATGGGCAACTTTTTTTGCCAACAGCACGATCAAAACAAACGTGAATAAGATTTGAGGCTAGAACTCTGTTAATGCAAATCAGTTATTTGAAACGTTTTCACACTTCTTTTAATCTTATAATTCAAACAGAATATATTCAAGTTGGTCAAAATATTTTATTCGTATAAAAGGGCGGGAGTTTTGAAAAACAAAACGTAAACACATACATCACCGTTAACCGTTCGAATTTGACAGTTGTATAGGCGACGGGTGAGCCAGCACGAAACTCCATGTACCTACACCTCATTTCATCTGTGGATCGAACACAACAGATAAGCAGTTTTTTTCCAACTTTTCATTGGCCGTAGTACGGTTTGTTCTACTCAGGCTGGGAACGAAACTAGATTTCTTATGGGAGAGTTTGGGGAAGGGAAAATTTCCGCCACAAGGTGCGCTGCTGTTCCAAAGAGGTTGCTTTTCAGCTGGGGGTAAGTGCTGAAATTATATTTATATTCTTGTGAAAGTTCGTGTTTGGCTCGAATTGAATATATATATATATATATATATATATATATATACCAACCAATTTATATTTATTTTATTCGGTAACTATTATTAAAGCCTTCCAATAGTGTTTCAAAGAGGAAACAGTAACAATACAGCAGTGTTTGGCATTAAGCGTACATAAGTAAGATTATTGAGATGAAAACACGTTATGAAATTAATTGCGATATAAATACAGGCGTCATCAAAAGGAACGTTGGACATTACTCCTTCCCCTTAAGCAAACTGTGCAGGAATGTCCTAAAAATTATATTCTTAATAATTTTACTTTCTTTTTTTAGTTTCAGCTGTATTTAAATAAAAAAATTGTGTAAGTCGACGTTTTGCTAAATCCATTTTACGACAGAATATTAAACAACATATGAACATATTTAGTTATATCTTGTAGTGTAGCAGTGTGTTTTCCAGCAGAAAATGATATAATTAACAAATACAAGTAGACACAATGGAATAGGAACTTAAATAATCAATCCCTTATTTTGGTGTGCACATACACTCAAAATTTGAATGAGTGAGAATTTCACTGTTTCAATCAGTCAACAGTATCTGTCTGACTCAGCAGTCACTTCAGTGAATTTAACTAATGAATCAATTATTTAAAGAATGCCTTGTTTCCTTCGCTTATTGATTCAGTGACATTTTCCACTAATTCATCAGTCATTTTATTCACTGTTTTTCAGTGGTTTGTTTTCTGACTGATGGATCATTTAAGCAGCGTGTAAAAATGGCCGTTGAACAACGTTTATAAATGGCTTTTAAACAACGTGTATCAAGTGAAATAACAACGAATAAACTAATAACAAAATACTTTCTAAAATGTGTTTCGTCTTTCTAAACAACATTTTACGAGGTAAAATAAACATTCAGCCTTTCATTCCGTTTTTATGTCTTTCATTTCGTTTTCATGTAATCATCACAGCGCACTGTTTGAAGGTTTAAACTGCTTATAAAGTGTTGAAGAGAGTGCTCTCATGTACTATTCGTTTTAACAATCCCATCGCTACCAATTAAACCAAAAACAAATAGTAAGGGCAAACAATTTAAATCTTCAAGAATTCGTTAAGAAATGAGACATACGTATTTTTCTCTCGCTTTGAAGTTGGCGTCGTGGCTCAGATGATAAGGTAATGGCCTCAAAGCAAAGAAGAAGATGTGTGTGAATTCAATCCCAGCCACCTCCGGGTGTTTTTTACTTTTTTAACTTACGGTAAATTGTGCACTATAAATAGTAATCTGTCGTAAATATGTTTATTTCACGTCACTAATTCAAGCCGTGAATTTTTTAACTGAAACAATCAGTGGTTTTTCACTGATTCTAAGTGGAGCCATTTTCACTGATTCGAGTAGTTGAATTCCACTGCGAATCAGTGGTTTTCCACTGATTCGAATTTAGAGTGTACGTATTAGATTTCACCCCGTTTTGTATCGCAAATTACACATACTTGTTAGAATTGGAAGAAACAAAATACATATAGCCTAGTTTATTGTAGAAACAGATGACAAGACAAGGACACCCACCAACATAATAAAAAAGTAATCGTATTACTTTCGCAGGAAATTGGCTTTTCAGGCACAATAACGAAAATAATATGAAATAATTATATGAACGATCTTGTAACGGCAAAAATTTATCACCCACGGCCAATAAAATGTGCCAAAAATTATAGGTGTTGCTATGACAATGGGAATTAGAGAACTGCTACCGCGAGATTCAGAAAAGTAAATAACTAAAATTTGTAGCAGTGAATGCAAGAGAAAATAAGATCAGGAGGAAAATTATATAGTTCATGGCTTTAATTACAGCGACGGTCTGGTAGAAGCAAACCAGTTTTGGCGAAAATATTTGAGAGCTTGATAAGTATAATTATATTGCGCACACGTGTACAGATTTTCTTTTGTTACTGAATGTCGGCTGTGTGAGACGCCATTTCTTTTTTAAGCAAGGGTGCTTTAGAATTTTGCTAGTTTATCTCTTAACACCACTAACTTGATTGCATACCGGGTCCGCGGTGGCTGAGCGGTCAGCATGTTCGCCTCCTACCAAGGCGAACAGGATCTAATACACTCTAAACCGGAATCAGTTATTTTTTACTGATTGTCAGTTGAAACTGCTCCATCCGGAATCAGTAGAAAAAGAAAACAACTAATCTCTTCAGTTAAATGAAATCCACTAACACAAACAGTAGAACATCTGTTATTTATAGTCGATTAATAAATAGCACAAGGATTGAAAACAGTGAATTACGGTTTGAAATAAATTAGGTATAAAATTATTTTGTCGCAGAGCAAAATTATTACATGTACATTCATGGAAATTTAGGAAGTGGTTGGTATCGAACCCCCACCCCAAAACGGGACACATTTTGTTGTTCCTTTTGGCTGACTTTCTACGAACTCTGCTACTTTACCACCGAGAGAAACGGTCTCGCATTTACGTAGTAACATAAACTTAGATTTGTCTTGTATTGTAAAATGGCGAATACTAGTGGACATCGATAACCTCGTACATTGAAACTCCTATATTTATCTTTTAAAGCACAGAATCCGAACTAAACTAAACATAGACTGACTTTCGAACTTTGCAAAGACATGTACTTGCGCAGAAAATCTGTATATTTCGACAACAAGAAATACTTCCACATCACGAAACTTACAGCAATATTTGACATTACATTTTGTGGTTCAGTACCCATAATACGAGCACACATTTGGCAGTGGTAAAGTAGGGCAGTAGATATGGCTGATCATGAAAGCTTCAGCATGCTTTGCTTTATGGGCGGAGGTTCGAGCCCAACCACGTCCAGAAACGTTTTTGTGTTGACAATATTTCGTGTTCTGCGACAAAATAAATCGTACCTACCTTACATCACATAGGAATGCTCTGTGCTTATTTATTAATAACAACTATAAATAAGTAGTTTACTACTGCTTGAATTAGTAGATTTCTTTAAACTGATAAATTAGTGATAATTTTTTCTACAGATTCCGGATGGAGCAGTTTCAAATGACAATCAGTAAAAAATAACTGATTCAGATTTAGAGTGTACCCGGCCGGGCCACTCCCGGATTTTCGCATGAGGGAATCGTGCAGGGCAAAGCTGCTCGTCGACAGGTTTTCTCGGGGATCTCCCGTTTCCCCCACCCTTTCATTCCTGCGCTGCTTCATACTCACCTCAGTCACCCATCATCATCGCTCTCAAGACCTCGCTGTTAAGAGCCGCCCAAATATCTTCACTCTTCACTTGACTGCATATCTATCAGTCATGCTAATAAATTTATTATCCGATCGTGAACGTAACATGAAATTCCAAAGTTTCAAAAAAATATTTTAAAACTGAAGATTATTGAGGTCAATAACAGGCATTTGGCCGTACCACTTCATTGCAACTCATTATCTCCCCCCCCCCCCACGCTTCCGCCACATTTTATACCAATAGGCTAATTTGCGGGTGCCTTACAGATTACAAATCTAGACTAAAAACTGTTCTACGTGTGCACTCAGATATGTACAACTCTCCTATGTAACTACTCCCACAAGAGATTCCAGGCTGCGCTACTGTCACGACTTGTCAGTGGAATTTGTATTTCAGCTCACAGCTCGTTGATGTTTCAAGATACGGTTAGTTGGTTTGCAGTTAATTAAACACTTTAGGAAGACCTATTTAGTTTCTTCTTCCACGCAATCACTGGAATTATTGGACTGATGAATCCAATTACTGAATTTCACTGATATGTGTGATTTATTCTGGTTTACAATGATTCCACTGACTTGGGTCCTGATGCCCACAACGCATTACTCCGATTCGCAAGCCACGAGCAGCTGAATTAATTACTTTCCTTTCAATATTATCACACTAAGCTCCTATTCCGGCTTGTAGAGTGTGTCATTATTAGAGACCCGAAAAACTCGCGAGTTCAATGACCTGTAGACTAGACTTCACAGTCTTATATACTCTCATGGAGATATCAACTGTTTATTGGTTGATTGTTGTGGTAGTAAAAGGCGGTGGTTGGGCGCACAATTTCTTACACGTTTGTTACTGGCTTATTTATCTCCAGGTGGTGAACGTACATGTGTGTGAATTCCAACTTGTCTAGAAACGAAACCGCGAAATTTTCGGCTCTCTAGTCATTATATGAGAATTTATTTCGATTAAGGGTTAAGTACTTCAAGAGGGTAGTAACAACTCGACAGCACACTATAACTGAAACTTGCTGGGGCAATCTGCTCAGCGAGACTACACTTAGTTGCTCGCAAACTTCACCGACCTACTTCCACAACATACAGCCCAGACAAGACTTGTTGTCTAATGGCGGAGATCACTCTGCGAAGTGCTCTACGCACTCTTGGAGCTGGTTTACTGCCGTCGAGTCGGGCGAAGATGGGAATACGTAACCGAACTTAAACTTTTAATTAGCAGGGGGTTGTGTGCGAAATAAAAAAAAAAAAAAAAAACGCTGCTGTGAAAACACGGCGCAGTACCCTGAACAGCTATACAAGGAAGCAACGGTTAATGGAACTTTGAAAACTACTCAGTCAATTTTGTTCTTACATGCACTACACTTATCACATGAAAGACGCGTGGGACACGATACGACCCGTCTTCGTCATGTTTACACACAGTGTAGAGTAGAACCTCGATGTTGCATTCCCCTCAGTTACATTTTCCCCTTTAATAAACCAATGTATTCAGGTCCCAACATTTACCCTACGTTCACAGTGTATTAAATTCCTGCCATTTACACTGCAATTCAATATGGTTTCCCTTGAATTATACTTATTTTAAATTCATGTAGTTAAAATTTGGAAATTCATACATTGTAGTCTTGTTTATAAAACACATTAATGCAGATATTGAGCGGTCAATAATATGCATAATATACATTCATTGGAAAGTAAAAGTATCACACATGAAAATATTTACACTAGGGAAAAATTATTTATCACATCTGCAGCGGGATTATAGACTGGTAAATAAACTATTTTGTGATTTGGTCCTAAGTGAAACGTACAATTCCACTGGGAAAGTCAAATAAATGAAAGGTATATGCTGTTCACGGTAAAGTGGGCACTTTTTAAGGCCCTACAAAAAGGTATTAACCCTTAATAAATATATTTTATTGCAGTCATGGACGTTAACTATTGAGAGATGAAATACATACACTGTGTTTATTAGTCATATTGCAATGTTTACATTAAAAAGTGGCGGAAAAGTAGAAAGTAATTGTAAGGACAAATTTAGCAGGGCCTTAAAAAGTGCTCACTTTACCGTGAATACCCTACAGACAGTTACTATTAGACACAGTAAAAAAAAATATGTACTATTCTTCAAGTTAGTAAAAATACTTCACTACAAAAACTGACCCTAATAGAATACAGTGATTGTAACTTTATGTACACACACACACACACGCACGCACACACACACACTAAATTAAAACCTGTTCTACCCACTACTCTACATCAACATTAACTCTTCAACATATAGTCTTCAAGTTAGAATGTTTCCTTTTATTTAAACTTTCCCCCCATTTACACAATTTTACATTCGTCCCCAGAAATGTAAAATAGGGGTTCTACTTTAGTATAGAAAGTTGGGTTTCAAGACCTCCATACAGCAGAACTCGGCGGTAAATTATTAGAGTTGAGTTAAGAGATTTGGGCGGCTCTTAACAACGAGGTCTTAAGAGCCGATAAAGGTGAAATTAGGTGAGAACGGAGCAGCGCTGGAATGCAAGGGCTGGGGAAACGGGAGAACCCCGAGAAAACCCGCCGACCACTGGCATGATTCCCACTTGCGAAAATCCAGGAGTGACCCTGCCGGGAATTGAACCCGGTTCGCCCACGTGGGAGGCGGTAAACTACTAGAAATCGCCGTCAAATCAGCGAGGTTCTCTCAACGTAATAAATCACTGGGCCGTCAGTGATTTCGTCGGAGCAGTTTTTACGTGCCCGCATCCACTCAAATTACACAGCTCTGGAGAAATTTTCACTTTTAGAGGATAGTTTATATGTTATCGGAAACCGACGAGTGAATTATTGGAAATTGATGCGTGAAACGCGAATTTACGAACGCTCGAGTACTATGTCCGAGATAAACACTTTTTACAGAAGTGATCGAATGTCGAAGGAAATATGCCCTAATGAACGGAAGCAGCCAATTAAAAATTAACCTCTGCGCGGTTCCTGCTAACGAAGGAAAATTTGGAGGAACAGTGCAGGGGCGAAACCCACGCGGGGGAAAAACGCTCAACGCGTGACGGTGAGGTTTGAAATCTTGGAACTGGTCGTTGTCCCGGCCACGCTGCCCAGGAAGTTCAGTTCAACTTGCGAGCACTGCACTACCACTGCCTGTACTTGGCGCCACTATACTACACAGCCGAGGTTTATCCTACTCGGGTAGGGAAGTTCAATGCTTTTAGTTTGGTAACTAAACATTTTCGCCGCCGCCAAGGTGTACTAGTATTTCATTTGTACAGGATTTTTTACATTTCGTGTGTACGTGAGATAATTGCAACTTTCATTAGATAAACATAATTGCGTAAAATCTCCCTATTTGTATTATATCAGAATTTATGCAAAGAATTAAAAGTTGTACTTCGCACAAAGGAGCAAATATAACGAAATAAGTTCACATGTTTAATATTCTGTAGTAAACTGGACATAGTAAAACGTCGACTTTCACAATTACTTTATTTAAATACAACTGAAACGAAAAAAAAAAAAGAGAAATTGTTAAACGTATAATTTTTAGGACTTTCTTGCACAGTCTGCTTAAGGGGAAGAAGTAAAGCACAAAGTCTCTTTTGTTGACGCCTGTATTTATTTCGCACTTTATTTCATAACGTGTCTCCATTTCAACAATTTTGCTTATGAACGCTTAATGCCATACACTGTTGTATTTTTACTGTTTATTCTTTCAAACACTATTGGAAGGCTTGAATAATAGTTACCGAATAAAGTAAATACAAATTGGTTGGGGCAAGTATATATTACAATTCGAGCCAAGCACGAACTTTTACGAGCAAATAAATATAATTTCCACACTTATCCCCAGCTTAAAAGCAACCTCTTTGGAACAGCAGCGCACATTGAGGCGGATATTTTCCCTATACGCCAAACTCTTCCATAAGTAATCTAGTTTCGTTCCCAGTCTGAGCAGAATAAACATTTCTACGACCAATGAAAAGCTGGACAATCAATTCCTTATCTGCTGTGTTCGATTCACAGATGATATATGGAGTAGGTACATGGAGTTTCGTGCTGGCTCACTCGTCGCCAATACAACTGTCAAAATCGCGCGGTTAACGGTGGAAACATGTGTTTACGTTTGGTTTATCAAAACTCCCGCCCTTTTATGTGAATAAAATATGTTGGCCGACTTGAGTAACTATATTCTGTTTGAATTATGATATTAAAAGAAGTGTGAAACGTTTCAAATAACTTATTTGCATTAACAGAGTTCTAGCCTCAAATCTTATTCACGTTTGTTTTGATCGTGCTGTTGGTAAAAAAAAGCTACCCATGTTGGAACATGACGAGCTGTTACTGCGCGGCTGCAATGCGTACTCTACGCTGCTGTTGGATCAGCTACACTACAGATGGTGCAGATGCGTGGGCTACCTATAGTCCATTCACGGTTACTTCCAAGTTTTCCGAAATCTTTGCTTAAGTTCTTCTTTTAGGATATTTCTCCGGCTTATGCAAACAAAGCTTAACAGAGTCTAGAAATCTACCTCAAATTGACAACGCACCGCATTCGTGCGCACTAGGTTTAGTAACATTCTGCATAAGAACTATTTTTATAGGCATTACCAATACACACATAATATCACTGTTTTTATTAATATTAATTATAAATGAAATACTATAATTAATAGGTAAAATATATATTTATGTAACATTTAGTAAACGAATAAAGTACTTAAATGTTAACGAAGGTATAAAACCGTTGTGATACACGGCATATTTAGCAAACAACAAACCACGTGATGTATAGGGTGATTTTCCAAAAGGCTTGATTGAGAAAGCGTGAAGAAACCGGGAATACTACACTATTATAAAGATTCGTCCACTGTACTTGTGTAAAGAGTGCGAGCACTCCCGTGTTGCAAGTATTCTCAATAGTTTTCCTACACACAAAAATCTAAACAAAGCTCCCCGTGGAACCGGCGCTGGCCTCTCCAAACCTCCCCTCCAGGTGGCCGATACCTATTAAAAGGCCATACCTGGAGCTCTACTTTCTATCCAGACTACTTTAGCCCCCACAAACAAAAGAAAAAATCGGCTCTTTTGATCTCGGGTAACACCGGGAAATTTGCAATTTTGACACCGCCATGCTGTCCGAAAATTGAAAAATGAAAACTACACTAATCTACTCACTCAAACCAACTAACTACCTTCCGCGACTGCGCATATCCTTTCTCGATTGAATTTAAGCATGATGGTATTCCCATAACTGCCATCTCGGCTCAGTGCGCTCGGGTTGTGCAGGAGTTAGTTTTGGGGGATGTCCGGTAACCAGAAACATTCCCCGCCACCTCGCCCCCGGGCGCAAAGAGCTTGTGTCTACACCCAAAACTGCTGCTCGATACGGCACGCACGCACACACACACACACAATCATACATAACCAACGCTGCGCTCATTCGCTTTGCTTGTTATCCAACCGCAGACTACATACTGGTACGATCACCTTTGTCAATTCGTGAAAAGATGTCTGAGCTTTGCTCAAATTACATCCGGTCTTAATCGGGTTGTCTTAGCCGGTATTTTTGACTGGCCAGGTGGCTGGAGGCTCAATGGGAAAGAGTTCCTTTTCTTTTTCCAAATTTGCTACATCCAAGGCCACGAGTCTTTTAACTCCCAGACCTTTTCTCCCCCAGATCCTCCCCCACCCGGCCAGGCCCCTCCCAAGGGAAGGGCATGTCACATTCTGTGTGGCGTTTCCAAAGCTGTTGGTAGAGTGCCATCCGGGATAGGAGGACCAGTACCGGACCACAGTGTACCCATTGCGGGCTTACTGTAGTCGAAAGTACGCGTCCTGTATATACGAATGGCATCCTGAAGGACGTCAGATTCGTTGAATCTTTCGCCCCTACGCCAATAGCATTTCTTCAGCAGAGTGAATAACTCTGAAGGTTTGGTGGGCAGGCCTGCCTGGGCGACAAGCCTGTCTATTGTTTCCATTCTTGCGAGCAGGACCCTGTCCCCTTCCTCCATATTTCTTATCACAAGGGCCAGAGCAGATGTCAACATAACTGGGTCCTCCAGTTTAGTTAACATTGCTCCCCTGATGAGCTCGTACAACCACTGTGGGTATTCCGGGTCAGCTTGTGCAGGCCATGCCTGTACTGCGACATCAACCATGTTTTTCTCATCCGGCCAGTCGATTTCAGCGGTTTTCGCTTCTTCAGGTGTTGCCTCTGAGTTCCTGGTGAGGACCTTATGGAGGAAGACTTCCCTCTCAACCTCGGTTTCCCATGGCTCGGTCAGTACCTCCTCCATTGGTACTCCCATCGACCATTCCTCCCTGGCTCGGGTCACGGCACAGACTGTACGTCGTCTGTTGTCGCGTTTGAGCTTGCTCATGCTACTAGTAACACGATCAAAGCCCTCCCGCACGAACACCACAGGATTCCAGGTACACGGCCATCCAGGTGTTGTTTGGTCTTCAAAACCATGGCCACTTGTCTTGTAAGGTTCTAGGTCTATAACTCTCGTTATAGACGTAGACCTGGGGAGCTCTAGTTCCCTTTTTCCTTTTGCTTCATTCCTGGAGGGAGGTGCACGGGGAGTGCTCCCATGGACCATTACTGGTGTTATTCCCAATTGGGGAGGGGGGTTACAAAGGCCACCCCCTTCATCCAAAATGACGACTGGGAAGATGTGTTCACCCATTTTGGTTCACAGCACCTATCCCAGTCTCATCCTCATTATCCTGTACCTCCGACATGTTCAGGTCCCTGCTCAGCCAAGGGCCAGACCACCAGACGTCGAACTCCTCTCTTCTTTTACCAACTTTGGTAAGGTGTTGTAACACCGACCTTATTGTGTTCCTGTCCCGGAGCATGTCCCCGAGACGTAGAGGCCCATGGATCCCCTCGAATTCATTCGTCAGGTCTTCGACTTTTGGGCACTCCAGCGCGTAGGTCGAGGTGTCTTCCATCCCACACACCACACACGAGGTCTTCCACCAGGCCCAGTGAGGACAGCTTCGCACAGAAGTTACCGTATCCAGTCAAGTACTGGACGGAGTAGTGACCCACTTCAAGCCACTTCTCCAATCGCAGTCTCTCCCGAACACACGGAACAAACCGTGCGTTTGGCGACACTTATTGCTAAGGTCCCATCTGGTCTGCCATGCTGTTAGTGTGGCTTCCGTTATTTCTCTCAGGTCAGCCAGGGGTATTACTCCCCGTCTTCTCCTACGAGAAATTTCACCCATCTGCGTCACTAGCAGATCCAGAGAGATCTCCCCAGCTATCAGCTGGAGAGCATCGCTTGATGTCCTATAGGCCTTGGTTATCCCCAATAGTGCTGCTCTTTGGGCACTATTTATTACTCTTTTTCCATGTACTCTCTCCGCCTCCGGGTACCACACCCCACACGCGTACGTGAGGATGGGCAGGAACACGGAATTATACACAAGTTTCAACGTCCGATAGCCTAACCCCCAGTTCGCTGATGCCACTGCCCTGAGCCGATAAAACATCGTCACGGCTTTGCTCATCGCATAGCGAACATGGGCATGGAATGCCAAACGACTTTCCAGAATGACACCGAGATATTTCATCTCAGTGACCATCCTGATCACTCTGCCCCTGAACCTGATCATAGGATTCCGCTTAAGGTTTCCCTTAAGCAGAATTGCATTGATCTTTTCTACTGAGAGGTCCATTTTGAACCTCTCAGCCCATCCTTCAGCCATTTTTAATGCTTGGTCTGTTTTCTCCTCATGTTCTTTACGTGACCAGGCAGGGACAAGGAGCAGACCGTCGTCCGCATAGCCATAGACCTCGCAGCCCTGCGGGAATTCCAGCCGGATGAGACCCTCAAAGATCACGTTTCACAGGATCGGACCAAGGATTGAGCCTTGCGGATCGCCCTTGGTCAGCACCCTTTCCTCTCTATGCGTTCCCATTTCCATGGCGCATTTACGACCAGTCAAGAAGCCCTGTATCAGTTCGTACATGTTCTGGGGGCACTCCAACAAGCGTTGGAGATATCCAGGGATATAGCCCTAACATATGTGTGATCGTAGTTTTCACCTGATCGACCATGTCCAAAATTGCCATCTCAGTACTCTTGCCCTTCATGAAGCCGTATTGGCGAGGATGAATACCATGGACGATGTCCAGGTATTGCATCAGCCTCTGGTTTACGAGGCGCTCCAACGTCTTTCCCATTACTGGAAGAAGCGTTATTGGCCTATACGAGTTTGCCTTTCTCGGGTAGCAACTGAAAAGCTGCAAATGTGCGAATTTGACAGCAGAATTGTTTAAACTGCTTCACTTGAATCTCTGCTGATCATTTCAGTAAAAGGTTGTTCGCGATAGTGAGCACTTTGGAAATCAACATTAGAAAAATGTCACCGTCCCTGCCTGCGTATATTTTAACGGGTTCACTGGGTGACACGCACCCAGTAAAGTTGGTAACGATGGATGGAAAGTATTTACATATTTGACGTCGAATAAAAAGTGGTAGGTAACCATTTGTGATGACTTAAATTATTTACTTCGCTTTCTGTGTTTTTTATTGCATTAAAAGTACAAAATCAACCAGATATGTAAAATGTTTACTTTTATAATAACTTCACTGATTCACTTGACCGAGACATGAATAAAGTGATGAGGTACACGGCAATGTTAATTTTACATAATTCGTAAGCAATAGACAGTGTAAATAGAAGTAGATCTCAAGCAGAGCTTTCAAAAGTGCTCATTTTACCGTGAACACATTTTACTGGTACTGAATTCACTGATTCAGAATCAGAGAGTAGGCTACAGACGACTTCGATACCCTACATAAGCGGTTCGTTACGAAGGATTATCTGTGAGCTTTCCACGAGCAGAGCCTGCGTGTGAAGAGGATGTGGCATCTGACTACTTGACGATTAAATCCTGTTTTTATGTACACGAGACTTGCCCTTGAAGCCTAAGCAGGTTAAGCACGTGTTCACGTACAACCCTCATTTTACGTCTTCGACGGAAGCTCTCATTAAAAAAAAAACACCTTCATTATTTTGGACAAATGTAACAGTTATTACGTTGATATCAAAACAATCATCGAACATTATACACAAATAAAAGGAAACGTCTGAAGATGATATTCCTAACTTATCTATTTACAGAAGTTAATAGGGTAATGTAATAAAAATTATGATTAATGTTCACTCTTAATTATATATGTTATTCGCTCTGGTAGATTGTTGAATATATTAGTTTGTTGAGTGTTATTTCGACCATTCTATTGCGATTATTCAGCCAGTTACACTACCTATAGTGAAAACAAACGGAATAAAATTTAAATTATGAATATGTATGTTCACACAGTCTGAAAATGTCACATTTCGGGTGAAAACGAAAGATTTTTTTCCACAACTTTCTACCCAGTGGACGCGAGATTCGACTATCGTGTAGTTAATATGTATAGATTCCCGCAAAAGATTAAGAAGTTTTGTAAAATAGCATTTTATATCTGTGAGCCAGGTATTTGTTTTCACGGTCCCTGAATCACGTAAAATTTTCGTTCTAACAGACGCTAGTTAGCTGAAAGCCGTAAAGATATTATTTACTTCGAGAGCAACGTTAATGTTTTTGTTTTTTCGATTTTCTGCACATAATATTTGTTCAGTTCATAGCCACATTTCGATGCAATTTTTCTTAAACATAAACTTTTAAACGTAATACTGAAGCAGCGACCCACAAACACAGTACAAAACAGTAATTCACTTTTGGAAGCATGTTTTTAGTTCATTACTATTTTTTTCTCGCAAACAACGTTTTTAATGGCTCGTTACACTCTACCTTCAAATCAGTGGGAAACCACTGATTCGCAGTGAAATTCAACTACTCGAATCAGTGAAAATGGCTCCACTTAGAATCAGTGGAAAACCACTAATTGTTTTGGTAAAAAAAATTCACTGATTAAATTAGTGAAGAGTGAAATAATTTCACTGATTCAATAATTCAATAAGTGACGGCCGACTCCAGTGGCGAATTACATATTGTTTTTATTGAATGTAGCCAAATAATGACGTGAAATAAACAAATTTACAATAGTTTACTATTTATATTGCGCCATTTATAGTTATAAAAAAAAAGTAAAAATGTGATGCAGGTGGCCGGGATTGACCTCACACAGCCTTTCCTCTTTGTCTTTAGTCCGTTACTTGACCGTCTGCGCTACCAAGCCGAGATGAAATAACGAGAGGAAAATGTGTGGGTTTAGTTAGAGATAGGAAAATTTCGCGAGTTCATTTTAGGTCAAGGTAGACGCCCAACACGTCTACACTGGTCACCTTCACAATTGGATCACAGTTCATTAGACACGCCCTGGACGACCCTGAGCCAATGGCATACTTGCAAGAAAACAAGTAGCGAGTGCCATACTGCCAGGTGTGGAGTAACATTGGCTACTCTATGAGGCAGCAGCCAATGAACAAATATCTGAGGCTCTGGTGTACACAAGACTGTGGAGTCTAGCCAACAGGTCATTGAACTCGCGAAATTTTCCTATCCCTAGTTATGGTTTTACCGCGAAATCGTGAAGAATGCAATTGTATGCTCTTGCTCTTCGTTTTTAGTTTAATTGGTACCGTTAGGATTGTTAAAACGAATAGTACATATGAGTACACTTTCTTCACCTCACTATGTGAGGTTTAAAACGAAATGAAAGACGTAAAAACGGAATGAAAGGTTGAGTGCCCATATTACTTCATAAAATGGCGTCTTGAAAGACGAAACACATTTTAGAAAGTATTTTGTATTGGTTTTTTTATTAGTTTATTCATTGTTATTTTACTTGATACATGTTGTTTAACGGCCATTTTTAAACATTGTTGGGCGGCCATTTTTACACGCTGTTTAACTGATTCATTAGTCAAAATAAAACCACTGCGTAAACAGTGGGAAAAGTGACTTATGAATCAGTGGGAAATGTCACTGAATAAATAAGTGAAGGAAATCTGGCTTTTTTTTTCACTGATTTAGCAGTTAAATTTACTGAAGTGACTGTTGAATCAGTCAGATACGTTTGACTGATTGAAACAGTGAAATTCTCACTGATTCAGATTTAGAGCGTAGTCAGTAAAATAAGTTATATATTTTCCAAATAGAGACTGATGAAACGTAAAGGAAATAACCAAGTTTAAAATATCTTAACTTATACGAGACATAATCAAATATAAAATTATGCCTAAAACATATTCTTCGGAAATTAAAAAAGAGTATAGTTTCTGATTAAGGATATTCGCGAACGTTGACTGTATACTCGAATCGGGTGTTTTGGACTTAAATCAGCGTCTTGCAATAATCCAACTGAGACACGTATACAAAAAAAATAGGACGAAATTGTGTACGCTACTATTAAAAGATTCAAAGAAATATATCAAGAGTATTGTGGAAGCTCGATTTATTAAAAAAAAAAAAATTTAAATTGATCAATTTCCGCCAATGTTAAGATAAGTCACAAAGTGGGATCTGTTGTGTAAGCCTTCCATTTCGTAGTTTTTGAAGTTATCAAAGGGAAAAAAATTAATTCCTAAAGCTTGTATTTTCCTTTAAAAGTGATGATGTCCTTAACACTCAACTTATTACCCAAGTCAAGCTCCATTAAACTTTAAAATGCGAACACGTTTCTGTACATAGAAATCCTAACATTTCGTAAAGCTAATCCACCAATCGTGCTATTGCTGTGGTTAAAAGTCTGTCTTCCCATCAGCTTGAAAAAATCCGCGCTATCCGTGGATTTCAGATAATCGGAACAATTAATAAAAACGTACGTTTTCAGAAGTGTCAACATTTGGATAGGTTGAAGTGTCATTTATAATTTTTTTACTCTTTATAATTGGATTTATATAATAAAACACAATTTGTTAATTGTTTCTAATTATAAAATATTTAAACTTTGTATATTTTCAAAGAATATAATATGTCTTTGTAATATGACGTTTTCACGTAAATTTTCCTGGAAGCATACGTAAGAAAAATTTTATATAATGAGTTAATAACACGCGTATCATCTATCATGTCATTAATTGTAAATAAAGGAGCATTAACTATGTGGAGTGTTACAATAATAAAATTAGCGGGCTGACGACAGATTCTTAAAGGCTGTTCACGATAAAGTGAGCACTTTTGAAACAGACCTTAGAAAAAAGCAACTGCGCCTGCCTGCGTATATTTTAACGGGCGCACTGAGTGACATGTGCCCAGTAAAGTCGGTAACGATGGAGGTAATCTTCGAATAAAAAGTGTTAGGTAATTATTTGGGATAACTTAAATTATTTATTTCGCTTTCCGATATTTTTTTTGTGTGTTCAAGTGTAAAAAATTACCAAATTTCTAACATATTTACTCTTAATAATTCCACAGTTTCACTTGACCGACGCATGAATAAAGTGATGAGGCCCATGGAAATGGCAATTTTACATAATACGGAAGAGTACACAACGTGAATACATGGTAAATCTAAAGCAAGGCTTTCAAAACTGCTCATTTTACCGTGAACAGACTATACCAGCTGGTACTAAGGTATCAGAAATAATAGGTATGCATCAAATACCATAAACATGAGTAGGAGCGCGTCGACACTTGAAGCCGGGCGCAAGAAATTGTGAGTATGACGGTAATGCTTACAGATAAAAGTGAAGAGAAAAGGGGATGTTATATTATATTCATGGTTATTTTCAACTTTTTTGGAGCTATTAACTACGAACCGTTTTGTAACATATAAACAAGTCTGAAGAAAAAAACGCTAAGGGGAGAGAGAAACTAGCACATTGTGTTTGTGCACTGGACAGTCAATAAAAAAATAAATATTTTTGTACCTAACAATGTAATGCCGTTACAAACGTACTACCTGAAAACAATTTTAAAATAAAGTAAAAGAGCTTAATTAAATAAAACTATATATAGGAGGAACTATTTTTTACCTTTTTACATCAACATACCTCTGTTCTCTCTGTTTTTAAATTCATAGCGGCTATGTAATGGAAATTATTATGATTTATAGATCAAATATTAAGTAAAGTTTTAATTTAATAAAAAAAAAGGTAATTAAACGTTAAGGGAAGTATACACAGCCTATGATAATATTTATTTAGAAGAAAACATGACAAGGAAGGACGATTTCTCCAAAAGTTTGATTCAGAAAGAGTAAAGTTATCGAGAGTGGAGCGGAGGAAACACCCACACAATGACGAATTTCTGTGTCCGCCACCACTGAACGTGATACGAAATGAGACCCTAGCATGAAGCAGCGATGGACTGCATTTGTGAGGTGGGGCCCCTAGGAAACATGCATGTCACTGGCAACATCAGCCACAAGAACCCGCACTCGGCTACTCCGAGGAAGGAGGAGCCGCTGTGGCAGGCCGGCTATCTGACCCGCGTCCAGACGTGTCGACGTGGCCCGTGCGCACACTCACCTGACGTGTCCCAGACGACGAAGTGTATCCTGTAGTCGCCGACGTTGTAGGTACACGAGTACTTCTCGAAACCCGTCGGCGTGTACACCTGGAACAAACACCACGTCTGAGACACCTTGATCGACAGCATGTCCTGTATAGTAGTCAAGTACACTAGACTATAGGCTGTTCACGGTAAAAAAAAAAAAAAAAAAGAATGAGCACTTTTAAAAACCCTGCTTAGGATCTAATTATAGACACGTTGTATAATCCTTCGCCTTATGTGATGTTATTAACATTGCATACGTCGGTCAAACGAAACTGTGGAATTATGAAAAAAATAATAATAATACTTTACAAATCTGCTAATTTGTACACTTCGATGCATTAAAAAACCGAAAGTGAAAGAATTAGTTTTAAGTTGTCACAGATGGTTACCTAATACTACTTATTCGATTTTAAGATATGGAACTACTTTCCATCCATCTTTACCAACTTCACTGGGCGAATGTCACTTAGTGCGCCCATTAAAATATATGCATGCAGGGGCAGTGACTTTTTTCTAAGGTTCATTTATAAAGTGCTCACATTATCATGAACAGCCTTTTATAATCCATTCACGGTTACTTCACACTTTTCTGAAGCCTTGCTACAGTTCTACTTTCAGGATATTCCTCCGCCTCATGCAAGCTAAGCTGAACTAAGTCTAGTAAATTGCAGCAAAGGACAACGCACCGAATTCCTGCGCACTCAGCTGTAATTACATTTTGCATGAGAACTATTTCTTAATAGGCGTTACCAACACACATGTTTTCTCACTGTTTTTATTCATATTTTTTATAAATTAAATATTATAATCTATAAATAAAATGCATGCAAAACTCTAATTTAACGAAAAATAAGATACTTTCATGTTAAAAGTATAAGACGCTTGTGATACATGGCATATTAAAGAAATAAATAAACACGTCATGCATGGGGTGATTTTTCAAATGTTTGATCAAAAAAGTGTGAAGAAACCGCGAGTAGACTACATATAGCCAGTTAATTAAAGCGTCATATCACAGAATAAACAAGAACACGGAAACAAAATGGCGTTGCGTTTCCTTCGACGTCGGCGTACCCGTTGCTTAACAGGCTCTGGATCGGGCTTCGTGTCTGATTGGCTACTGCGTGCTACGAAAGTTTCCCGACTGGCTGGGCTGCCGCGGCTGGCAATTGGTACCGGGCGCTGATTGGCGACCTGCGTCCCGACATGTTGTTGGCAAGTGACGCGTATTGCCGGCAAGTGACGACTCGGAGTTCGCGGAACAAGCGGCTGTTTCAATCTGTATACTTACGTACTCTGTGGCCATATGACACATGATTAGAGCCAACTGCTTTCTGCGAAAATATTTACGCACATGCTACCTGTACACTTGCAATTTTCCTTTGATTATTGGTAGGGGCACCTGTTTTTCGCGGAAAGATTTACGCGGAGGTTAAACTTCAATATCCTATGTGCACAGTTACAGCCTCCCTTAGTTATTTGACTCCTGTTTTTGTGTGAAGAGAATCTCTTAACATGAGTAGGCCAATCAGAAATAATGTTTCTCCGGTACTGGACGTCAGTGATTCGCGGGCAGACAGATACGATACGTAACAATACAAATGATACACTCAACAAAGTGGTTTTGAACTTAAGTGTTTTGGAGTACATGTCCTCAAATATTTTCACAAAAAACAGGTGCCCCTAATTATTGGCCGTTGTCTTGAGAAGACATGTGCTTACCTGACTGGGCCAATTACAATAAACACGTTGAGGTCCGCACACATTTACTGGCACTTAAGACAAATTACAAGTGAGTCACCTATATCCATTACTGCAAGAATACTGGTTCTGTTGGTGTCTGTGTTAGAACTCACCGTCGTACTATTGGTCCATACCACACCGGACAGTGCTCTGTATTTTACAGCGTTCATTATTGGTCGGTCATCAACCAATGGAGAGCCGAGCTGATATTGACCCGATCAAATGCACTTTATCGTATAAAAGGATTTACAGTCAATCATATCCCTTTGAGAGGCTGTAAAAAAATGAAATTATATAGCTAGCAATATCATTGCTACTGCGCTGTCGTGTTCTTGTGGAGTCATTTTAAACACTAACCGAACAAAGACTGCACATCCATTCGAATTTTGTTCTGAACAACAAAAAAATTTTCAAATTAGATTTGCTCGAGCTACACTCGAGCATAGTCTACAACGAGTTAAATTATTCCGGTAGTGAACGCCCGTAATCGTGGACATATGCCTAAGATGCATGACAATATAAATCATTCAATCACCAAAGTGGGCATGACATTAAGTGTTTTGATTACAACTAGACGTGGCATTTATTCACAAAACAAAACATGTGTCTACTAATGAATAGCTTATATTTATTAATTAAATATAAACTGGTGACTGGTATGATTTCGCTAGCGTACACTTGAAGATTTTTTTCGTATCACACAATTTAGTTTGAATAGTGTGCCACTCAATCACAAAACAATATTTCACCTTGTAGTTTGTTAAACAGAGAATTTGATCTCCCTACCCCGCCCAAACAAAAAATCATAAACTGCACTACATGTTTGGTTGGAAACACGAATTTATTTGACCATCAACACATTTGCTTGCCACTATTAAAGCAATTATTTTGATGCCCCGATCGTTTTCATTTGATGCAGATAAGCATATTGAAAATATCAGAAATATAAATATTCTACTAACAACGCCAAATAGAAAATGAATCAACCGCCGAAAATGGCGGTAAAACAAACCTGTTCTGGAAGATAAAATTAACTCTGCCTTTATTGGTATGCGATATAACCGTCAACAAAATACTGTTTAGATACTGAAATTCTACCTACCATTGTTAAAAGTTTGTAAACAGCACTATATGTCTGACTAAAATGCAACTAGACGGAATAAGGTACAATATAGGAATCTGACGTAGTTGCCATGTATGAGGTACAGGAGTAAATATAGGCTAATGTATTGTTTACTTAGAAAACTTTGCTTAATAAGATTTCAACAGTCCCTGACAAAAAAAAATTAAAGCGAAATAAAACCAAATTTTATTTCCCGGCTAAATTAACTAACCAAGTTATACGTATAAAAACACATTTTTAGGTTAGTAGGTAAATGTGATTTGAATACGACTTCATACGTGTTCATCTTAATCATAACACATAGCAAAAGTTTGCATATATTAATTCTGATAACCTTTAGAAAAACCAAATTGAAACAACTATGAAGTAGAAAGATTTTCTACATTCAATCGAACATAGTAGGTGGGTATTTTAAACCTATTTCCTGTAAACAAATTGTAACAAATGCAATTGTTAAAAGTAACAAAATGTGATAATTAACAACACCAGTAGCAGGGATGGACCGGTTATGTTTCACTTTCGATAAATAGGATTATCGATTTGATATCAAAGGGTTAATTAAATTGATTGAAATGGTTGACCCGATTTTAATCCGATGAAAAATGGAAAGGGTTGGTTTTTTTTTTTGGTCGTACTTCTTCCTTTCTTTTTTTGGGGGGTGTTGGAGGAGGGGGGGGAGCAGGAGCTATGGCACGTCCTCGCCTTTGGAGCTTTGGCAGTCGACTTGCAGAGTGGTGGGTTGCAATGTCTTATATAAGCGTACAGTTGAGTGCAAAAGTGTGCTAAGGCTATTTTTTTTTTAATATATAATTTTAAAATTTTGAGGTGTTTAGAGAGATGGTGGTGGTAGATAGGCGTTATTTAGGAATATATTTAACACAAACGATTTCTAAGAGTGGCCTAAGTGTAAATCTTATATTTTTTGGATGGATATAGCTCATAGATAGGCTAATTTGAAAGATGCGATTTACATGTAAAACAATCTGTTTTTGGAATGCTATTAAACATTCGAGAATTTCAGAGTGTTGTATGTATGAATAAATTGCACGCATCGAATCAGAAATTTCAAACTACTGCGTGAATAATAAGTGGAATTATGCGAGTCTTAAACGCAATGTGAGTCTCAAGCTAAGAAATATAATTTACACAAGAGAGAGAATTTTAACTATGTGGATAACACAAGAGACAAGTGCAAACTCACTAAACGAAATCCAGCTAGTCGGTATGAATATATAAAGATTTCCAAACTCGCATATAAATTTTAAACAGACACAATAGTGTAATATAAATTCACATACACTAATTAACGCCTCTCACATGTATCTTGAGCATTTTTTAAAACACGTCTGTTTCATGTGGAGTCCAACATAGCAATTACATCATCTTATATGCTGTATATGCGGAGAACCTGATTATATACGTGTAGCAAAGCAGATAGACAAATGAGTTGAAATTTAGGAGAAAAACTCTGCATTCGTCGTACAACAGACAATGAAACAAATTTTTTTATGTAAGTTTCACTATTTTCCGAATAAATCATTTTTAACCCAAATTATTTCCGTCGAAGCATAGGGACACTCGGATGATGTGAAGAAGTACTTAAGCCAGCAAAGAGAAATCGTGCAACACTTTATAGACACAAACTACAAATTTCCGTTAAATCTGTGATATTCACGTCACTTGGTAACAAAACACGAGAGATGTTAACGCAAACGGTATCTTCGTCTACCAAACACAGAAATCAATTACTTATCACAAACACAGTATATCGATCCGAAAAAATAACTTAACACACCAAAATTTATATTTTCCCGATAAAATACCATGTAAATCACGGCTATCACACGAGATGAAAGTAGGTGCGATGCTCGCCAGTGTGGTAACCCCCTATCGTAAGCTCGTCGCCCGCCAAGTGTGTAGAGGTGCAGTAGTATGAAGGAACTGATAAGTAGCACGTCCATCTCCTCCAAGCATACATGAGTGACTGAAGATGGCCCCGAGTGGGATATCTGAGGTCACTTCGCTCCATGCCCCTTCTAAGGGTTCAAACATAATAGACATTACGTTGGTGTGTTATGTTACATTTTGTTGGTACATTATGTACCGATATGTAACTATATGATGTGTTGGCACATTACAATACGTATTACTATAACATTCTTTCACTGAATACTGAACGTAACATGTGATTAATAAAATAAATTTTTCCGTGCACTGGGAAAAGATAGTTTAAATGTGTGAGAACGCTAGTTGAAATGTATAACATGCTGCTTGCAAACACCTTGTATTGTGAAAAGTTCGTATTGGAATAATAGTTCGTATAAGAAATCATTAAATAAGAACGGAATTCAAGCGTACTGGCATAAAAGGGGAAAAATACACGTTAAATTCAGATATAAAGGCTAAAATACAGCATATCCGTGCTAAATTTCAAAAATCACGTAAAATTCTTTTAAATGCACTGAAATTACATTTAAAAAAAAGTACTAATTGTCTATTTAATATCCCTTTCAGGCGAATAGCATTTATCTTAATTAATGCAAGAAGGGAGGCTGGTGAGGGTACAAATAGCACCTCCCACCCCAGCTCCGGATTTACTGATCTGACTCCATGGAGGTAACACCTCCCCTCCAGTGTGTGGGTGTATCGTCTCAACTGTGGACCAGTCTGCAGTGCCTAGGTCAAGGGCATCAGTTGCTCGTCCTCCAGCCGCTACCGGGGCCTGACACGATGGGGTTGTGTCGTGAATGAATTTCTCGTTTCCAGTTCTACCACCTGCTTGGGAATTCGCCCGATTTCTCGGTAATTCGGTCGGCCGCCCACTCGCCTCTTGCTTGATTTGATGGGGCTTTGTGACCAAGGGACCCGGTCGTCCTTCCACCCATTGGATCTGCTGCGACGTGAAAGCTTGCCAGAGAAGGCTCCCGCGGCATTCTCCAGGGACTGTGATCGCCCGCCCAGCGTTCCTGCCGCGACGGTAAATGCAACCCTCCTCGTCCGGCCACTTGCTAGGCTACCAATCACACAGAGCTGTCACGGGGATTGCGAGCACCCGGCTGCCCCAACTCTTACCTGACGGAGCAGGGTAGAGCTCATACAGCTTGACCTGGGTTTGGGTCTCTTTCATCAACCAACATCTTCCATACAAGAGTTTAGGTAAGTGAATATAAAATGTTAGGGTTTTTAGTATATCGTTAATTTTTTTTTTTTTTTTTGCATTTTCTTTAAACTTTGAGTAAATTGTATGATTTTTGTTAAACCTTTAAAAATTGTTAACAATTGAAAGAAATTTTTATCAAGTTGAATGATTAGTCTTTAAATTGAAAAACATTTTAATGAATTTCGTTAAAAACTGAATGATTTTTCTTTAAAATCATTAGACATGAATGATTTTTTTTTATAAAATCAAATGAAATTGTTTCACACATAAGAATATTAGTTAAGTATTTTAAGGATGTTTAAGGGTGGATGTTTAAGAATGAGTTTTCCTTATGAATGGGTATGTTTGCGATTGTGTGAGTGCGGGGCAAAAGTCAAGTAAATTTAATTCCAGATGTAATTTTTTCATGCAGTTTTGAGTTTATTTAGAAGAGCTGAGAGGAGAGGTAGACCACCAGTAGACACCTCCTTTCACTATATGGAATAGGGTATGTGTCAATAATACTCACCTACAGCCTCTCTTCGCTGTTTAAATATTTGCAAAACTATGTGAAAATGCATCAGAATGCATGGACAAGTACTCTGATAAAAATTTTTGTTAGGTATTTGTATGATTGTGATTGTGTGAGTGCGGGGGAAAAGTCATGCGAATTTAATTCCAGATGCAACTTTTCCATGTAGTTTTGAGTTTATTTAGACGAACTGAGAGGAGAGGTAG
Source organism: Dryococelus australis (assembly GCA_029891345.1). Classification (NCBI taxonomy): domain Eukaryota; kingdom Metazoa; phylum Arthropoda; class Insecta; order Phasmatodea; family Phasmatidae; genus Dryococelus; species Dryococelus australis. The sequence goes on along the minus strand of CM056994.1, from coordinate 256,114,182 downwards.
TAGACCGCCAGTAGATGCATCCTTGCTCTATATGGAATACGGTACGTGTCAATAACACTCGCCTACAGTCACTCTTCACTGTTTAAATATTTGCAAAACTATGTGAAAATGTATCTAGAATGTATGGCCAAGTACTCTGATAAAAATTTTGGTTAGGTAGTTGTATGATTGTGAAAGTGTGTTTGTAGGGGAAAACTCATGTGAATTTTAGTTAGTTTTACATGGTTATAAGAGATGTTTAAGGGAGGGATGTTGTGTGTATGAGGTATGAACTATGGAACAGCTAAAACAAGGAAAGAACTATGCTGCTCATGCATAGCTTGAGGGAGAGGTGCATAACCTCAGCTTCCAAGCTTGTTCAGTATGAGTTGACTAGAGAAGGCTGTATGATGATGAATATATGAGCCTTGAGTGTTTCTAATGAATTAAGTGTTTTTGATGTGTATGTGAGGGGGTGGTTTGGGCAATTAAGTTACTTTTAAGACATTTCCTTTTCAAAGTTGGTGGATAAATGCAAGTGTGAGTGAGAGAGAAATTTTTCAGGTATTTTTTAAGTTTCAGTAATTTTGACTTCTAAAATGCATGATTGTATAGTTGTAAGAGTGTTAAATGTGTATGTAGGTTTGCTTCAAGTATTGCATGTTTAGTTTATAGTGTTAAATGTTTGAATTTTAAGAATTTTATATAATAACTTAAGTGTAACAGAGTAATTCCCCTTGCTAAAACTTACTTTCGAAAAAATTTATAAAATCCATAAATTTTTTTAACAGTGAAAAAATTTTCATAAATGATTTTGACTATGTAAAACCACTTAAAAGTTTTTGATGGTGTAGAAATTTGACGGTGTAAGATTATAAAAATGTAAAGTTTTTTCTCTCACAAAAATATAACATTTAAACTGGACTTAAAATGAAATGCATTAGCACAAGTTTAAATTTCACTGTTATATTCTAAATGAAAGCAGCGCAGCCCAAACATGTAGCTGGGTAAAATAGATGAGGCAAGACAGGTCGCAAAGCACGGTCAATTCATTACTGGAGGCAGGCTGTTTGACAAGAGATTCACCCTGCAGAGAAGTTGACGGAATGGTGTGGCTGGAGGGGAAGTGCCTAGTCTCTTATTGTTACGCATACACGACCAGCAGGCTTTGCGCGACAGTGGGGAAGTAGGGGAAGTTTTCGGGCAGGTTTGGAGGGGAAGTGCAAAGTTTTTCCTTTTCCCCTCCTTTGTCACAATGCAGACACCTGCAGGGTCTATGTGATGTGGCATTGGAGCAGAAAGGGAGTGAGCAGGAGTTGTCGGTCAAGCATGGGATGGGTAGAGCGAGCGGACAGTGGCGCATCCGAGTGGCAGTTTACTGTACTAGAGTTCCTCATTCTTTCACCTGCTTCACGCTATGCACATCTCTCACCCGTGCACTCTAAAACTCCGGCCTGGCCTGGCTTCTTCCCCCTCACTGTGCACGTGGCCCGTCGGCCACCCAAGGTCTTGGCCCATCTATTGTGTTTTTCCCCAAATACTATTTACCTGACCCTCATCCACGTTTAAAAGTATTAGGGTTTCGTTACCTGTCTTTCCCCAACAAACAGAAATTTTTCAAAATTACAAAATGACATTTTTGTCTAGGATGTTAATAATAAAGTAATTTTCCACTTATATTGTGTATGCATGTGTGAGTTATTAAGAGTGTTTTCTGTTTTCAGAATGCGTGGTCACTCAGTGAATTTATTGTGGTGTTTAAACTTTTATAGCAGGGAAACTAAAGAAAATTTTTAGTTAGGAGTCAAAATGGGTGAGTGTATGCAATCCTGTATTGACATCTTGCTTGAAGATCTTTACGTAAGCGATTCCGATTCGGAATCGCAGATGGAAAGACAAGCAAGTTGTCGAGACAGTGTCCCTTCGCCTAAGCGGACACGAGTTAATCTTTTAGAGGACGGATTCGCTTATGGAGAGATTGTCAAAACCAAAAGGTTACAACATGACCGCTTCCCCCTCATCAGCTCCTGAGAACAAAGTTTTGCTTGCTCCCCAAACACACTCAATTCCCAGTTATACGCTAAATGGCTTGCTACATGAGCCTTTAGAAAGACTCGTCCCCGTATCTTCTGTAAAAACATGTCGCTATAGTCGACTGATTTTCCTAAATAAATTAAAGTTCACTTTAAAAAAATTATATTTATAAAAAATAATTATCCAATGTTTTATGGTAGTAACATATATTTTATATACAGATAAGTGAATAAAGTGTAGTTATTTTTCTCTGTTTTCAGCATGATCTACATATATTATTACATTAATTGTACTACTGTATGAGAAAAAACAATTAGATTCGCTTTCTGTATCGTTAATGAAAAGACCTGTTTCAGACGTATTGTGTGATAAAACGAATAATTTAATTAAATTTGCAATCCCTAGAAATTGAATATTGCTCATGTTTGCAATTTCTAAAATTACATATAGCCTATTATAAGAAGTTTCATCATAGATTTCAATAGTACAGAAGGAATGATGTCTTTGCTCTATGGCTTCTGCAGTAAAGAATCTACATTTCTGCATAACTTATGACGACATGAAAGAAGTAGCTGTGGGATGAAATCTTTAAAAAACCAGTATCAGTGTGAATTTTGCCAGAAACAATTTTCTCAGAGGAATCATTTGAATAGACGTTGTAAAACTTGCAAAGACTAATTATATGCAAACAGCACCACCTCCTTAGTTAGCTCCACAATCTGCTCCACAGTCTGGTCCTTAGTTAGCTCCTCAGACAGCTGCTCAGATAGCTCCACGGACACCTCTTCAGACAACTCCTCAGTTAGCTCCTCATTTAATATTTCCAGCTCCACCCACTACAAAACACTTCAAATTTCCTGCCCTACCTATTTCATTGCCTTCAAAAAGTAGATATGTTTATTCAGGAATAAAAAGTAAATCGATTCCCCGCCCTAAGTGAAGACATCATCCAATCTCAAATACGAGATAGTGGCTAGCGTGTTTGCAGACAGGTTAACATGATGTACTGATAATTAACAATAGGAATAACACTGGCACTGATAGGGACATTCATATGTTTCAATATAGGCTATTCACTGCAGGTGGTAAATAATCCAAGTTATTAGCAGAAAGAAGTTTTGTAATCCGATGCTGCTTCATTACTCGCCTCGCTTCACCCTAATCGGCTCTCAAGACCCCGATTTCGAGATCCGCTAAATCTCTTCACTTGCTCCGATGTACAGATTAAAAAATTTTGTCACAAGGTTTTAATACAATTAGAAATAGATAAATTGGATGTTGTCTTAATAGGCACTATTAAATAATATTTGTCTAAATATTTTTTCCCTTCGATATTGCAGTTAATGTCATAATATATTCTGCCTTGTCATCTAGAACACCATGACTGCCAATGACGAATATCTGCCACCAACACACACAATATCCTGTTCCACGACCAACTTCACAGCTAACTACTGCTGCCCACAATCATCATCACAGCTGTATGCCATCATCATCGCAGCTGGTTATAATCATCGCAGCTGACTACACCAACTACTTTTCACCTGTTGAATCATCGTCAATGCTGCTGCTCCCTGTTTGCCTAACAGGAATAAAACTGTCTTTATCGCTTGTCAAAGAAGAAGTTCACAGCGTGGGATCGCATTGTGGAGTCGGGGCGGTTCTGAGGGGTGCAGGGTAGGGGAGTGAGGGGATGGTAGGCAGGTCTCCTCCGATCGGAACGCAACTAATCAGTTGTCGCCATCATGCCTTAGCGCACTGGCGAGGGGTGGGGAGCGAAGTGATCTCAGCTATAGGCCAGCAAGATACTTGTGACACTGCACAGACCCTAGTTGTTGGTGTGACACACACAGCTGTGATGCAGTCGGCACTAGGAGAAGTGGAGGAGATCAGTTACGAGCTCCACTCTGATGTATGAGGTTTGCTTCCGCGCATAATTTCGGGACCTGTAATACGGAAAACAAGTGAGCCTCCCCTATAGACCCCTGGAATGAAGTCTAACCTTATTCTGGGACAGCCGTTATGAGGACAGACACGTGAAATTGTTTACAATGTTGCGATATATCTAAAAGAAAAGAAGTTGTTGTACGGCTTAGTGCTGCGACAGGTGTGTCACAATCAACAGTAAAGAGAATTTTGGACTAGGGGAAGGTAAAAAGTAGAATTGGTCTGAAATGTTCAACACCAACAGGCAAAAAATAACGAACACACAAACGTATTGAAATTCACGACTTTGTGTGTGGTGCAGTACGGAGAGAAGTACACGAATTTTACACTGTCAGGAAAACTTCCAAATTTAAATAAATTGAATAAGGTTTTGCGAGATGACGGGGTTTTGAACTGCAGTAAAGAGTTTTTAAGAAAATTGGTGAAAAGAGTGGAATTTCTTAAGAAGTGCCAGTCAAGGAGAAAGATTTTGATTGAGAAGCCTGATATTGCAGCTTGTGGGGGGGGGGGGGGCAATTTCTACAGGAAATGCGAAAGTTTCGAAATGCTAGTCGAACAATCGTGTATGTAGATGAAAGGTACATTCACGCTACCCAAAGCGTTAGTTCTTGTTGGCAGTCGGATAAGGAGCTGGGTATTGACTGGTCCAATTGGCAAAGGCCAGCATTTGATAATTGTGCATGCAGAAGGAGAAGGCTTTATACCGAATGCATTGTTGATATTCCGATTAAAACAAAAAAGGGGAGATTATCGTAATTACATGAATTTTGACAACTTTTCGAAATGGGTAAACTAGAAACTACTACCTAATTTATCTGACAACTCTGTAATTGTTCTCGACAGCGCAAGTTTCACAATGTTCAGATAAATAAGAAACCCACAATTGCTAGCACAAAACAAAAATTCAAGAGTGGTTAAAATTGAACGTGTCTTTCCCCTCTGACCTAACAGAAGCCAACTTGCTGTTACTGGCTAATTAAGAACCCTCTTCTAAAACCTTCAAAATTGACAAAATCATAAAAATGAATGGTCACAAAGTAATTAGGCTCCATCCCTACCATATAAATCTCAACCCGATTGAGTTAATGTGGGGATACATCAAAGAAAAAGTTAGCAAAGAAATATCATCCTCACTCGAAGACAAGAAAAAAATTATGTGAAAAGCTGTTAAGTAGGTACTCTGTAGAACAATGGAAGGAGTGTTGCCGACATGTGAAGAACATTGAGAAAGAATACTAGGATAATGATACGTTTTTAGATGCTGAAATAGATCAAATTATTGTTAACCTTGAAGATTATTGTGACGAAGATTCCTCGACTGACATGGAAAATGAGAGCTTCTCTTTGGACTCAGAATAGGTAAATAAATTATTATAACTATTGAATTATTACAGTAGCTTCCAGCTGCTAAAAAGCTGTGTGTATGTAATTTTCGTCTTTTTTTAATCATCGAACATATGTAAACTATCGGTCTTTTATACTTTAGATAATGCTATTTTGACAAGGCCATTAATAGATTCATAATTTTAAATCCTGTTCTAACATTCAAAGGGAGCTAAATTTAATTCGGAGAGAATGTTGGTTTAGAATCATGTTTTCACACTGGGGTTTTCAAATTACCATGCTGCTGTTCTGTAAACTTTATTTATTTGTGTGAATATATGTATGTAGTTCAGTAATTTGAACATGGGTTTGCGAGGTGGTGTGTCTTCTAGTCGCGATTACATTATGTCATCCATGCAGTATAGTACTACGTTCATGTAAGTCGGGCTGACATTCCATCGCCTTGGTTTGATGGGTGGTGGCTGCATGGTCGTGACTTCCCTTCCGGGATCTGTCGCCGTGCTGGAGGGGCGAAAAGGAGAGGGCGAACCATGCGCACAGTGAAGATGGAGCAAGTTTACTTGTAACTTGTCACCCTATAATCGGACTCGGCACCATCTTCAGTCGCTCATGTACGTTTGGAGAAAACAAGCGTATTACTTGTCAGCTACTTCATAAAAACCGCAGATCTACACATTTGGTGGCCGATGAGCTTATGATAGAAGGTTATGCACCGGCGAGTATCACACCTACCTTCATCTCCAGTGAAAGCCGCAATTTACGTAGTATTTTATTGGGAAAATATAAATTTCCGTGTGTTATTTTTTTCGGATCGATACACTGTGTTTGTGATAAGTAATTGATTTCTGTATACGGAAGACACAAATACTGTGTGTTAACAACTCGTGTTTTTTGTTACCAAGTGATTTGAATTTCACAGATTAAACAGAAATTTGTACTACGTCTCTATAAAATGTTGCACGGGTACGCTTTGTGGACTTAAGTACTTCTTCATGCCATCCAAGTGTCCCTATGCTTCGACGGAAATAATTTGTGTTAAAAGTGAATTATTCTGAAAATAGTGAAACTTACATTAAAAAATTGTTTCGTTGTCTGTTGTATGACAAATGCAGAGTTTTTCTCTTAAATTTCTACTCATTTGTCTATCAGCTTTGCTACACGTACATAATCAGGTTCTCCACACTCACAGCTTATAAGATGATATAACTGCTAAGTTGGACTCCACATGAAACAGATGTGTTTTAAAAAATACTCAATGTATGTGTGAGAGGTGTTAAGTAGTGTACATGAATTTCTATTACACTATTGTGTCTGTTTAAAATTTAGATGCGAGTTTGGAAATCTTTATTTATTCATATTGACTAGCTGGATTTCTTTTAGTGAGTTTGCACTTGTCTCTCGTGTTATCTACGTAGTTAAAATTCTCTCTCGTGTAAATTATATTTGTAAGCCCGAGACTCGCGTTATGTTTAAGACTCGCGTAATTCCACTTATTATTCAGATAGTCTTTTGAAATTTCTGATTCGATGTGTGTAATTTATTCATATGTACAACACTCTGAAATTCTCGAATGTTTAATAGCATTCTGAAAACAGATTGTTTAACATGAAAATCGCATCTTTCAAAGTCGCCTATCTACGAGCTATTTCCACTCGAAAAACATAGCATTTACACTTAGGCCACTCTTAGAAACCATTTAAACAATCTGGCATTCTCTCGTGTGTTAAATATATTCGTAAACATCGCCTGTCTACCACCAACATCCCTCCAAATACCTCAAAATTAGAAAAAAATTAGCCTTCGCCCACTATTGCACTCAACTGTACGCCTATACAAGCCATTGCAACCCACCACTCTGGTCAGTCGACTGCCATAGCTCCCAGGGTGAGGATGTGCCAGAGCTCCTGTTATCCCCTCCCCCACCCAAAAAAAGTAAGAAGTACAACAAAAATCAACCCTTTCAAATTTAACCATTTCAGTCAATTTAACCCTTTCAATCAATTTAACCCTTTCCATTTTTCGTCCGATTAAGATCGTATTAAGAAATTTTGGTCGGATTAAAATAGGATTGACGCTTTCAATCGATTAATGAGCCCTTTGATATCAAATCTTTAGCCGATTAACCAAAAGTGAAATAGAACCGGCGCGCCCCTACTACTAACACCCTTAAACTCAGAGTTTTTTGCAAGTTTGCACGTATACGTAAGCTGTTAACGTTACCAGTGAAGGGAATTCTCACAAAGAAAAACGTAGGTGGTTTTGCCTCGATCATTTAATTTCTAATTTCGCTTTGATTAATTTACCTAATTAATCACCAGATAAAAGCCATTAGCGAGGAAACAGATCGCGCGCACATTTACATGGTGATCGAATATTTGGAAATGTTGGAAACAACGGCTGGAGAGGGGTTTGAGAGGGTGGAACGAACACCCCCCCCCTTTTTTTTTTCTCCCCTCAAAAACCGGATTGTCGCGAACGAGATGTTGCTATGATACAGAAAATGTTTTCTATCGTTCCTCAAATATTTTCATCCAACAGCACAAAACAGACCGGAAATACTGCCTATAAATGAATTCAGAAATTCACCGTATGCCGAAACGTCCATTGTTTGGAATCTAGTGTTATACTTATGTATGTTTCTTTAACATGTTTATTTCCATGCAGCTTTAGACACAAAAGAATACTGCTCATATTGCTACAAATTAAACGAAGTCTGTGCTGACCGTTATAAAATATAATAATTGCGAAAAAAAAAAAAAAAAAAAAAAAAGCTGATTTATTTTTTGTAAATTACGACAACCGTCAATTGCTTCGTTAAGAATAATGTCATATAAATTGAAAATTTCCGAGTTTACATTACTTCAGAACTGGACATTTCTTTGTCCTCGAGAGTTAATACCCGTAATTACATTAGTACGAACTTGAGTGAAGCTACATTTCGTCAGATTTATAAGTGTATTAACTTACAAATATATCGGGTTCTGGAATGCTGGTTCACCTCGTTCCACATGGAATGGAAGATAGTCATTTTGAATTTTCCTCCCCTTTCAAAAATCTATTTAGCACCTACCACCTAAATATCAGTAGGCCTCATCCCTCAACACCTCAACATTGCATCTACCCGCTGTCATGAACCTAGGAGAAAAAACATTTTAGTCATAAAATTTTTTAAGAAACTTGGAGGAAATAATTTACAAACTTAACAAGAATATAACTTATTAAAAGAATTCTTTGACATGCAACTTACATTTATAAAGTGACTAATTCGGTAACAACCAAAAGCTAAATTTGCATAATCCCATCACTCAGCCACTCTCTCCATCAACGCTGTAACGTCAATCGTCTCGCCCTCCAAATATTAGCGACCCTCACACGACAAAACATTGCATGTGTACTGCTGTCGTGCCTCCCTGAGCCACTCATCTGGTCTAGACCGAAATCCCTGCACATGAGTTAGTAAGTTCCCTCCAGGACACGCGCAGTGCTGCACTCTCCATCCTTGTTTTATAGCACTCCCACACCCTCCCCTTGAATTATCAAAGCTGACTGACCCATTACATAGCATAAATTTGATTGGCAACCCCCTCACTGAGGGGAGGAAGTCAAACTTATTTTATTTCACACGTATCATACATAATATATATCATCACACATTTAACTAAACTTTATGTTGTAATAAAACATATGAAAAGGATTTATTTTTAAGTAACACGAAGCCACACTTCTCCTTTCTACACTCTCTGCCATAAAAAAAACTGCGCAAGAGGATGGAACCGTTGGATTTAAACAAAATTTTGTAAGTGCATTACAAACAAAAAAATTAAGTTACTGCAATATCTATGAATCAGGACAACGTATCGTCTAGGTGCGTCTCAGGAAAGTATTTCGTTAGACAGTTTTCTACCTGCATACATGTGTGTATATGGTTGTTCATGGAATCAAATAAACGTCGAATGTTATCCTGTTGCAGATTTGTCTACACTCTAAATCTGAATCAGTGCGAATTTCACTGTTGCAATAGGTCAAACGTATCTGACTGATTCAACAATCACTTCAGTTAATTTAACTGATGAATCAGTGAAAAATGCCAGGTTTCCTTCACTTACTGATTCAGTGACATCTTCCACTGATTTTTTCACTGATTACTCAGATGCTTATTTTTTACTGCTGGACCAGTTAAACAGCGCGTAAAAATAGCCGTCAAAAAACGTGTATCAAGTGAAATAACACCGAATTAACTAATAAAATCAATACAAAATACTTTCTAAAATGTGTTTCGTCTTTCAAAACACCATTTTATGAGATAATAGGAACACACAGCCCTTCATTCTATTTTCACGTCTTTCATTTCGTTTTCATGCAATCGTCACGGCGCTCTGTTTGTAGGTTTAAACTGCATAAAATGTGATAGAGAGGGCACTCGTACTACTCGTTTTAACAATTCAAAAGGTACCAATTAAACCAAAAACAAAAAGAGCATACAAAAAACTGTAAGGCGTATGTTTTCCTCTCACTATTTTAACATGGTGTGGTGGAGCAGATGGTAAGGTAAAGTTGTAGAATCTATGGTTTGTGAGTTCAATCCCAACCACATCCAAAAATTTGTTTAGTTTTTCAAATTACAGTAAATTGCGCAATATAATTAGCAAACTATCGTAAATATGTTTATTTCACGTAATTATTTGACTACATTTAATGAAAACAATATTTAATTCGCCATTGTAGCCGTCCGTCACTTATTCAACCAGTGAAATAATTTTACGTTACTAATTCAATCAGTGGAATAATTTTACGTCACTAATTCAATCAGTGAAATTTTTTCACTGTAACAATAAGTGGTTTTCCACTGATTCTAAGTGGAGCCATTTTCACTGATTCGAGTAAGTGAATTTCACTGCGAATCAGTGGTTTCCCATTGATTCGAATTTAAAGTCTACAGTTATTGAAAATTATGCTTAAAAGCACCAGAAATTTAACGTGGAAAACGTTAACGTCCCATATGGTCACAAAAATGTTGGATAAGTGATGAATCAGGTAACCAGGCAGTTCACGGAAATATTAAAACATTAAGTAAACACTCCTGTGAAACCAGGCAAGTGTGCGGGCGAGCATAGTCTTCTTGCTGTAAATTACCCCTGGACACACAGCATGGAAAGGCAGTACATGATGTTACAGAATATCTTCGATGCACTGCTGTGCACCGAAAGAGCCTCGCATCATTACTCACAACCAGTGGCGAATGACGTTCATGTGCGACGGCTGCCTAGATGCTTCCCAGATCATACCATATGCATGTTGCTGTACAGCGAGGAAGGGACTGTAGAGCTCGCCTACATTGATCCACAGTCTGGTATAGTGGTCACCCATTCCCGAAAAAAAAAACCCGTGATTTATCTCTAAACACAGTAAGTAGCTAGTCTGAAGCAATACAAGTTGATGTATAGTGATATCACTGCAAAAGAAAGCGATGATATTGACGTATTAATAGCTGAACCCGAAACTGTTTTGGGATCGAAAATTCGCACGTGCTAAGCATATGGAACTGCTTCTGGTGTTAGTAAAGCCACCACATGTCGCCGGATGGACTAGAAGGAAGCCGTTGGCTCTATTCGTGTCTGTATATTGTCTATCAAATTGCCCCCCTTCAGCTGATAGGTTGGGTTCGTCCAAAACAGGTTGGCATATGTAGTCACCTTCACACGTTCATTGTTCCCAGATGAGTGTCGGGCAAACAAAACAAAATTGTTTAAGACAGTGATACTGAAAAGGAGAGGGAGGGGATTTAAATAGTCAGGATTCAATACACAGTAAGACACATTTGAGATGCATTTGAATTGTCATAAGGGCTACGAACAATGGTTACATCTCCAAGAAACCAATATAGTTTACAAGAGTGTTGATAGCGGACGACCACATCAACACGAGAGTAAGTTCATTCCATGTAAAGAAGGGAGGAGGAGGAAAAAAAAAAAACATTTGAGATAATGGTACAACAAATGTCTGAGGGAAGTGGTTTATGAATGAAATGTTGCTGGAACTGATCCGAGGCACACAAACAAACGAACTACGCGCATTTGTCATAATTCTTGCTTGTACAATTACATCAGTCAGGTTCGTCTCCGAACTGACAGGTTGTGTACCACGCAAACAGCCAAAGCAAATGAACTAACCACTAGCTGTCGCTACAGTATTATAGAACTGTGCAATAAACGTGTCAGAAGTGACGAACGTATAAAGTATATCTCAAAGGTGGCTTCCAAAGCCCGCATGAATTAAAGGGATTGCTTATCAAATGCTGGTTGCAGAGTCTTAGATAAGGAACGGGCGGCGCCTGTAAATGAGAGGGCTAGTAGTATTAACCACACGCAAAGAACTTTGAAATGGAGAACTTGAAGAGAAGGAGTTTCAAGGTTTGGTATTTGGGGGATCATAGTTTGTATGGTCAAAACAAAAGCTTTGGGGGACGTTTGGGGGAAGAGACAGTAAATTTGTTAACTGGTGGGCTGTTGTAATGCTTGAGTAGTCTTTATTTTACACAGTATACATACAGAAACGTGAGATTTATTTCTATTTCAGAAGTATACACTTCAGGAAGTGATTTTCCCTGTTACGGAATGTAATGCCAAGTGGGGAAGTTTTGAAAGTGCGCACTAAGTACTGACCTGGTTACTATATCAATCGAAAATGTCAGTCACACAGCCTGTTTGATAAAATTGCAATAACTGAGTTCCTTTCAAACATATACTGTAAAATTTACAACACACTGCCTGATATGATTTTTAATAGCGATCATACGGTTTCCAAAGGTCTTGAGCATCACTTAGATTTTAAACAGTATTAGAGACACAGACAATATGCAACTTGTACCTCGAAAAACATTCTGAGAACGACATAGTGACAAATATTGAGAATGGTAAAAAAAAAAAAAAATTAAATTTTGCACAGATTGTCATGTAGTATCAAAAGATACATGTGCAATAATAAAATATGTTAACTAGCGTATCCACGGGCTTGCAGTCAGTTAATAAAATAAATAACAAAAGTTTTACTTTATCATTATTCTTAAGCTACAAATTAGGTGAATCTGAATTGCCTTGGAAGCATTGATACAAAGCTAAAAAATAATAATACGCAACTAAATTTTAATTTCCTATTTTTACCTTAGGGTACTACGCTGACAGACATACAAAATAACTTTTTTTATTCATTAGGAATAACACTATTTCCATACAATGATTGCGTTCTCCAGCTGTTTTACTCCACATATGCAAGCTTTAATATTTGACCCGTCAACGCAAGCCGGAACTTATAAGTAAAACTTTAATCTCTCTCTCTCTCTCTCTCTCTCTCTCTCTCTCCTCTCTCTCTCTCTCTCTCTCTCTCTCTCTCTCTCTCTCTCTCTCTCTCTCTCTCTCTCTCTCTCTCTCTCTCTTTTGTTTGTAATAATTTGCGTTCTGCAAAAGTAAAAATTCGTTCTTCGTGCCATACCTTCAATACAGTATCATAGAATTACTATGTTCACATGAGGCTTCGAAAAAATAAAGCGTGGCTCTGACAGCGTCGCCCGTACGGCATACAGAGTTGCTTCGCAGTTGTCAGAGTTGTATTCTTTCGCCAGTGCGCTGCGGAGAGATAACTTCATTTACCGTGGTCCCGCGGGGGATAGCAGCACTCGCGCAGGCGCAGTGTGATTGAAGGCACGCCCGAGGGTCGCAGCACGCTAACTAATCCGCCGCCTGTATTTATCGAAGACGAGGGTACAGGCGTGCAAAGGAGATTACACTGTTCGTTATTCCGCACGGTTTGGCTCCAGGGCTTGACTTGTTGGCGCACCCGAGATTCTTTACCCCCAGACCCACCGTCCCACCAGCCCCCCTCTCACGAATTTGGTACCGCCCCGTGTCTGCGCCGACGCGATAAAGCGAGGAGTTTATAAATCACATACAGTTTCCCTCTCCACCGCGACTCATCCCCTCCAAACAGCCAGCTACTGCTCTTCTTCCATTCCACCCCTGGCTGAGCTGCACAGTCCGGAAGGATCAGTCGGCACGAGTAATTGGTCGCCCTTGGTGCAATACCCAGATGGGTGCGACACAACAAGCAGCACTGCACGCTACTATATCACTACAATAAATTTCTTCTTCGCGACGACACAGCGTTCGAATTTGCTGTTCGTCATTTTGCCATTTGCGTTTTGGTAGGTTTCGATTTGGACGCATTCAGCAACCACTTGTTTGGCAATCACTTCCACAGCCATAGCTGAAATAATAAAGGTACTCAAATAATTAAAAGAAAACAAAAATTATTCATAATATCGTACGATTGCGAATTCTACGATAGCAAAAAATACTTGCATAACTAACAATTTCAAATAAAAAAATTTGTCCTAAGTTGTAACTTGTAATATGAAATAATAAATATGACATAAACCTACACCTACACGAGTGTTTCAAAGTATGATTATTAACACCCATGTACATTTCGAAGGTTTAAAATGTCATGGTGATGACAAGGAAATTTCGTTTCTGGTATTTTTTTTTTTATTTTGGCAAGTTTCTCTAGCTACAATATTCCAAATGTAAAATTGCAAATTATATATTTTTGGTAAACAGTATCATACCAAGTAAACATTTTTGTGTACAAAATCTGTTAGTCGTACAGGATACCTACACAGTGCGTGACTAAGTCGCGGACGTAGGCATGTACCTTAAAACCGTGCTGCAGTCTGCCACCACAAATGGTTCATCTATGTAAAAATTTGATATTAATCATCCTAAATTGTAATTAAATTTTTAACCTATACATTGTATGGTTATACTACTATATATCAAGCTGATAATATACGAATGTTTAGCACCACTACAGTACATAATTGGTAACTTCGCTATGCATCTGACTGTTTCCTGAGCAAATGTAGGAACGCTTCCATGAGTGAATAGGAAAAAAAAACTTTCCCACCCGCTCTTTCTCACTATACAAATACACTTGTGTGGTATATTTGCAAACAATTTCTTAGAATGTATTTTACACGACATTCTTGGAAAACGCAACATTGCATCAATATCCAATGCATCAATTACATCGTTATACAACTGTGCAGAAGTGACTGAGGACAGTGACGTAGGGAAGGTGACAGCTTCTTTGGAGGGATCATTACTATGGACGACACATGAGCTTGCTCATGGAACTGCAATCAACTGAATGGCAGCATCCCGGTTCACCTACAACAAAGTAAGTGCGCCCTGCACAAGGTGGCGTGAAGGTGATTTCCACTGCGCACTGAAAAAAATATTTTGTGGCTGCCAAAAAAATATTTTGTTGGTATTCACCCTGCCAAATTTTTGTGGTGTACACAAAATTATTTAGCTGTCACCACTAAACTTTTGTGGGCGCTAAAAACTTATTTTGTGGCCGCAAAAATTTTTTTTGTGGCGGCTACAGAATTTTTTGTGTACACCACAAAAAATTTGGCAGGGTGAATACCAACAAAATATTTTTTTGGCCGCCAAAAAAATATTTTTTTTCAGTGTGGTAAGTGGCATTTATGGGGTAACACTGCACCATGCTTTAACTTAGAGACAGAAAGGTAGACAATAAATGCTGAGTACTATCACAATTTCCTGATAAGCAACCTTCGTCCAGCACTCACGAGAAATTACTATCTTTGATAGTAACGAACCCTACCATCTTTATGTCTATGCATGGAATCGCACTGCTCAAGCTATGAAGGCATCGCCGCTATGGCGGTGGGAACTAATTGAACATCCATTCTACTCTCCCGATATGAGTTCATGTAAAATATCGTCAACAGAATGAAGAGGTAAAAGTGTGAGAAACATTACGATATGAGATGCAGGGCATCAACTGAGATGGACCCACCGATATGTGATGCCTTCCAAAACAATGCCAGAGGATAGTTGTCATGGGTGATGAGTAGAGACATGCAAAATGCGGGTTATTATTTGAAGACAGGCGAGACTTCAAACACATGTGTTTTGTATTGCCTTTGTTATTGGACTACAATTTGTTAGGACATGCCCAGAACGGTTTTGGACGAATAGGAACCAATAACGAGAAGCTGGCCCAATCACGTCCAATTAAGTCGAAAGGGAAAATGTTTCCTCACCGCTGCAGAAGCCAATAAAGAAGTGGCGCCAGCTCGAACATGTATAGTACGGTGAATACTAGCGTGCTGCCAGAAAATAACGCGAATTTTGTATGTCTCTAGCGATGAGTATGTTCAAGACGTGTAATCAGACCCTTTCAGCACTGTAGACGTGTGGCTATTATTATTACCCGTCCATTGCAATTTCATGGTACTGGTAGCGAAAGTGGCACTTTCAAAATGAAATAATTTAAAAGCATATACAATGAGAAAACGCTAAATTTTCTGCAACACGTGATTTGTAGCTGCAAATAAAAATTTGTTTAAATATGAACCACTGCAAAGTAGGTTTGCCACAAACATAATTTATTTACTGTATACAGTAATGATTATGATAACTTTGCATTGTAATTTCAATACTTCCGCATGTGTAACATATGTTAGACTGCAAATAAGACTTGTGCTCTGATAAACAACTGTAACGATTAAATAAAAGAGAAGCAACAACACTTTGACAACTATATTTACTGCAAATAGTTGCAACGATGGATTCAAATCTCAAACCCACATCCCTTATGTTACTAGGCCAAACTTCCTTCACCAAACGAACACCTTGCCTTACTGATGTTCAGTTGAATTTTAATAAATATATTATGTTAGGTAGTAACATGGGCTAGAATAAAATGGCACATCTTGGGGAAGAATTGAGGTTAGTAATTTGGAGAATCACTGCTCTCCAAAATGACACTTAACATCTGCAGGAGGACTGTAATTTGCCCGGTTGCAGTTTCGTAACTGCAGAATATATTGGGTTATGAGCGACTGCGTCGACACAATATTTATGTAATGAAAGCTACAATGTACGACAGAAAACCTTATAACTAAACCATTTCCTACTGAAAGCTATAGTGTAGAAAAGAAAACCTGTAATATCATTAAACCATTACCAACTAAAAGCAGGAAACCTATATTATTGCTAAACCATTACCTACCGAAAACTATAATGTAAGACATATAACCTATTATATTGTTGAACTGTTGCATGCTAAAAGCTACAAGGTACGACAGAAAACCTATAATATCACTTAACCGTTACCTACTGAAAGCAACAATGTACGACAGAAAACCTATAATTTCGCTAAACCGTCATCATTGGTACGAAGTAATGTGTCTTTACTGTGAACAAAAGCAGATCAAGGAATGTTTATTTCTTTGCTGTAGAGGAAGGTAATGATACCATAAAACAAAAACATATATAAAGAAAACATTTATTAACAACAAACCTACGTTTCTGTAACCTTGTCTTTAAATTAAAGCTATACTTTGATACATAAACAAAACAGCATCAAAGAAACGGTTTTCTGTGTAGTACTCGAAATTTGTTTTTTTTTTCCCCTTGATTATTTCTTCGTATAATTGATTGCGCAGAGGTAAAAAATGGGACTCGCCGTCTAGAAGACCCAGGCGTGACTACCAGAATGGTTACATAATATAGGCCACGACCAACGCCTAATACGCTCCTGCTTGTCTGAACTATTGGTTACGTCTCTAATGAGCGTGCTGTCGACACATTTAATTTATAAGTATGATATAATGTGTGTTCACTTAAACGTAACGTTGAACGATTCTCGCTCGTATGTACGAGTTCACAGAAATCGTAGCCCATAGCTAGTAGTGGCGTCCAACTGCAAGGCGGTAACCATCGAGAGGCCACACAATGAACCTCGATAGACAACACTGGAGAGGTCAAAGTAAATGTTTGCAATACTTCTTCCAAAGCGGTTTTTGATTAGGATAAAAGGGGGTGTAAAGTGAAGTGGAGAGGTTTGAGCAGCTCTTGACAACGAGGGTCGATAAGAGTTAACACGAGGTGGAGATGGAAAAGTGCCGGAATGCAAGAACGGGGAAAACGGGAGATCCCCGAGATAACCCGCAGACCAGCTGCATTGTCCGGCACGATTCGCACGTGCGGAAAACCAGGAGCGACTCCGCCAAGAATCGAACCCGGTTCGCCTTGATCGGAGGCGAGTGCTCTATCCGTTGCACAAACGCGGCCCCACGATAACATGGTAAAGGAAAACGAGAAAGATGAATTTTCAGGAGGCGTATAAGGGAACTCTTTATTTCACTCAAGAATATTATATACCTATCTAAAACAATTATCCTAGTTTATTCTTGTATATTCTTCTTTTAAAATCACAGTTTAATGCGTTCAAACGATATTTAGCAACGGATTTAATTCTGACCTGTTTCAGTAAGCAGTCTCAGACATCTTGAACTATGTCTGGGATAATCATTATGTTAACAACACTGGTGATTAGCTATTTACTCTCGTCTGCAGTGTAAACAAAACAACTCATTAATATACATGCGATGACACACTAAATAAGCAGAAAGAAGTATACATTTTTTTTTTTAAATTAACTACACGCCATTATATAGAGCGGATAATAAATGTATTACAACTTATCAATTATATTTTGAAAATAGGGAGAAATTGTCAATAGTTATACTGGAAACGTATTTACAATCATTTAATGGAAATGACTTATTCGTGTTGTGTGTGTTTTGTGCTAGTGTGTATGAGAGGGAAGTTAATAGGGAAGGGAGATAGGAAACGGAAAAGAGGGTTCACTTCCACCCGATTTTAAAAGGTATTTTTCATCGTTATAACATTCACGCAAAACCTGCATGAAGCCGTGGCGGAAGTAACACTTGCCATACGATTTCTGCGCTAAACTCTCACTTATATAGCATTTTAATGAGTATACGGTTGTCACTGTGACGGTCTTAAATTCAAACAAGGTCGTTACTGATGTTCAAAATAATCCTGAAAATGAAAACCTCGTAATTAGTCATTTAGGAGGCAAATGAAAAACGTGAACAAAAAAAAATAGAACTTCATACAGACATGACTTTGCGAGCCCCTAAATCCCGCTACGCCAGCGTGAGCTCCTTCACAGTTCTGTGAGCCCTTTGGCTTGCATTTTAGTAAAGGCTGTTCACAAAAAAGTGAGCACTTTTCAAATCAACTTTAGAAAAAGCACTGCCCATGCCTACATATACTTCAACGGGCACATTGAGTGACATTCGCCCGGTAAAGTTGGTAACGATATATGAAATGTAGTTCCATATCTTAACATCCAATAAAAAGGGTTAGATAACCATTTGTGATAATTCAAATTATTTATTTCTCTTTCTGTTTATTTTAATGCATCAGTGTGTAAGAATTAGCGAATTTATAAAGTGGTTACTTTCTTAATAATTTCACCGTTTCACTTGACCGACGCATGAATAAAGTGATGACACCCATGGCAATGTTAATTTTCCATAAGGCGGGATAATACACAGCGTGCATAAAAGTAGATCTTAAGCAGGGCTTTAAAAAGTGCTCATTTTAACGTGAACAGCCTATAGCTAAGATGGTTGGAGAATCAGATGCGTCTCAAGGCGAGCCCTTTACGCCTTACGTCGGGTTTACTACGTTAAAAGGGCCGTATGCATTGCGGCTATAGCAGGGTTGTCTGGTGCCATAACCGCAATTGTAGTCATGGACACATCCCGAAACAGGAAGGGTCTAGACTAGATGGTAGGGCACAGCAAACCAGCGCAAAACGAAGAGGGCCCTTTGAAAATCTGTGCGACAATCACGGAGGAAGATAAATGTATGTTTCTTTGACTGGATTAAGGCTGGAGAAAGTAGGGTAAGTTGTTAGTTAGCGAAGATAAGACTTGTGTGGGGTTAATGCAGAGTGATATGAAGTGAGTGCGCAGCTGGAGTGTAACCAGGGTCGCGCTATGAGGGGGGTGGGGAGGACTGAGCCAACCATCCGACAGATATGCCAGTCATCTCTCTGTAACACAGAAAAAAGTGTTAGTGTGTTACAGACAATTATAAGAAGGGAAAAATTATAACTAGGGGTAATTATTCTACCACCTTGATTGCGTCTTAGTGTAGTAATGTGTGTGTTTAAGTGTGTATGCTAGTGTATTTGTGCCTCCACACAACCCCCACCAGCTGCTGCACATATTGGCTGAGAGGGGCGTTCCGGCGCAGGTGTGTGTACAGCAGTGTGTATGCAATGTAAATCACAGGTTCATCACTGAGCCAGAGGCTGTACAGTGCATGATACGCCTTGTTTTGTGATCACATGATCCTTCGAAAAACTTTTAGGTACCTTATTGCAGTAGGTAGTAATACGGGACGTAGTAATACGGGTTTCCCGATGTTAATTACAAACACGTGCATGGTATGTGAGCCAATATGTTCTTTGGCTGCTTGTATTTCTGAGTCCCGTCGAGGTCACAATAGCCGAGACTGAATATTTTTGGTTTGGCGTTAGTGGCACAGCCATTGTAAAATTTTTCCGCCATTTTAACGAAGTGCTCATTTAATCTTTCGATTTTTTGTTCGTTATGCAGATCTGTAATGGGACAGTATTTATACGCATCTGCAACAATTCATATACATTTATTTTGTACGATCTGCAGTTTCTTAATATGTGCTTTAGCTGCATGTGCCCATGTGGGCACAACATATGTGATGATAGGCCGTATAAGCGTTGTGTAAAGCAATACTCCTGTATTTCGCGTAATAGCACTTCATCTATTACGTATAGGATAGAGGAAAAAAAAGCTTGGAATTTGCACTTACGCATTTGGCGTATATATGTGCTTTCCAGGGGAATTTTCGGTCCATGTATATGCCTAAATATTTTACAACATCTTTGTGGGGTATAGGTTCACCAAAAAGTGTGATGTGCGGGCTATTGGCAGCGTGATGTAGTGTCCTGCTTGTGAAAACGATCGTCTCGCTTTTCTGGACATTGATTTTAATCCGCCATTTTGTGTAATACTCTTGAAAGGCTGTCAAAGCAGTTTGTAACCTTCGTGTTACTAAGCCGAGGTCGTGGGAGCGACTTAATATGACAGTGTCGTCGACATAGCAACCGAATTGCACCAGTCGGTGGTCAGGCTTTGGTAAGTCATGGTGAATAAAAATATTAAATAATACAGAGCCAAGAATGCTGCCTTGTGGCACTCCAGCATAAATAGTTTTGCTGTTTGGTTTCACCCCTTCACACTGAATAGAGAAAGTTCTGTAGTTTAAATAGCTGGCTAACAATTTAATGCAGCAATCTGGGAATTTTAATACATATCATTTATAAAGTAAGCCAGCATGAAATACGCGATCAAAAGCATTTTCAGTGTCTAAAAAGACTGCGGCAACATAGTTTTCCCAGTTGAAGGCATGAGTTATATATTCAGTTATTCGAACAAGTTGACGTGTTGTAGAGTGCTTTTGTCAGAAGTAGAATAGCATTGATACATATAGATGTATACTCTAGGGCCAGTTCAGGGATTTTCTTTAAAACAATAGCTTGAAAGCCATCGGCCGCTGGTGCTTTCCTCGGATGCATGTGGCAAATAGCAAGCTTTATTTCGTGCAATTGAGTAAATTCAGGTTCATCGTCAGTCGGGTTCCTTTGTTTTATACTTAATAAGTGGTAAATTTGTGTTGTGAAATTCCTATTACAGGGGTCCTGATTTGGCTGGAAAGTATTTTCGAGCACATTGGGAAAGGCCTGTCAGTGCCTTTGCTTCAGGAGTGCAAGCAACCCCTGCGTTCGTTTGTAAGAGCGGGATTCTATCTGTCTTATTTAAGTGACTTTTACTAAGCCCCAAAAGTTGTTTTCGTGTCTTGTTAGTTTTGCTACTTTAGCATCCCAGATACTGACCCGCCAGTGTGTTGCTTACTCTGAAATGACCGCCTGTATTTCATTTAATTAATTCGCGCCTTGGTTTGCCGATCTCGGAGTCTGGAATAATGGCGCCTTAGGTGATATTTCTGCGTGATTAAAATCCCGTATATACTGCGTAAATATTTCAAGTTTATGTGCTTGTGTCGTTTCAGGAACACACTCGATCACGCCCTGCTGTATAGTGTTTGTAAGGACTTTTATATCTTACTCAACATCCTGATCTGGTTGCAGAGAATCGTTATCGATTTGCGGCAAGTTTTCAGTAATATAATCCGTGAAGCCTCGCCAACCTACTTTAGAATAATCTTTAATTTTTCTCGGGACATTTGTTTTTGTGAATATATTATAGAAATGAACGTGGACTGGGTAATGACAGATCATGTTCAACTCTCAGGTCACACCCTGTTGTGAACTGTTCAGCTAATACAAAATCAAGTATATCAGAATGTTGATTTAAATTAGGTGGGTCAAAAGTAGGTTCATTTGGATAATTTATAGTCGCTTGGTACATTTGCAGGAGCGACCCATTGGCTGTTCTATTTCTACAATTCCAATTTGGATGTTTAGCATTTATGTCGCCTAGTGCGAGGAAGGTTTGGCCTGTATTGTTGTAAAGTAAATCTAGGTCAGCCTGTGTTAGCGAGCGACATTGTATAGTCAGGTGCAAAGCTCCATAGGCAGTTGCTTTACTTCAACCTTAAACCGCTCGCAGCGGGAACATTGGGTGGGCACAGTAATGTTGTGGAATTTTTCTACGAGGATTTGAAAGCCAGCTAAGTTCGTGACCGCTATGTAAAGCAGGTTTCACGCGATGCAAGATGAGTGTTAAACTTGCGCGAGATGCCGATCTTGCGTGGAAATTTCTTGCACAAGTTTGTGTGCAAGGCATATCTTGCACGATATTAATTTTTTCGTGCAAGGCGATGCAAGTTGTGATCCTATTGGTCCTTGTATGCTGGTCATGTGACATGATGTAACATCAACCATAGAGTAAAAGAAAATCATAATCTGAGGAGTGCGAAGAGGAATACAGGGAAATAAAACATTGTTGGAAAATAACTTTAAAACGTCGATTGCAGTTGAGACAGTTTGCTGAGAATAAAATGAAAACAATTATATTTTGGAGGGATAGCTTTGAAACAAATACATTGTTAAAGTAAGCAACTTCGTATTTTGTATTATAATATCATGGCTGTTTGGTACTCACCAGAGCTATCGACTAATTTATATGGGAAACAGTATTCATCTTATTTATCTGCGTGTGAACTCGAGATTTAGTTTCGCACGAAATTTAGTTGGCACTCTCGTACGAAAAATGCCATACGAAATTTTGCGCGAAATGCATCTTGCATCGTGTGAAGCCTGCTTTAGGCGCTGTGTTGGTGATATGCGGCAGTTCAACAGCGAGCTTGTTAATGACTCGTCGATTGCAGTCAGATATGAACCAGGCACGCTGCACTGACATCACGAGTCGCTGGAACTCCTCCTGAAGGAATTACACCGGTGTTTCCGCTTGTATGTGGCAGAAAATCAATTTCACGGGGATTTTTTCAGCATGACGGAGCAGGCTGTGCTGGTATCCCATTTCCTTTATTCGCACTGCTGTGACACAATACGTCACAGAGCTGGTGTGTACGCGGATGCTGTCTACCCCTAAGCAGACAGCACTCCGTGATAGCGTCATGGCCTCGTTCAGCTTTCGCTTGAACGCGAGATACTTGTGTGTACTTGTGAGGTATACAGTAAATGGTTTAATTTAAGGGCGCTTGGCCGGCTGCTGTGGCTGTTGTGGGCCTGGCGCGGCATTGTTTTGGCCCACTGGGGGCTGATGAGTGCCCTGAGGGTGCTGAGCTTCGTGTAAGCATTTTGCGCGCTTTACTTCATTGTTTCGTGGCGCTGAGGGCGCATCAGTTCGCTGTATTGTCTCTTCGGAGCTCGCCATTGTTTCCATGGCTGCCTCGAGGCTTGCCATTGTGTCTCTCAGGCTTGATGTTGTGTGCCTATAATGTACCTACACTCCTGACCTCTCCCCTTTGCCGGAGACTGGGCTAGGGAGGGGAAGGCGACTGACGCTTTTTTTTTTTTTTAACTTCAATAAATAATTTTTTATTCTTCATTTACTAAGGCATAAATTGGGGGAACAGCTATTAATTTCGATTCGCCTTAAAAAGGACACTTAAATGCTTGCAGTCGCGGTGTTATGGCACTGATAAGTGCTAAAATACCTACCTTTTCTTCTCGAAGTTTCCAGTGAACACCCTTCTCCGACGAGTGCTGCCTCTGGAATTCAAACATGACACTTACTTGCATCACCATTTACATAAAAACAGGGGTCGGGCCCGCGGAACTACGACAGATTATTCTGCGTAGGCAAGGTAAGCTGGCTCCTGCTGCGTGCACCGAGAATGTACAGCAGTGAGCAAGCACCATCCTTCCTTGCAACAGTTCACCACACGCCACTGGAGGTAGGTCAATCGGGCGAACGTGCGCATGAAGACATGACCTGCAGAAGCAGAACTCGTGGCCGATGTAACTTGCAGTCATACTTAGAGTAGCCGAACGCGCTATGTAGCCCGCAGTCAATGAAACCGCAGGATCCGCATGCTATTTGTTGCAGGTGAATCAGAAAAAAAGTAGGAAAAATGAACATAAAATCGGAAATTCTTACACAGCATTCGAGAACGGTCGGGGAAATAATCCACAAAAGAAGTTAAGGAGGGCGAGGATAAATTTCGAAAAATTTCACCCCTCAGGAATTCGAAAAAAATAAAAATTGTCAAAGGTAAGCGTCATTAATGATTTAAAGCCGTCGGGCTTCTGAGCATGCCTATGCCGAGTTCCGTTTCCATAGCTCAAACCATTTAAAAGATATAGTCCAGCAGTTTTCAATTCGACCTCCTTTAAATTTGTACAGTTAAAATGAGGTGTACAGTAAACTATGAGGCAATGGGGGCAGTAGCAGGGTTGAGAAATGTGAGCCAAGGGCAGGGTCTTATCTCCTGATCCTGCACCACCAGTTGCTTTGGACGCAGGGGAATCGAAAACTGGCACTCTAGAAAACTCAAAATTTTGGGAAATCCCTAGTACATGACAAACTCCTCCTTTAAAGATGCTTCGATACTAAATTTCAAGTTACTAGGCCAAAACGCGAGGAAACAGCGGAGCGATCAAGCGTACGAAGCAGCAAAGCATCCCCCACGCCTAAATGATATTTCTGCTCAGGGCTTGAGGAAGAGGCTTCGGAAAAAAAAGGGAGGGGAGGTTGAAAGGAGTGGCGGGTTTAAATATATCGGCATTTTACGAAAGTTGTTAAGGATAGGGTGAGAATAGGCATCAAATATAGTGATTTTTCGAAGCAGAATTTTTGCTACCCAAGGGGCACGAAAATGGAACCATCTTAATGGGAAAAAGTACCAAAAAATGAGAGTAAACTGGAAAATTATTACTTAGCAGTCGAGGATGGATGGTGAATAATTCGCGAAAGAAGTTTCGGTGAGTAAGGAGCATTTTGAACCCCTCGCGCCAATTTGAAAAAAAAAAAAAAAATTCAAAAAATGGTTAGAGCCGCCCACTGTTAACAGCTCAAATAAGCCGGGTCCCTGAACGTGCCTGGCAGATCCCATCGCTGTAGCTCAAACCATTTAGGAGAAACAGTAATTTGAAATTCGATCCTCTCAAAATCATACATTTAAGGTGAAATCGACTGTACATCGTGAGATAATGGCAAATTAAGAAGCATGCCACATCGGATCTTCATAGGCTTAGTCATTTCGCAGATAATGGGAATTGAATAGTAGACGCCCCCTTAAAAACTCAGAAATTTCAAATTCCTTAGGGTCATAAAATTCTCTCTTAAAGATGCTGCTATGATAAATTTCAAGTCTCTATCACGAACACGGCGGAAACTGTACGCGAACGAAAATCTGAAGCAACAAAATGTACCAGCTGATTAAGCGAATTTATCGGGGGGGGGGGGAGGAGGGGGTTATGGAAAGAGGAAGGACGAGAATAGGTACTGACGGGGTGACGTTCCTCCAACTCGAACCGTTGAGAGCTGGATTGGGCGCCCCCAGATCTCGTAGTTATCAGCATCAATCTCTCGTTCTTCGTTAATACATAGAAACAAAACGTATCACTGTACAAAATCCTACGGCATATGGCATGAATGTCTTTACGGTTGCACGTAAAGAACACGTGAATTTAAAATGGCGAAAGCAAATGTAATAAACGTAGGTCGGTCAACCGGTCACCGGTTGTGAATAAGTAAGTAGTCAGTATACACAGGTTTTACAGGAGAAGAGTTTCAAAGTTTGTCCCCATCTTGTAAATCAGGATAATACATTGCAATGCTCTGATAAGTAATACATACTAGTAAACTTGTTGAAAATAAAATCAATGGAATATAATATGTCCAAACTTAGTCGTAATCATATGTACAACACCTGAGTGCCACTTCATTCAATTATTCGTAGTTAAAAGTTAAAACTGTAAACGAATTTCACTTATCACATTTTACACATGACCGTGTAAGTATTCATTTCATGTATAAGCATTACTTAGAATACAAATATTGAATAATAATTCAGATAGCAGTATTATTAGTATTCCTTCTTTAAGATGCTCACGACTTATTCAATTTAACAATAATTCAATTAGAATGACAGTATTATTCATTTCACATTTCAAACTGCAGCAGTTAGGAGAATTTCTAGGCGTGCCTAGTCGCGACCAGTTGCAATAAATTTCAACTGTACTATTTCTGTTACAAAAACAGTTCATTTGCAGGGATGTCGGTAAAGGAAAAGGGAGAAGTAAGAATCCGTTCCCTTACCCCCTCTTCTAGTTTCACTAGAGGTTGCCAAAGACTTTACGATAGGGCACCACGAAAAAAATGTAATTTAGATTCATACTTAAAGTATATTTACTAAAAACGGAGATAAATAATAATGGCAATAGTAATGTTTTTACTGGTATTGTAAGAATTTTGTGCAGAATATGTGGACAGCAGTGGCGTGTGGTGAACTGTTGCAAGGAAGGATGGTGCTTGCTCACTCCTATACATTCTCAATGCACGCAGCAGGAGCCAGTAACCACCGTACGGCCTAGGAAAACCGAATACGTTCCGACCATTCGCCAGCGTGTAGCAAAGGGACACATTACACACGTCGTGTGGCGACAGATGCCGAGCTACGTTTTGGTGGTGGAAGTGTAGACTAGCAAGCAACAGTGGACGGCACAGAGCTAACGTCAGCTACCTTGCAACAGTTCATCACACGGCACTGGTGGATAGGGAACTATTTGCGTATAAATACTGGTGCTATTAATTTAAAAATTATATTCTGGCAAGGGCCGCTTTTCCAAGCACCAGGGGCACTAGATTCTCAAGGAGACACTGCCAACCCCACCCTCACCTTTTCTCAGGAATATTTTGACGCCCCTGGCTTCATGCTATTTTACACCACGCACAGGAATATCACAAGGGTGAGTTGGACAGACAGTGGTGCAGAAGCTCTGGCAGGGGCGAAGACCCCCGCAGGAGCAGATGGGTCACGGCTGACGAGATGAAATGTGTTGGAAGAGGGGGGGGCTGATGATAGAGGGGGAGGGGGTTGGCCACATCCTCCAGGGCGCCTCCCAGGAGGCGAGGCGTCGTCACTCGCGGCTGCTCGACGCTGCGACGCGACGTCGAGCGCCCAGAGGGACGGCCCGGGGCTGCAGCCACGTCCGGGCGACGAGGAATGCCAGCGACGCCCTAATTGTTTGTGTGTGGATGGGACGAGGTGACGTCGACAGCTGGCTGCGGTGAAAGGCGGTCACTACCAGCGAGGGGTGTTGGGGCGCAGCCATTTATCCCCTGCAGTTGACCGATACAGCCAGAGGGTCCACGAGGGTTTACAAAACGTCTCCTACAAATAACGTCCTCGTTGCCACACACATACTACTCACAATAAGGGTGCATCGTTTCGACTAGAGCCGTTTCGCCTGGCCTACTTTTGCCTTAAATTATTTTGCACGGAAACCAGTTCGCCTAAAAAATAATTTTGCGTAAAAAATAATTTTGCCTGAAGTTGTTTTGCCTGAAATATTATTTTCCTAAAATCCTATTGCCTAAAATCATTTAATGTAAAATGTTTTTGCATCTACTGTAATTCTAGCGCCTCGCTTAATTTACTAGTCGGTTGATTTATGTAACAGTATTTTTGTCGAAAAGTTTTTTGGTATAAATTCTCTTTGTATTAAGTAATTTTGCTGACATATTAGCTAACAGGACTTAAGGCAAAACGGCGTGCATATGATAGAGCATCTGTCACTATTATAATAAAAAATTAAAGAATTTTTTTGTCGTCTTGTCTTCAGAAGAAACAAACACTGTTGACGGCAACAGTATACTGGTCGACCAGTAATCGGACAAAGAAATTATGATGCCCGTGAATATTACTACAATTTTGTATGATGTTGGAGAATTGAGTTAACATTGGAAGAAGTACAGCGACATGTGTTTCCTCAATAAAAATTGCTTAAAATCATGTGGCGATGGTGGGAGGAAGCAACGGAGAAGTACTGCATGGTTTTTGAAAAAGAACTTAGAGTTTAACGTGACAGAAAAAGGATCGTCAAGAGGACGAGCTACTCCCCACGACGAAGAGGGAAGTGTCTGTTCTGCGAAATCTCCAGCGCAGCGAAGATAGAACAGGATCATACAAGACAAAATAAATACATTTCATTTGTTGACGCATTAATTACAGTATTACAGACAGTTTCACAACCTAAATGTTTTCGTAATTCAGGGTAAATTTGTATTTGTGTACGCTAGAAACACTATCATGATCGTGTGAGGTCAACGACTAACTACCATCAGACGAGGCTGACCGGATCGGTGATGAAAACACGACTGACTAAGCATGACACACGCATTCACACGCCGTGTAAGTGAGAAGTCCAATACATTGAGATATCCTATTGCCCTTTTAGCCTGTATGTACTTCCGTAGCAATATGCGATTTCACTGTAAAGTTGAATTTGCATGCTACTTACCAATAAGTCATTTTTTAATTAGACATGCGCTTTTTGTGTTAAAAACATTCTTTTAAACAATCATGCGAAAATATAGTGTTATTTCATCAAAAATATGACAATTTCCTTTGTTCGCATAATTTTTACTACACAATTATGTCCCAAAAAAATTTACATACCAAATGACAACAATTTGTTTTGCCAAAAGTAACCAACACATTGCCAACGAAGTTAATTTTAAATAAGACATTGTTTGCCTGCTAAATATGTTGCTTTTAAACTATCATATAAGATCATAGTGTCATTTCATTCGAAATATGGCAATTATCTTTGCTGGCAAAATGTCAGCTATACATTGTTGGCCCAACATATGTTTATATACCAAATGCCAGCAGTATGTTTCCCAACAAGTAACCAACACAACACCAATGATATCAATTTAAAAATAAAACATGGGTTGTGTATTACAAGCATAGCTTTTAATCAAACAAAAATACAAAATTGTCGTTTTATTTCAGTCATAGTATGGTAATTGCCATTGTTGGCATAATGTTGGTTACACAATGTAGGCCCAACTTAACAATTAGTACCAATTACTAACTGCTGTGTTCTCAACTTTGACACAACATATGATCAACTACTGATAAAATATAAATATATCAGTTCATGAAGTACCTTCGCGTGATATACAAGACAAGACAGTGGTACTGTTTTCATTCTAAATGGTTTTCATATTTTTACATTGAATGCTGGTTGCCCAACGTTGTCTCAAAAGAAAGATATACACCTATTACCAAAAGTATGTTTACGAACCAAAACCAACCAAATAAAATTACACTAGCAATAGGTTATGACATTTTCTGATTTAGTGACATTGTCTGGGGCGTGCTAAGTAACCTCACAATGCTATCGGGGTAGCAAATTCTTGTTAGCATTTTCCGTTGGGCCAAAGCTGTATTAATGTGTGCGCTCCAACCCAACGTACAGGTAATCTTTCCAACCAAGTGCCAACGTAGGGTGCTATTGGGGAAGTACGCCCACATCAAAAGAACTGCTACGCCAAGGCGTATTTCTGTATTTATTTACTACGTGGCATGGCCACGCAAGGCGTTTCTCAAGAATCAGGCATCCCTCGTGTAACTGGCATGCATAATAATAGCAGTGACATTTACGAGCACCAATCAAAATTTAAGGACAGCTCGCGCACGCTATGTTTACCCTATGTCTGTGGAAAATGTCATTAAGAATGTAATTCGTTACGTGGTGAACTTTGTTCACCTGTCCGACACTTCGCACAGTGACGGAACGGTCATGCAAGCCAATCGTTCAAACGAAAATTTTCTGACTTGGTAACTGTTTCCCTGACAAAACGTGCAAATTTTCTCTAATTTTCACGGGAACCAAATAAACAAAAATAATAACGTTCTCCAAATAAGTCGAATAAAATAGGTGTCAGCAGAAGTTCGTTTTTTCATTTTAAGAAGAATATCATGACAGCTGTCTTGCAGTGTACTTGCAAGAAAATTTGGTGACATTATACTGATGGCCTCCGTACAATCAGCGCAGAACATTCTACCCGCGAAGTTTCAACGCACAAATATGCCCTGCTTACAAATATACTGAAATATACTGCGCAGTGTCAGAAAGGGCAGCTTTATTAAGATTATCTCCCACCGCTTTCACCTACCGCAGTTTCATTCCAAACATTCCATCATCATCTTTCCCTTCCGCGTGTGACACCGTCGCGTCGGCCTGGCTGCCGCCCACGCTGCAGGGCAAAATGGACACACATCCATTTCGCGTGGCCATTAATCACCGCGGACAACAGATCGTTAAATCTCTTCCCGCGGGCGACACACGTGCACCTGAGGAATGAGCATACACTAAAGATTAAGTAGACCGCTTATTCGTCTTCTGCGCGTGTACCCAACATAGACATACTCCAAAGGATCACAAATATCAAAGTCACATGGTCAACAGTGATGAACGTGTTTGTTTGCATTTTAATTTTCAAAAGACAAGCATGCAATATTAATAAAATACTTTCATCAATTTGAATTTATTCTAACCGCATTCCAAGTTGGGGCCACGGTGGCTGAGCGGTTAGCCTGCTCGCCTCCTATACAATTCTTGCATTAAAAAAATGTTTAAAATATGCAAAAGAAAATTATATTTAAAAAAGTATTTTTTACTGTATGTATTTTTATTTGATCATTACATGCGTGTCCCGCAGTAGCCCATGAAATTAGTCTACTTTGTAAATTTTTTCATCTGTACAACTTAGTCACTATCTGTTAACACGGTTACAACGAAACAGAAGAATTTTGTATTTGAATCAAATTATTAAAAAAATATAAAGTGCATTTCTTTTTATTCGAGGAAAATGTTAATGCGTACTAGTTGAGCAATGTTCGGTAAAAATATGAAGTTATTAATTTTTGTGTCCGACACACTTCATGTCTGTGTGTAATGTAGCATATGTGTGCCTATGGCCAGTGATATTTTTCACAGGTTGATTTCAAAAGTGCTCCCTTTATCTTAACAGATATTACATCAAGGGCGTATGCAACAGGCAATAGGGTACTGGGGCAATCGCCTCCCCCGAGAACAAAATTTTGAACAGTTTTTGGAATACGATATTTCCAGATCTGTGAGTAACTTCCGTGTCTCGCTGACCTTGCATAAGGTAAATTTATAACGACGTAATTTTAATTTTGATGATTTAAAAGTTATGCCACCTTAAAATGTTGAAATTGGCTGAATATATTTAGAATTCTTTTTACGCATTTTGGCTAAAAATAATATCATTTCAAAGGAACACACAATATTTTGTCATGAAATAAGCTTAGTTACTGTAAAAATCTTAACCTTTGTAAGTATAGGCTGTTTACAGTAAAGGGAGCACATTTGAAGTCCTGGTTACTTTTTTTTCCTTTCAGCCCTTTTGTACCTTTCCTCCACTTATTAATATAAACATTGCCGTGTCAGTAATAAACATAGTGTGTATATTTCACCGCGATCAAAAATTAACGTCTGAAACAACAATAAATATTTATGTTGGTTGTTATTCCTGATTAGAGGGTCTTCGAAAGTGCTCACTTTACAGATAATGGCCTATAGAGAATGTCTCAAGGGAGAAACTCTTACACCCCCACTTTATTGGCGGCAATTAGCAAGCCTATAATTTTCACAGCAGCCCCCTCACCCCTCCCCTTACCAAACCCCAAACCCCAAACCCCAAACCCCAAACCCCAAACCCCAAACCCCAAACCCCAAACACACACACACACACACACACACACACACACACACACACACACACACACACACACACACACACACACACACACACACACACACACACACACACACACACACACACCCCACACACACACACACACACACACACACACACACACACACACAAAAGTCTTCCTGCGTACGTCACTGCTTTGGATACGTGATCTCAATGACGTTTGGTAATTAACTGTTGTGAACGACACCGAACTGAAGTGTTTACGGCTGTTATAGGCTATTCACGGTAAAGTGAGCACTTTTTAAAGCCCTTTCATTTGGAATAATAGACAATAAATATATTTTATTTTATCCTTACACGTTAACTTCCGAGTGCAGTGTAATCTATACACTGTTTATTACTTACATGGCAATATTGATTAAAAAAGATGGTTGAAGGATAAAAATGGATGAAATAAAAAAGTAAGTAGGGCCTCAAAAGTGCTCACTTTACCGTGAAAAGCCCATAAGTACCAGGACGGTAGCCGAAACTCCACGGAAAGTGGGAGCACGGCTGAGGGCGCAGAAATGAGCTTCGTCGAGGTGAAACGTTGGCAGGGACGAGGTTAGGAGTTGGGGCTCCGGGCTCGCCAGCTCTTAGCGTGCTAGCACGCGCACGCTGCCCAACACTATATCGGGTATTGATTCCGCCTGGTTGCCACGAGGCAGCGCTACGAACCGTGCTGCCAACATCAGCCCCGCACTAATGCAGTAGCGTGTTGTGAACTGTTGCGAGGTAAGCTGGCGGTTGCTCACTGCTGTTCATTCTCGGTGCACGCAGCAGGAGCAAGTAAAGGCCGTTCACAATAAAGTGAGCACTTCTGAAATCAACCTTAGGCAAAAGGCACTGCCCCCCGCCTGCACATATTTTAATAGGCGCACCGAGTGACATTCGCCCAGTAAAGTTGGTAACGATGGGTTGAAAGTAGTTCCATATTTTAACGTCAAATAAAAATATTCAGGTAACATAAATTATTTCTTTCGCTTTATGTTTTTGTTAATGTATCGAAGAGTAAAGAAGAGCAGATTTGTGAAATATTTACTTTTCTGATCATTTCACAGTCGGGCGATTAAAGTGGCTCATGACAATGTTAATTATACGTAAAGCGGAAGAATACACAACGTGCATACAAGTAGATATAAAACAGGGCTTTCGAAAGCGTTCACTTTACCGTGAATAGCCTATAACCACAGTGCAGCTTAGGAAAACTGAATGCATTCCGACCAATCACAAACGAGCAGTAAGAGACCCATTACACGCGTCGTGTAGCGCCAGAGGCCAAAATGCGTTTTAGCGGTGGAAGTGTGAAGTAGCAAGCAACAGGATACAGCCAACACCGACTAGATAGAAGGCCAGCGCGCACTGCTGTGACGTCATCACGTGTGGGCCATCCTCCGTATGCGCTAGCAGACCGCGCGCGTGTAATAAGCGAGTGGCTTTACGTGGATTGTGTGCAATGTTTTTAATATGTTATACACATGGGACAGCAGATAATAATACGAAAGGTGTGTCATTTAACTACTGCATTAGACAGCAATTATTATTCCAACAACAAATGACGATTCCCGGCTTCCTGCTTCAAAAATAATTGTTTAGAATCTCTTTAATCATCACTGATTTATTTTTATGAACATAGCTTTACAAAGGTGGACATGAAGAATTAAACACTTTTATTTTTTATTTTGGTAAAGGGTGGGATGGGGAAAGGGGGGGGGGGGCAGAATAATGTAACTAGGCGAAACGTAAATTTAATGCGAATAACATTGATATTTTGTAAATATTAAAATTAATTTGAAAACATTTTACTCTGATAGTTTATTTTCACAAAATATACTCACTCTAAATATTCAGTCAATAGGTAGGTATGTGTTAATAGTAGTACATATGTAAGTTTAACTAGAAATATAAGTAAATAATACTTATTGTAAATACAAATTTATTTTAATATAAGAATAAGTATTATTTAATAAAAGAGTATATAAACATTATACCACAATTTTTTTAATATTTCCTTGGGCTCTACCTAACATGTTAACATACATTACAAATAAAACATGACTAATTAAAGAGTTCTCAGCAGTACTTGTATCCGTAGATAGAAGATACCTTGTGTTTCAACTATCGGGCTGGAATGAATAGGCTTAGTCAAAATAAATATTATTAAAATATATTTCAACAATATTATATTTGTAAGACCATAGTGACTTGCCCTTAGTGATTAATACGGGGAAGTATTTCAAATATGAAGTTACTGCTTAAAAATGTATTTAAATGCTTCAATTGGATTCTAATTATACATAATCCTATCAAGTAATATTTTATAAAACACACGAAATAAAACCATTACAGTAAATCAAAATGAAGCAATTTCATTAATATACTAGATCGTCATCAACGCATACTGAACTGATTGCACTAATTAACCTTACAAGCACTTATACGATACGTACCAGGTATTGAGGTTCCATCACCAATGTTGCCATCACTCTACTAACGTACACAACTTTATCACATGCATTTCTGGTAACTTTCACTGTTCACATGTTTATTTCAAATATTCTAGCAACAGTTTCGAAAAACTTTTTTTAACCAAAAACACAAATTTACTGTGCACTTCGAAATTCTTAAATTCGTGGTGAGGTTTGGACGATTACTTAACTTAAATATTTGTCGGCCACTAATACGAAATAATTTATTTGATGACTTATCAATTACGAAAATACTGGAGCTATTTCTTGAAACCAACAAATTTAAACTTCAGAACGTAAATATATTGTCGCCCGCGCTTCGTGATGGTTAAAAAAATCGCGTGTCGATATTTCATATCACTAAGGAAGACAATTAAAAAAAAAAACAACTTATCAAACTTACAACTTATCAAACTAACGGCAGAACTTGAGCTGACCAGTAAATGACATATGTTTTTTCAGCGTCGATAATTTTCTCTTCTTTCCGCCTTCACTTGCTTTGCAACTTAAATTTACTCTCTTCTTACAGCAGTTTTTTTTTAAGTGTGTTGGTGGAAGCCATATCAACATTTTCACAATGTCTTCTGCTAAATGGCTATTGGCACACGCATTCCATTTGAAATAGTCTTCATTGCACAGTTCACTTGTAGTAAGGCTTGTGGCAATGTGTTTTTGGTCAGAACAAGCTAAAAACTGATTTTCGTTTACCGACCCTACAAGTTTGTTCACAATAATGTAATTGTAAAGCACAATATTTACCACAAAACTTTGTGGATACAAAAGATCACCTCTGTCTAAGCTTGTAATAAGTTCAGAGCATTTTTCCGCGTTCACTAATTTATCTATTGTGAGATACTCCTGACAAGTCATATTTTAGCCTTTTAAAAACAGAACGAGCACAATACCCTGCTAAATATGTGATCACTGGTAAATATATTTCTTCAGCATCTTCTATGTCAGACTCTCTTACATTTATGTTGCCTCTAAACTGAGTTTCTAACATGCGTGAGTCGCTTGCTGGATTGAAAGTGTCCCATACAGTTTATTCATCAAATGAATTTATTTAAGTTTTTGTAAATGCCTTTCTGAACTCAGTGATAAACGAAATAAACTACAAAGTCACAGTTTATTTTCAACTTCAAATACTTGGCGCATTGTTACGTGGTACCGAGATCCTGCCAGTTGTCGATATTTGGCGAATCTGTCTTCCAGCGCATCGGTCTGAAATTTTCCGGACCAAATGTATTTCATTCCTAATTCACTTAAGCAGTAATCTGCAACTTCAATGATAGCGTGTGTGGTTAGCCTCAGTGCAGTCATGGTTTCTTTGCTTAGACTCCCGGATTTATTATGCATTTCATCCCGCCTATCCAACCAGCAAATACATTTACGGAGGAACAGAATTTTAGCAAACAGTTTCTGCGTTAGTAAGTAGCAGTTACATAACATCTCTTAAGCGTTCGCCTTTGTGAGGACTCTGGACATTCATGATTTTCCACCACGTAGTGACAATGTCATAAAGTGTGCAGTACTTTCATAATGCAACAATTTGTGGTCCTGTTCTAATACACTTAAAGCTTCCGAAATTTTTCGTTGAAAATTTGGCAAACCAACTTTTCATTCTGCTTCTCCAAATGCGATGGTCAAAGCGATTTTAGGGAAAGCCAATGTCCATACTTAAGTAAGTTTTCAGACTCTAAATTGTACAGATCTATCAAACAGAAAATTAGGCAGTGAACGTTAAATCATCTTCAACTTCGAACTCAGGGTACAAAAAACAATGTCCATCGTTTCGTTGATTCAATCAGTTGTTTCTGAATTTTTTAAACAAATGAACATCAACTATGTAGAATAAAGGGCGTGTGGCATCTGCAGGATGAGGACATACAATACTAAGTTCATGGTTACTTGCAAATAATGACACGGCTTTTCTGTTTATTGCATTGTTATCACAACACGCAGCAATTACCTTGAAGGCAATTGTTTCTAATTCTAGGATTACTTTTTCTTATGCTCTTTACATTTTCTTCCTAAAGCAGCTAATATTTCCTGCAGAAAGTCGTATAAATGCGTATTGATCTGTGTATCACTTTTATTGCAATGTAAGTGATCAGAAAGTGACTCAATAAGTTCTAGGATAAAATATATCTCACTGATATGTGATACTTCTCCAGGAATTTGCGTTTTCTATAATGTACTTAAAGAATGTCCTCTGCACGTGACACTAAGGTCCTCGTCTATAACAACTGTGTAACGTAGTTCTGGTATGACTGAAACGTTGATAATGTTGACGTAAATCACACCATTTTCTTTAACGATTTTGTCCCAAAATGGCGAAATGTTGATATTTGCACTGCATTTCAAAAACTGTTCGAAGGTTGAAAATTTGTGTTTGGCATTGTAATCTGTCGCTGAATCGTCACTGGCTGCCATTGCCCGTTCTAGGTATCAATTTTCTAATCGTTGTTTATTCTGTTCGTGTGGTTCTCGGCTGCCTCCTTCCTTGAATAAATATGATTAACAACCAGGAAACAACGATGGAATGGCATCATCCCTACGTTTGGGTTTTGATAATGGGGCTTCTAAGGGCTTTCCAGTTTTCTCATCATAGTAGCATTTTTCCAAAGAACATCAGTCTCGTTGAAATGAACATGGCAAAACTAAATATTAAGAAAATATTGTCAGTACTTTGGTGGATCGCTTGAAAATGAAGTGAAAACAGACAAAACGATTCTTAGTTAAAATATCTTGGTAAAGCACATTTAGGCTTACACCGCAAAATATTTTGTAATTCGTTCCACAAGTTGTATGTTCTTTAACAAAAGGTTAACGAAATTTTGATTTTTCTTAGTAAAATCAACTTGTTTGTAATATCATAAGAAGTGTATTATTTAAAATAATGTTTATGATCTTAAAAAATGTATTATAAGTGATTTGGAATCTCTTTGGTTCGAGAAGAAAGGGTGGAATCGCTACTACCAAATGAGCAATAGTTCATACAATTATTGAACATAAATTTGTTTTAGCTGTTTTTCACATCACAGAATTTGAAAAAGTATCACTTATTGTTTTCTATCTGTGCTGTGTTTTAAAAACGACTACGAGACTTACCCGGCGCTATCCGGCTATTGTAATTTCCTCAGCAACTGCCAACTGTTAAATGTATCTTAATCAAAGTAAGTTTAGATTTGCTACGTTTGCAATACGACAATTGAAACTGACGTTACGTTGCCACCAGTTACCTCTTTAAGCAAACTTTTTCCTACATTTGATTAATGTTTGCCCTTCGGTTTTTATTTTGTTGACATTCACTGAAGTTTTTATTATTGTAGTAAATGTCGGTACAAATTTTTAAATTACCTAGCTAATAAAGCACTGTAAGTAAGTTACTGGTAAAATGATGTTTGTTAACGTGGCAAATAAAGATTTTTATCAAAAAATATATTAAAGTATTTCACAAGCACGTTTATTTTTTTATTTATTTTTGGGTTTAATTAACTGAACTATTGACTTACTTACATTGTGAAAATAACCAATACATATAGAATCTTTCTCGAAGCAAGGATATTTCTATCACAGCCTAAGAAATATACGTAACGTAGAGATTATGAGTTTCATTTAACTGGAATGATAATCTGGTTGGTATGAGTATTTTATCAAGTAAATCTCAGGGAAAATAAATTGTTTGTAGACAATCTTTACTTCGCTAGGAAATAATCTGTGAATTATTTGCACGCATTTCCTATAGCCTATATGAAAGAAAAATCATTTCTTCACTGTCAAAGAATCGTCTATGAACTCCATACAATATTACAAACCTCCTTAAGTATTTAACTGGAAACAAAGTGTGCATTGACTACAGTCTCTTTATAGTGGAAAAGGTAACCCTACTGCGTAACGGACTCGCTCAGAGTAGTGAGATTCCTACAGTACTCCACGATCGACTTTTTTTTTTCAAGATTGTTTCAGTCCTACACCAAAACAAATAATATAAAAATATCCCTAGCTATAATTAGATAAATTTTAGTCGCAGTAACATCCTAAAAAAACGTTACCAGAGCTTCCGTACTATTATAGCTTTTTTTTTTTTCTCACTAACTTGAAGTCGTGATGTACATCTTAGCAATATTTTCAATATAATTTTTTTCTTCGACGACGATATGCTTACACACGTATATCACTTTTCCCAGCTCGAAAATTTTTGAATTTGAAATGGATTAAAATATGATATCGTAACGTTGAAAAGCAAATACTAATCTCAGAATATTTGAATATAATCAGTACTTATTTAATTTATATATGAATATTTTCAACATGCATATTTTGCCAGCTGTGATGCACGCTCCTGAATATAACAACATAATTGAAAACTAAAATAAGTGAAATCGTTAAAAATGTAATGTTTAGGCCTTTCCTGCGCAGTTTTCTTAAAGAAAAGAAGAAAGGTACGAGGTTACATTTGATGACGGCTATATGTATTTGTAAAGACTGTTAACGATTAAGGGAGCACTTTTAAAATCGACCTTAGCAAAAAGGCACTGCACCTACCTGCATAATTTTAACGGGCGCACTGAGTGGCATGCGCCCAGTAAGTTGGTCACGATGGATGGAACGCAGTTCCATTTCTTAAAGTCGAATAGAAATTGTTAGGTAACAATTTGTAATAACTTCAAATTATTTATTTAGCTTTCTGTTTTTTTTTTATGCATCGAAGTGTAAAAATGAGCAGATTTGTTAAGTATTTACTTTCTTAATAATTTCACACTTTCATTTGACCGACGCATGAATGAAGTGATGAGGCCCATGGCAATGTTAATTTTAGACAACACTGAAGAATACGCAACGTGCATACAAGTAGACCTTAAGCAGGGCTTTCAAAATTGCTCATTTTACCGTGAATAGTTTATACTTACATTAGCGACGTTTTTCCGCTGAAATGAGCTTGCTCATGATCGCTCAATGCCAAAAATAGTTGTATTTTTACGGTTTGCTCTTGTAGACATCACTCTAGGGCATGAATAAGTTACGAAATGAAGTTAATCCTTAATGTTTTGTCTGGAGTAAGTATATATTACAATTCGAAAAAAGAACTATTGCCACAAGCATAAAAGTGACCTCTTAGGAACAATGCGCACCTAGCGGTGGAAAGTTTCCCTATGCTAAACTCTCTAATAATAAATCTCGTTTTTTTTTTTTTTACCTTAACCTAAGTAGAATAAACTTTAGCCCCACTAACGTATACTCTACTCATGTCGGCAACAAAACCAAGATTCATTGTGGATAGAGGTGCGTGAATTTGGCGAGTTAATACGGCAGCAGCCCTAAGGGCCAGTTGCACCATCGTAGTTCGAAACTCGATCTGAGATTGCATCTAAGATCGACACTGAAAACTGTTGCACTATTCGAGTTCAGAGCTGGACTGGAGATCGAGATTAAGTTCATTTCGAACCGCCAAATTTGGTGGTTCGAAATCTCGAACCGAGATCAGCAGCCACTGTCAACAAAGCAGTTTGAAAATACGCCATCGTTCGATTGTTTTCTTGGGAAATTAAAACAACATTATACGAACTTGAATATTATTCAGTAAAATTCGTACAACAATAACTTACGTAAAAAAGACAAAAAGATTGCACACCTAGTTCTATCTATTATGAAAAATACGCCTACTTCCATGACGTCATATATGACGAGCCAATAGCAAAATTTGTCTCACACTTAATATCGATATCTCCAAGATCGACGAATCGTAAATCCAGAATCGTTGGTGCAACACTTTTACATTGGAGGCAAGATGAAAATGGATCATTGTTCGGAACTAGGATCATTCGATCTCGGATCGGGGGCGATGTTGGTGCAACCGGCCCTAAGTCTGTGACCTAGATTTCCAGTTCTTTGTATGTTCGTGCCACAACTGTTCATTAATTGACTGTTACCGTGGTAACATTTTTCTTTTTATACTACTTGGTTGCACGTGATACGGTAACATTTCTTCTTGTTTATTACTGGCTAAAGAGTAGTTCAAGAATGTTCAAAACTTTATTTCCCAATTACGAAACGAACAAACTAGTATATGTGTTTGAAATCTTAACATGCCACCGCAAGAATCTGTAGTTGTATTCCATTCACGGTTATTTCACACTTTACTGAAGCCCTGCTTAAGTTCTGCTTCCAGGATATTCATCCGCCACGTGCAAACAAAGGATAAATAAGTGTAGAAAATTACACCAAAGGGCAACGCACCGAATTAGTGCGCACTTAGTTGTAATAAGATTTTTTTATGAGAACAATTTCTTATTAGGTGCTACCAACACACATGTTTTCTCACTGTTTTTATAAATTTTAATATAAATGAAATATTATAATTTATAAATAAAATACTGGTAAAACTTCAATTTAACGTAAAATAAGATAATTTTATGTTTACAGAGGTATAAAACACTTGTGATACATGGTGTATTTAGAAAATAAGTAAAGACGCCATACATTGCGTGATTTTTCAACGGTTTGATTCAAAAAGTGTAAAGAAACCACCAATATACTATACATAATATTTTGCATTGGAACGATTACTTACTAGACATTACCAACATATCCATTCTCTCCCTATTTTTATTCACATTAATTATATATTAAATACTATGGTTTAAATATAGAATCTAAGTAAAAGTTAATAATAACAAATAAGTTACTTTTATGTTCCCACGTCTACAAATCTTTTGTGATACATGGCATATTTAAGGAACAACCAAACATGTCATACTTAGAGTGATTTTTCAAAGGTTTATTTCAAAAAGTGCCAAGAAAACGTGTCTAGACTGTACTAACAATACCTAATGCATGGAAGAAATGAGTTTATTTACTGCCTTGAGCCTACGTTTTTAGAAGATAGCGCCACTTGAAAAATAAATCTCTTAGGGTTCAGTAACCAGCGAACCGATTGGGGGCTGCGATTGTGTATAGGCTGTTTACGATAAAATGAGCACTTTTGAAAGCCCTGCTTAAGATCTACCTTTATTCACGTTGTATAATCTTTCCCCTTATGTAAAATTACCATTTGTATGAGCCTCGTCACTTTATTCATGCGGCGGTCAAGTGAAAATGTGACATTATTATAAAAGTAAATATTTTACGACTCTGTTAATTTTTTCACTTAGATGCATTTAAAAAAAACAGACAGCGAAATAAGTAATTTAAGTAAGCACAAATGGTTGGTTACCTAACACTTTTTACTCTACGTTAAGATATGGAACTACTATCCCTCTATTGTTACCAACTTTGCTGGGCGCATGTCACCAAGTGCGCCCGTTAAAATATATGCATGTAGGAGGAGTGACTTTGTTCTAAGGTTGACTTGAAAATGCTCGCTTTATCGGGAACAGCCTTTAGTAGATAGAATATTCGCCTTCCACCAAGGCGAATCGGGTTCGATGCCCGGCGGGGTCATCCCGCATTTTCGCGCGTGGGAAACGTGGCGCACGTTGCCGTCATCCGGCGTGTTTTCTCGGGATGCTCCCGTTCCCTCTAACTTTGCATTCCACCTATGCTACATCTCGAATTTAATGAACTCGTCACTTAACTATTTCCCACTAAATTGGCATGAACGTGCTAACACGGTATCTGAAACGAAATGAGAACGACAGGGCGCGCCACGTTCGGAAGTCGGAAGTTAACGA
Source organism: Dryococelus australis (assembly GCA_029891345.1). Taxonomy (NCBI): domain Eukaryota; kingdom Metazoa; phylum Arthropoda; class Insecta; order Phasmatodea; family Phasmatidae; genus Dryococelus; species Dryococelus australis. The sequence goes on along the minus strand of CM056994.1, from coordinate 256,072,561 downwards.
CGAGCGAGAAATTTACTTCGGCGGGCTTCAGTCGCAGCGACGGCTGAGGAACGCGAGAAACTGGCTGCCAGCCCACTTACCGCTAACGACCTGCCGCCCCTTAACGACTTCTGCGAACGTGCCAGCTAGTGATGGGTCGTTCGCGAACGAATCGTTCAAAACGAACGACGCGCTGTCGAGGGGGACTCGCGAGTCGCTCTTCTTCAGAGAGTCGAATCATTCGTGAATGATGAGACCCAAGGCTCGGCGATTCGCTCCGCTCAGTCAGCCCTAAAGGCGACAACGCGTCGGCTCGCGGGAGATAACAAAACTGCCAGTGTAGCTTTTTAACAATCGCGTTCAAAGGGCCTATACCTCCTCTTTTCACAAGCACGCAAGTTGTAAAACCGGAGATAGGAATAACATGACTGTGACCATGTATTTCTAAGCGTGGACAAACACACTCAATCGTAATAATAGCGAGGTTCTCAAAATATTTTCACTAATTATTTTTTATAATATTGCGACATTAAAATAGGCTGGGAAGATTAAATAAATATCGTTCACTGCGGGCTCTCGTGTATTCTATAAATTTCAATTCACTAAGAATTTTTTTTTTCACTCTAGTAATAATGATAAAATTAATATATATATAATTATGCTATATTTAACATTTCGTACGAATTAAAAAATAACAATAATGTTACGAAAATAATTACAATGCCTTAAATTGTCTTTACATCAGGGCAGTGATACCAGCCACTCTTCACATCTGTACTCTCGACTCTGATACTCGACTAAATCGGGAACGAGATGACTTTCCACCAACAGCGAGAGCGAGTGTGCTTGCTATTTGGAATGGACTGGTTCGACACATCACTAGCCAGCGACACACCGCCATAGAAAAGATAAAGTAAAAATCGAATGTCACTACAGTCGCGAGTTTCTCTTAACTCGAGCGTACTCGGTCGTCGATTGACTGCAGAGCGGGGGTCGTGTCTGATAGGTAGAGCCACGAGTATTTCGCGAATTCATACGGAGACGAGGTACACTCGCCTCACTCTTGTTCTTTTCTCCTACTGTTGTGATTGGACGACAGTTCTCCAAACACGCCCCGTTTAACTGTGAACCAGCAGAAAGCAGTACTGTGAGTGTTTAACAGTCTGTACAGAGATCTCACTTGATCACAGCAACCAATAAGCAAACGATAATGTCTCGAGTGCATAGAATGCTGTTCAGTCTGGCTTGTTGCCAACTCAATCCGCGAAATACCTGGAGTTCTACTGATAGGCTACTGAGTACTGCGAAAGAATCCCTATTGGCAGGGCTGGCAACTAAGGCTGTGTCCGAAATTGTAGATTTTGCTGACAAAATGATCACGTGGCCTGATTTCGTATACAAAAATGGTGACTTATTTAGTAATTTGGTATTTCGTATCTAGCAGATGTTAGGAAAAAAAAAATCAGCGCCATGTTGGATTTGACATTCAAAACACATATGCAAATGCATTATAAATTGTTTTTTTAAACAAACAACTGTTCATAAAATACACTAGGCATATTTTAAGAAGCAGTAAGTGCTGTGCTATGTTTATATATTTCGCAACAAAAATTTTCAATGTCATTATTGCATGATTTATCATTTTACTAACTACTATCAAATTTGTAGCATTCCAGTGATGATTGTAGAAATATTACGTCCGTTTTAAGCATTCAATTTAGAGTGTGAGAGCTAAACAAGTGACTGTCGGCAATGTCCGAATCGGAACTTACGAAAAACAAATTACAAAATTACGAATTCGTCATTTCGGTCACGGCCTGAACTGACACGCGCTGAATGGCGAACGGTTCTGCTACATGTCGCTGGCGCGTGGGAACGGAGTTCGAGGTACAGGTGGCAGATTCTCTTCCGTGTTCTGACGTATTTTCTCGCCGAGCCATGCCAAAAAACTGCCTTCACAAAGCGATCAGAGATTACATTTACAAGACCCTCGTCCACTGACGAGGCGCGAATGTGTTGCAAAGGGAAGCAGTGATAGGCGATAACTGCAAACTGGATATTACTGAAGCGAAAACAGCCGCTTATTTCCGCGGACACCAGCTGCACGTGTCAACAAAATGGCGTCACTATTCTGCGGAACGCAGTAGCCAACCAAACACAAGACCCGTATCCCAACTCTCGCGCAGTCAATCAGAGAATGAGTACGCTACGCCAAAAAACTGCCAAGCCATTTCGTCTCTACGTACTTACTCTATTACTCGGATGCACCTCACACACTATTTACTTCGCACTCCATGCTTTGCCTCTATTGGTCCAAATTCGAAACTACGAATCTCACACTGTCTAGTTCTTTCATACGTTTGTAAAAAGAGGCGATTTTTTACATTACCATTACGGATACATTAGGTGTATTTTTCATACTTTCTCCAGTACACTGTAATTCTTTTGCACTTTAATAAAATAAATTGGGAAACAAGTTAAAGACATTTTACGCAGCTACAAAAAGTTTCTTTGTAAAAATTGTAATACATAAATTCGTAATATTACAAATAAAAGACTTGTATTTCAGCTGACATTTCTGAGAAGTGGAAGAAAAATTATTTTTATTATGCGCTCGAAAACAACTGCAGTAAAAAATAAAATAGCAGAGGGCAAAAAAATCATTTTATTCACGAAAAAAGAAAACTATTTAACGCCTCCGAGAATGAAACCAGCATCCTTTGGGTTGCAACCGCAGCACTCAACCATCCGACCATCTCGTCTTACACACGGTTGTTACGTGTACGTGGTATTAACTCGGGTTAGAATCTATTCATATTACGAAACTAAGTCGCCTGGCCGCAAGTGTGTGTGTATTCGGCTAAGTCTCCTAAACTACTTGGTGGATTTTGATGCGGTTTCCACCCTCATTTAGAAGAGTTCTCGAGGAAAGTTTAGATACATAAAACATTAATATTTAATGAAAGGATAGTAGAGAAATGTCGACGTATTCTAATCAAGTAGGAGAAAGCCGCTTTAAGAGCGCTTACTTGCATGGCTTACGCTGACAAAACCCTTAACAGATACACCAAATTAATGTACTACGGAACTGCAGATCTCAAAAAGGTCTACAAAAAGTCCACGACAGCATATGTTTGTCTTTTAAGAATGACCCACAGAAACCATTTTTTTCTTTTAAAAATTGATTAAAAATAGGGGTTCACTTACGAAGACTTTTTGAACAACACAGTATTAATCATATGTTAATTACCTCAAGCATTTACTGTATATAATTGCTGTAAACCTAAACAACGCAATATTTGTAAATCACACCCGAGCGAGGCCGGGGCGGGTCGCTAGTTTAATAATATAACTTCTTGGGAAGGATTAAGGTTTTGTGATTTTAGAGACTTAAGACACTTCACAAAGAAGTTAGGTCTATGCCAATAATTTTTTCACGTGACGGAAGTATACACAACGGGAGGAAAAGAAGACGACAAGCAGGACTTACGAGAACTGTAGCTGGTTTGTAATTAAGTGACCACTTTTGATACCAACCTTTCAGGAAATTCTCGACACATATCTTTGGTAGCGATGTATGAAACATAGTTAGGTGTCATAATGATGCACACAAAGAAAAAATGGCATTCCTTTGATGTGGCTGGGCGAGGTTTTAGGAACCGACCTTGTTTCCGATTGGCTGTTGTCTGGTGCGAAAGTCAATCAGAAGCCTAGCCTATTGGCTAGGCTTCTGAGTGACGAGTAAGTTACCAGGCGCTGATTGGCAAACGGCGTTCCTACACTGTGCTGATCAGCGACGCCATTTTTCTAGCACGGTTGTAGTTCGCGAAATAAGCGGCTGGTTCACCTCTATATTATTTAGTACATCGTGGTATTGAATTGTAAACTTGATAATTAATATCTCTGAAATTATTCGTTTATAGCAATCGTTCGTGCATTAGTAACATATTTACGTTCATAACAAATTCACGTTTCACTCAATCAACGTAAAATTATCGTTAACGGGTCGGTCTGACTGTGTTTATTTTGCACGAAACAGATTGCTAAGTATATATATTAATCAAGGCTTCCAGAATTGTTCAATTAACCGCTAACGACCTATACGCCAACGCTTGGATGAGGATCACAACAGCGCATCGCCTCATTGTCCTGACATATTCAACGTTTTCATTAGATTTCCTCGTGTTACGACGCCACCTGCGGGTTTGTTTGGGGGCGTGCGGCACAGAATCGACGGAACGTTAACAACAACGCTGGTCGCCGCATACGATGCAATACTATCTCTACGCGCAGCAGACATTGAACGCGCAACAAGCGTGAAGTGCCAAAATACGGGACTTCAGGCATTGATAGCATCTTTTTTATTTGTATAATTTTTGAAACCAATTTAAATATAAACAGTCTATCCGAATTACGGATGTGTTTAGTTATTTTATATATATATATATATATATATATATATATATATATATATATATATATATATATATACATATATATACATATATATATATATATATAAGTCTACAAATACTAGTGTTCGTTCCTGAGAAGGGCTTCGAAATTCTGTGTACTAGTTGCGTAGTTTTGTAAAAACGTGCAATTTGTAGTTTTCCAAGCAGTCTTTAAAGCATTTCTAGCACTAACTGAGCATGTTTTACAAAAACTGAAGGTTTGAAGTGGATATTACCACAGAAATTTCCGTGGCTAAGTCCGGCATTCTTTCCTCAAATCTTGCGATACTAAAACTGGGAGAGAAAAAAAAAACTACTACATTCTTACTTGATTAATGGCAATAAGTGCAGAACTGTCCGAAATATTTTTTAACTCACACTGTTAAAACTTTGAACAGCGACAGCACGAATATTAAAACAATGCGAACATTCATTCACCAGACCTGTTTAACAGCTAAGTAACGAAATATGCTTGCACATTAAGTTACATAAAAACATGCGGTAAAACCGACAACCCCTCTAAAAGGATTCGAAACCAGAACCCCCAGCACCGCAAACTCTACGATCGTAAGTTCTAAATCGCCTAAATACTAAATAACTTTCACACACATTTATTTAAGTTTTCAGAATTACATCATGCATCGGAAATATAACAAAATATAGTCATCAGAAATTTCTTCGAGTTTATTCAAGGTTAAAAATTTACACTGACTTCAATTGCATGAAGCACCACATTTTCAAGGTCAAAAGTGTATATGAAATTTCCAGAATTTCTGAGACAAGAAATCATGTGGAAATATAGCAGAAAGCAATAACAAACAAGGCCAATGCACTCAGAAAATGTATAAAAATGTTTCAATTATTACGTTAAAGGATGCTTTTTTTTTTTCAGATATTACAAACAAACATCTTAAATCCCCTCGGTCATAAACCGCAGTTTTATTGACACACGAGCACAGACCGAAAGAAAATAATGGACCAGCTAACTTGAACGTTGCGTTAGCCAGGCGATGTTATGAAAGAGTTAGAATAATAAATTAATTACAAAAAACGCCACATTTTATTCTTGTTTGCATACAACAGAAATAAACTGAACTGCAGATGACAAAAATGTTTAACTTTGCAACTAGTAAGACGTTAAAACAATGGAACAACTTCTCTTAGTTCGCTGACAACTTAACTGCGAGATTGTAGTCATTATTCACGTTCAAATATATGCAATTACGGACAGTTTTTTTTCTTCTTCTTCTTCATAGTTTGATCTCAGGAGTAGTTGTTTTATCGTGAACCACCTATACCAACCCGTACTGTCGGCATAGTTTGGATGGGCAGGTCTTCGGAGCGATTTCACTGGCATGGTATAATTAGGCTTGTACGGATGGGTTGTTACATCAAGCATGTCACGACATTTATTTTCCTAGGATGAGTATTTTAAAATGTAAGGGTGGAGAGGAGGAGGGAGAGGGACGAGAGAGAGAGAGGGGAGAGAGAGAGAGAGAGGAGAGAGAGAGAGAGAGGAGAGGGGAGAGGAGGGAGAGGAGAGAGGGGGAGAGAGAGAGAGAGGGGGAGAGGAGGAGGAGAGGAGAGGAGGAGAGAGAGGAGAGGAGAGAGAGGGAGAGGAGAGAGGAGAGGAGAGAGGAGAGAGGGGGAGAGAGGAGGGGAGAGAGAGAGAGGAGAGAGAGGAGAGGGGAGGAGAGGAGGAGAGGAGGGAGAGAGAGAGAGGAGAGGGAGGAGAGAGAGAGAGAGAGAGGAGAGAGAGAGAGAGGAGAGAGAGAGAGAGAGAGGGAGAGAGAGAGAGAGGAGAGAGAGAGAGGGAGGAGAGAGAGGGAGAGGAGAGAGAGAGGAGGAGGAGGAGAGAGAGAGAGAGGGAGAGAGAGGAGAGAGGGGAGGAGAGAGGAGGGAGGAGAGGAGGAGAGAGAGGGGGAGAGAGAGGGAGAGGAGGAGGGAGAGAGAGAGGGGGAGAGAGAGGGGAGAGAGGGAGAGGAGAGGAGAGAGGAGAGGGAGAGAGGGGGAGGAAGAGAGAGGGAGAGAGAGAGGGGAGAGAGAGGGGAGAGAGAGAGGGGAGAGAGAGGGAGAGAGAGAGGGAGAGAGAGGAGAGGGGAGAGAGAGGGGAGAGAGAGAGGAGGAGAGAGAGAGGGAAGGAGGGAGAGAGAGGAGAGAGGAGAGAGGAGAGAGAGAGAGAGAGAGAGAGGAGAGAGAGGAGGAGAGAGAGAGAGAGGGAGAGAAGAGAGGGAGAGAGAAGAGGGGAGAGAAGAGAGGGAGAGGAAAGAGAGAGGAGAGAAAGAGAGGGAGAGAGAAAGAGAGGGAGAGAAAGAGAGGAGGAGAGAGGGAGAGAGGGGAGAGAGAGGGAGAGAGAGAGGAGAGAGGAGGAGAGAGAGAGAGAGAGGAGAGAGAGAGAGAGAGAAGAGAGGAGAGAGAGAGAGAGGAGAGAGAGAGAGAGAGGAGAGAGAGAGAGAGAGAGAGAGAGAGAGAGAGGAGAGAGAGAGAGAGAGAGAGAGGAGAGAGAGAGAGAGAGAGAGAAATTAGCGTGATTTATTTATTATCCCTGGTTATATGTGAGAAAATAATTTACAGAATGTTGCAAATTTGCACGTCAATACTTCGGGGAAAACGTTCCTCACATCTGGGGAATGAAAAAAAGGGTATATGAACATAGGTCCACAAAAGCTTCGTTTCTTCACTACAGCCCGCAATACATAACGTACAGTGTATGGCCCGCCGACTGGATGATGGTACTGTGGAATGTCATCACAGCTGTAATTGGCAGCCCCATACCTGCCCCGAAGAGCAGTGATTTTAATCCACAAGACTTTTAATTGTGGGGACATTTAAAGGCATTTGTGTATGCTACACCAGTGGACGCAATGGGCACCCTCCGTAATCGTACTGTGGCGAGTTGCGAAACAATCAGGACTTTTTCAGGGATTCATAAACGCATCCGGGTGTCCATGCAACGCCGGGTTGATGTGTTAGCGCTGATGGAGGGCATTTTGAACATATCCTTTAGTGCCGACGTTAAGCTTTCACACATGTGTAACCAATTCCTGTGCAGTTCCTACGTTCTCGGTATAGTGTCGTAGTGTGAGGTGTCGTGTATCATGCAAATGAACGCTGCGACGGTATTCCATAGTAACATGATCCATCCCGTGGACCATATAGTGTACGCTATGTATTACGAACTGTAGTGAAGAAACGAAGAGTTTGCGGACCTATGTCCATATATATATATATATATATATATATATTATATATATATATATATATATTATATATATTCTCTCTCTCCGGATGTAAGGAACTTTTCCCCGAAGTATTGACATACAATTTTGCAACATCCTGAAATATTTTCACCGCAGTTACGTTCAGGAAAGTTAGTGAGCTATATTATGCTTCGACCAAGACAAAGATATTTTGATCCATAATTGCCGTACATCGTGTTACCGCGTTAAGGAGGCTGGGTTCCATTCCAGTTGCTAAACACGTTCTAACAAGCGCGTTCCACCAAGCGCATTCGTGCTGACGCATGCTTGTTCCACATACGTGAGGTCGTGAGTTTGTTCATGAACGGCTGGCAAGGCTTCCAAACATTGAACACCTCATCCGGCGGAGGCTGCTAGTTTCTCCTCTACACTGTGGCACAACTGCCCGCGCATTCACACTGGGTTGCAGCTGACAGCTCACTTTATCAGATCAAACACAGGACATACAACCGCATATTAACCTTCAGTGTGACTAACCCAACACGATCACGATAAAAACTAACCTAGGATTTAAGGTGAATAACAATTTGAGACGTCTCCAGTGCCGATAGTGGTGAAGCGGGTCGAGGATGAAGCAGTGATGGTTTGCAGTGGTGGAGGGAATGGGAGAATACCGAGAAAACCCACCGAACAACGGCAAAGACCGCTACGTTTCCTAAAGGCGCAATGCCCAAGTGTGAAGCACCGGGAATCGAGCCCGGTCCACAGTATTAGGGGCGAGCGATCTGGCCAACTCAGTCCCCGTTTAACATAAACCTAGGATTTCTGGATGAACCATACATGAGATACGTGAGTAACTGCTAGCGAACAGCCACTTCCAGACGAAGGAGAAGTGCAATGAAGTTTTGTGACTGGCTACGCTGGGTTACGCCATTCACATGTGTTTTTCCGAACTCCCGTTTCAGGTGATTGCTAATGTAGGCTAAGACACCTCAGAAACTATAATGCGCGTAAAGGTGAGATTGGTATTGAATATATTATATTTCTAGGAGTTGATTCACGAAGTTTCAAAATATAGACTATTTCGCTGGCATCGAGAATATTAATGTGGAAGTGTTTTCGTACGCTCACAATAAAGATACATGTTTTGTTAGTACTTTTGAAATGACTTTAGACTTAATGTGTTATTAAAGGCTGCTCATGATAAAGTGAGCACTTTTGAAATCAACCTTAGAAAAAATAATTGTTCGAACCTGCATACATTTTAACACGCGATTTGAGTGGCATGCGCCCAGTAAAGTTGGTAACGATGGAGGGAAAGTAGTTCCATATCTTAATGTCGAATAAAAAGTCTTAGGTAACTATTTGTGATTACTTAGATAATTCCTTTCACTTTCCGGTTTTTTTTCAATGAACTGAAGTTTAAAAATGAGCAGAATCGTAACTTTTTCACTTTTATGATTATTTTAAATTTCACTATACCGACGCACGAATAATGTGATGAGGTCTATGGCAATGTTCATTTTTCATAAGGCAGAATAATACACAGCGTGCAAACATATATATATTAAGCAGGTCTTTCGAAAGTGCTCATCTTACCGTGAACAGCCTGTATTCGATCAAATTACATAGCCATCAACATTCCCTTTTATTGACATGACTGCTAAAAGAAAAATGCGGCTATTTTTTGTACTTAGCCATAGATATGTCGTGGCAGCAACATATGTGGAACGAAAAAAATGGGCCAGAGAAAATGGCATTGGGGGAACTAACTACTTGTAGAAACTCTTTTCCTCCTCCGGAGGCCACAGAAAAACTAATTTGAGTGCGGAGGAATATAATGGAATTATTAAGAGCGTAGGGGAAGCAATTTGTCTCCAGAAAGGATAAAATAGACAGGAGGTTGCCGAGTAACGAGCTGGAAGCTAACGACGTCACCAAAATAAAGTGCGGCGATTCTGCGCGAGTCTCTATCGATTCTTTGCCATTGCAAGCACGTCAGTATTTTATCGCAATGGCCGAACATTAAAGTCAATGTAAACGATAATGTACAAATAATATCATAATTTTCTGGGAAAAAAAGACGAATTTCTCCTTATACTTAAAATATTTCTTATTGTCAAACGGCGCGCAGAATACATACGAATGTCTCCAGACAAAATCTTTTCGCTGAACAAAATTGTGGTATAGACACGAAGATCCTGGGCCTGAGTACTACACACCTGAAGAGAATTCCAATACATCTACGAGGATTTTGGGTCTGAGTACCACGCACATATCACAGTTTACAAAGTTGTTACCTCTATGATCACTCTCTTCTAGCACTTCAAATAAGCCGTGATGGTTGTTTACATTTAAAAATAAATGCACTTGTTTTTCTGTGTGAATTAAACACGGCTTTTTTTTACGTTTTTAACCATCATTATTATTTATCACAGTTTGACATTTAGGTAATATGCTCTTTCGAGTATTTTTCAGTAATAACTGTGCGAGGAAAACAGTAATCTGCATATCGTACTATTTATTTAACTGTTTCTGTAACAGAATATCACTTTAAAAAATATCAAGTTAACGGCCAAGCCTAGCAAGCCGGCAGCCGCGAACTTCAAATTGAGAATCATTGTTAACAAAATTCCTTCTCATTGCGTCTATTTTCAAGATAACTGTTTCAAACAAAACGTATTCTACGTGAAATTTCTCAAGGAATCTGTCTATGTTAAGACATTTTAGTGATTGTCTTGTTTAATATATTTTTTCCAAAAGGTTATATTGAAATTCAATTCTAACAAAAAAAATGAATAACCAATTTTTTCGAAAATAACTTCATGTAGCAATATCCGCTGAGAAAGTCGTGTCAGAATGTTTTTTGTTTGAAATGGTTATTAAAATTGACGCAATGAGAAGGAATTTCGTTTAACGTTGCATCCCCATTTGAAGTTGGTGGCTGCCGGCTTGGTAGGCAGGGCTGTTAAGGCGGTCGCCTTATGAGGGGTACGTCTGTGTGAGTGATGCAAATATCGCTGAAGCGCTATGGAAGACGCCGACTGGCGTATGTATAACTGTATCGCCTCTACGCGCAGGGCTCCCAACTGGCATGCCGTCTCTTCGTCGGCGACTCACCAGAACGTGACTTTAAGCAGTGATCCTATAACTTTAGTACACGCGACTATGTAGCAAAGTGCTGTGCCTCTATCGTTGTTTCACATGTACCCAGTTCGTATGATTTTTTATATAGCAGTCTGAAAAAATCAGTTTTTAGCTATGTTGAATGGCACGAAGATAATGTTTCCAATGTGCGTGGGTGTCTTCCTATTGCCATTCCGTCATCGTCTGGAATGTACTTTCTTTTCGTGGGTAAAACTATTGGGGGCACGTTTAATAGTTTCGTCAAAAAACACGCATTTTCCGAACAAGCTGCCAAGCATTTCAAGCAAGCGCTAGGTAAGCGACCGCCTTAAGTATAAATACTACCGTCGTACGCGCTGCCGATCAGCATCTGAGCGTGCTCAAGTCGAGGGCAGAGAGTACTCAAGTCTACAGAGGAGCAACAGACTGCGAGCTCCCGCCGCACACGCCAGCAAGATGGCGTCACTAGCCAATAACATGTTGAACCATAGACCGCTTATTAGTCTTCTGTGCATGTACCCAACAGTGACCTACTCCAATCATACTTTAACCCCCAGTGTTCTTGCACTGGTTGCCCAACTCCACCCCAACCCTCCTTCCTACACTATCACTGAAAGGAAAGGACAGGATGAGTTGTTCACTAGACACAAAAAATCATCAAACAGCAGAATAAGAGTAATTGTACAAACTGGTGGAATATACTTCGCCCAAAGATAGTTGGTAAACAGGGCACAATATAAAACATCAAAATTCTCACAGAAACCCTATGTATACTCTATTTACTGAATCAACTCAAAAGCTTACAAAACACAATTGTATCACAACTTGCATTACTTCTATCCGGAACTTTCATCAATAGAACACAAACTCGTAACATTTTATGATTAAACACTTTCAGGTGCACAGTACACCAAACACTACCACTCTAATAAAACTTTCATTTGAGGTTAAAAGTACTCAATATAATAATTTTTCTCTGGCATCACATATCTGGCAAAACCACAGTAAAAATTAACAGTGAATCAATATATTCATAATAAAAATACATAATAAAACTGGACACTAAAACCCCCCAAAAAAATCGCTCTTCCACCTTGTACTTAGATACTCTTTAATAAAAGCACACCATAAAAGTATCTTCGAATTCCCTATCTTTAAAACAATACAGAGCTCTCTTTTTTTTCTCTAGACAAAATATTACCATCGCCATACAGAGCTATCCGGAGTCACCTCTTTTTGCCCTCACTATCAATCTCTCTCTACAATTTTTTAATTGCCAACTAAAATGACCTCAAAACTGAACATCACACACCACTTACAATTCATTACAAATAAGTGTGTTACAAAATGTTAACATCTTTCTCTTTTCTTTTTTTTTCATTATACTTGTCCCACTACCCCATTGCGGAATGATATCTGGAAACCGAACTTTATTTCCCTTACTCTCCCCCAATTTCGATTTCCCTCCCAAAAACACACACCACCAGCCTCATTACCAAGCATCAAACTTAGCCAGACCCAAAGACCAATAAGGATATGCTCCTCCCCTCTCTCCACAAAGTGATGGTAACTCTTTGGACCTCCAGACACTCGTTTCATTCAATAAAAGGGTGCCTGAGGATATTGTCCCTGCCTGTACACAAAGTGCCGGCATTGCACCCCAACACACCATACACCAACAGACAAAACAATAGCAAATGAAGAGCTAGGGATATTCTCCCTACCAACTCCACTGCTAGAGTGGCGGTACTTCTCCTCTTCTTGCCCAATCACACCAACAACTACTCTCACACATACACACTGCCACCCCATCAACACATCGCAATTTAATCCCAACTACACTGACACTATTCCTGATTTTCTGTCACCTTTACCCTCCAAAACACGCAATCCTCTTCGCCCAATTCTCAGGGCCAAACACTGTCTCGAAAAAGGTAATAAACTCTTGCAGTGTCCCACGCGGAAAATAACTCTTCCAAAATCCCACGACGAAAAACTTCCACAAGTTCGTGCTTAACCAGGTGGACTGCAATAAAATTTGCTCGTAAAGTAAATTTTCAGGACTGCATTTTAACAGGACAACTCACTTTTAGTTTACTTGGCAAAAAAGGGAAAAATCTCTTAATCCTAAGCTCAAAATTCGTAGTCATCGAATCTCTTCGCCTGACAAAGAACCCAAACTCGAAAGCTCGACTGTGCCAGAATTTTCAGGTTCACACTACTGGTGGATTCGGAAAATAATCTAGTTTCCCCAATGTACTCTGACGAGGAAAACTCGAAGTTCCACGAGACTATCTAGTAGAGGGAAAATATTATAAGTCCTCACTGCTCACTGATGAACTGCTCCCAAATTCAAAGTCCATTTATTTCAGCGGAGAAAACAGAAAAATTTCAAGTTCTCGCTTCTCTTGTCGCGGCCAAAACTTGAGTTCACGCACGACTAGTGGAAAATTGCAAGTCCGCACTTCGCTTTGCGCGACAAAACTAATTTCGCTGATTGATAAGCGGCCAAAAACTAAGTCCATGCATGACTACTGAAAATTTTAGAAGTTCTCCCTTCTCAGCCTTGAAAATTTTCAAAGTTCAAGTACTGCAACTGGCACGCAACATTTTGAAGTCTCAACACACGAGTACTACTAAAGCGAAATTTTCTATAAGTTCAACAACTACCATCTCCGAAGAAACCAATACTTAACTCCATCACTGCAACACTCCTTTCCTTGCTCTAGGGCGGATTCCACTTATCACTAGAGCTCCGCTCTCGGCGGGCGACGAGTCTCTCTCAGCCGCCGCCGCCGCCGTTTATCATCACCGAGGCTAGGCCTCTCAGCGCGGGGGAAGTACACACCGAGGTCTTTGTCTTCCTGGGCGGTAATCATTTAAATGGACTAGGGTTAGGGGCGGCTGGACCACCCCTCCCTGGCCCCACATAATAAAAGGCAGTTAACCCGACATGCGCGGCGTTCACATGTCGGGTGTTTGGTTTTGTGACCCAATATAGTCCCTGGGCCACGGTTGTGCCAATCTTTATTCCGCTCACTCTTTCCTACGAAAGTGAGGGGAAGGGCGGTGGAGTTCCGGTCCCTACTGAAACAGAATTTGGAAAAAAAAAAAAAAAAAAAAAATGCAGCTCTTGTTAATATTTGGTAAAATTAGTAAAAAGTTTGGTTAAATCAAGTTAGTTCCTCAGCGCTCCCTATACAGAGCTAGCGACCTCTTTAATAGCACGCCATCTATAAAATACAAGATTTGTTTTTTTCTCCCTTTGAGACGGGAATTCTCAAACCGCTTGCAGACGAGCCGTCTTACAACTCCTACAATCTTCCGCACACTGCTACCCGCCACACACTCTCTCTTGGCAGGAAGCAGCCCACCATGCGTTTCGCACTGTAACAGATTGCTCTACCAGTTCGTGTGTCTTACATTACCGTCGGAAAATTCGCCACAAACTGTCAAAGTCACATGGTCAATAGTGATGAAACTGTTCGTTTTTATATTTTAATTTTTAAATGAGAAGCACTGCTATATGAATAAAATACCTCTACCAATTTGAATTTAATCAAACTGCATTACAAATTGGTCACAGAAAGTATTCCTACTTCTCAAAGCATTTGTTTACAAATCAGTTTTCTCGCCTAAAATCCAAGCCATGCCGTTTTCGCTAGACGTGTTCGTAGATAAGCAGTTTAATGTTGGGACACGCATATTGGCTGTGCGCAGCCAGCGAGATCGGTATACCTCATGGTCTATGGTTAGATCGCCGCTTCAGTGGCTGATAACCTACTCGCCAAACCAGCCGATAGGGGAACATATCTCAGTATGCAGTAGCCAATCAAACATAAGGTGCGTTCCAAGAGCCACCTGCAGCCTATCAGGGAATGGGTAATCCCGCATCAAAGGAACCGCAAAGCCAATTCGTCTCCGTGTACTTACCCGCACTGCATCGAGGGGCCACGGTGGTTTAGTGGGCAGACTACTCACCCCACACCCAGGCGAACAAGGTTCGATTCCCGGCCGGGTCGCTTTCGGATTTCCGAACGTGGGGATCGTGCCGGACGATGTCGCTGGTCGGCGATACTTCTCGGGTATCGCCCCTTTCCCACGTCGTGAAATTCCGGTGCTGCTCCATCTTCATCGGCTTTCAAGTTTCCGATGTTAACGGGCCTGCCTACCAAGCCGGCAGCCGCGAACTTCAAACGGAGAATTAATGTTAAACGGAATTCCTTCTCATTGCGTCAATTTTAAAGATAACTATTTCAAACAAAAAACACTTCGACGCAATTTTCTCAGAGAATATTGCTACATAAAATTGTTTTTGGGAGAAAAAAAAAATTTATCAATTTTTTGTATATGTACATTTTAATATTTACAATTTATAAAAAAAAACATTTTAAACAAAAAAATGGCAAAATATTTTAACGTGGCATCATTCCTTAAGAAGTTTCGCGTAAAATATTTTTTGTTAAAAATAGCTATCTTTAAAATTAGCGCAATGAGAAGGAATTTCGTTTAACATTGATTCCCCATTTAAAGTTCGCGGCTGCCGGCTTGGTAAGCAGCCTGGCCGTTAAGAGCCGCACAAATCTCTCCACTCGACTATGCCGTGTCTAGGGCGTTGCCACGCCACGCTACGCCTGTGCATTGGCGCAGAGCGGACCTTCGTTCACGTGACCGCCCTCACAGCGAGCGGCGAACGGCAGTAGCGAGTCGTAAACCTCGGCTCAGCTCCCTAGTCCCGGGCTCTCGCGTGCTCCAGACCTCTTGAGACGCCGTCAAATCAAGGGAAACGGCCTCATCCAGTTGTTGAAACACGCCTGCTCCCTTTTCCCCCTTGCAGCCGGAGCGTTCTGCTGAATAAAATTAAAAATGCGATTTCGAGTGCAGAATTTCCATCGCTAGGAAAACGTTACTCCTTATTTGTACGGGTGATTCAGATATTCTCCTTTTTCTCATAAATCATTCAATTCATAACAAACACTACTTTAACTTCTCTAAATGACGTGACATTGAAGATACAAGTAAAAGATTAATGTAAAATATTATTTGTCTCAAATGAGTAACTATGTAAGTGTGCTCCACTAGCACAAATACGTTTGTGGTGATATATCTCTTTTCATACGTCTCCTGAAAGTAGATTTTAATTATGCATATCTTCTTAAAATGTTATAACAAATAGTTACTTTATTACAGTGTATATATACACATACACATATACATATATACACATAAACACACACACACACATAAAACCATAAATCTTTTAACGTCACGTGCTTGGAAACTTTCATATCATGCTACGAGGTAATTCTAAAATTTGACTTAAAATTTTCTGTATTAGCGGGCGTAACGTCATTAATTCATCACTGGAGATTGGGATGTACAGTTCCCTACTCCAAATGCAAATTTTCTTGCTTAATTTTTAAAGTGGTAAGATATTCTGAACGATGTATTTTTCAGGACAAAGTGAAAATGAATTCAATTAATTTCAAATGAACACATAACAAGAAAAGTAAAAAATCTGATTTTTTTTTTTAATTGGTTATAAGTAAGAAGCCACCCCCTTGAAAGGTAAATAACAATAAGCTTTTCAGTACTTTCTTTTGGCATATTATATAATCTGAGGACGAGGTAAAATGTGATACATTTGCACATAAAAGCTTCTATTATATTCCTGTAATCGGTATAGACATCTACGCGTTAATCGCGATTCGAACATAAAATTACAGAAATCGTAAGTCAAAGCGAAACCTTCTGCCCCACTTTTAATATTACTGTCAAAGCATATTTTTGAAACTGCTGATCACTCATACTCTCACCTTATGGAAATAGTTACTTAGCGGTTCATTAAGCAATTTGATACAAACCTCTGAAAATTTTTTTTTCCATTAAATACTTTTACTTTAACGGACATACTGACTATCAATCACCTATAGAAGTCGTTGACACCGAAGCAGATATAGTTAAATTTTAATAATTGTTGGTAAAAATTGTTTTTCCCATATTTTGTGTACGTACTATATGTGTCAATTTGTGTGGGAAGTTACAGGGTGTGGACAGTAGCTACACTCAAAACAAAAAAAAAAACATATGAGCTAGGTGTGATGGTTCCCGAGTTACGGACCTAAGTATGTTACTATGTCTACCACTGGTAGTCGGTACTTCCCTGTTTGTGCACAGTGTGTGGTAGATACGAACGTAGAGTGTATGTTCCTAGGCCCACTCACTGTTCACAGCCAACACACGTCGCATACCAAGCGCTTGGCGGGCCATTGTAACTTTCTGCAACGACAGCTAAAGGCTGTTCACGATAAAGTGAACACTTTTGAAATCAACCCTAGGAAAAGGTCACTGCTCCTACCTGCATACATTTCAACGGACGCACTGGGTGACATGCGCTCAGTCATGTTGGTAACGATGGAGGGGAAAGTGTTTTTATATATTAACGTCGTGTAAAAAGTGTAAGGTAACCAGTTGTGCTAACTTATATTATATGTCACTTTCTGTTTTTTTAATGCATCAAAGTGTAAAAGTAAGCAGATGCGTAAAATATTTACTTTTCTAATAATGTAACAGATTCACCTGACTCACGCATGAATAAAGTGATGAGGTCCATGGCAATATTGATTTTACATAAGGCGGAAGAGTACACAACGTGCATACAAGTAGATCATAAAGTAGGGATTTTAAAAGTGCTCAGTTTACCGTAAACAGCCTACACATGTACTACTCGATAACACCCCGTCTGATCTGATACACCACACGTGGTCCATGCATGATGGAGCGCCACCAGATTTAAGTAGAACGGCCAGAGCCTATCTGGTTGAACGGATTCCAGCACAGGCGAATGGGACGTGTTTGGAACAATCTCCTGGCCTGCACGTTCCCCTGATCTCAACCCAGTGGATTATCTATTATCTTTGGGGATATCTCAACACCATCGTTCAGGCAACACCCGTTACGGATAATCCCAATGCTTCGCTAACGTGTGGAACCAGGCTGCCTGCCAGCAGATCCGAGGTATGCCTGTGGTGTTTGTACGTGTCAATCGCTGATGCGATGTGTGCAGACACGTATTCAGATACAAGGCGAACACTTTGAACACCTCGTGTAAGAATGTACCACCGCTGACACAGGAGCACTGAGAAAAAGATTTTGTTGAATCAAAACAAGATTTGTTTGGTGCAACCAAATTATTTGTTTGTATAGAAGGAATGGAATATTTTGTTGCTGTAACCAAATTATTTTGTTGTTCTCATTTGGTTGCTCCCAAACTGTAAGATCTGGTTGGCGCAACTAAAGATTTGTTTGGCTACACGTACATTAAACAGTTTGGGCCGATATAAAAAAAAATTACGAGTTCGACCGAAGATCACCAGCGTCCGAGCGCTACGCCTCAGTAATCTCGGCTAATGGGACAACTAATTACGCCGGAATGCTTTTAAATAGATACTCTGCAAATATTGGGCAACGTCTGCAAACAAATATTTCAAGTTTTACAGATTTATTTGTCAGTTTCTTGTTGCATTGTTTTATTAATGTGTTTATACGATTGTTAATCATCGATAAATGCACTAACAAACACGGCTACTATCCTAATTGTCACAATAATATATAAATAGACTTTCGAGCTGTATTTTCAAACGAAGGCAGTCAAATGAGTGGCCAAACAAATATATACAGTTAATTAAAGAAAATATTTAGTTGACAGTCTAATTTTTTTCGGTCCAACACAGAGATTTTGTTTATTCAAACATATATTTTGTTACACGAACATAAGTGAACCTGTTACTTTTCAAATTTTGGTTGCTCGACAATATATTTTGTTATGGCAACTAAATATATATCTGGCCCTAAACAAATAATATTTTGTTCGATTTTCTCTCAGTGAGGGATCGCTCCCGGAATCGTACTGGACAATGCCGCTAGTCGGGCCGGTTTTCTCAGGAATTAGCCGTTTACCCCCGTCCATGCAGTACGACGCTGCTCCATACTCACCTCGCTTCACCCTCATCGGCTCTCAAGACCTCGCTGTTAAGAGCCGCCAAAATCTCTCCACTTCACTTCATCGCTGATACACAGGCATGGCTGCAATGATACGAACAGGGGTAGATCAAGTATGGATTTTAACAGCTTCAGCAGAACCTTGGAAGGCCTTACATCGAGAACCATCGAACCCAGGACATATGTCCATGTAAACATTTTATTTTGTTTTGAAGCATGTTGCCCATGCCACAGTTATTTCCCATATAAATCAATACATCCTGTCTATTGCAATTTTATTACGCAAATGTGTTTGCTGTTTTCCTCGTTATCAAATTTGGCAATGTAGAAAGCCCAGCAAATTTTTTATATTAATTAGAATTAAAGAGTGATCATTTAAATGCAAGCAGCCCACTGCCCAATCGTAAGGTGACTTGGCGAATTAATCTAAACTTAAATCAAAGATAGGCATTCTCTGAATTCAAACCCGGAAAGCTCGCAGTCAGAAGGCGACTCCACAGCACCGTACGCCAACGGGAGTCGACCCAAGGCAATCGCGACGCGATTACAAATCGTCATATCGACTCCGCCTTAGTTACATTGCGGTGCCCTAAACAACTGTTTCAATTTCTTAGCGGACGGAGGAAATGCGAGGGAGAGGACGGGCTTGGTTGGGTCAGAAGGGGAGGGGGTAAATTAACGTGACGGGGCAAGAAAAATTGCTCAATCCCACGTTGCGAACGGGGTTCTATTTTTCAAGGGAACAGCATTCCGCGCTGGTGGCGGGGCTCGTGAATGATGTAGCGAGAAGCGAGGACTATTTAAGACGGGTGTTTAGTTGAATTATAGTTCACACAAATCAACCAAAACATTTTTTAAACTTACGTATTGTAAGAAACTTTTCTGTAAGGCTTCGTAAATCATTTGATTAGAAATGATCTAAAAATGTGATATTTAAAGGCCCGGCTACAATCACCGTAAGAAATAACAATAAAAAATTGAACCCACACTTGTATATGGGACCAGCTACAACACAACATAACGACGTAAGATGGCGGCCTGCTCACGGTAACGGCGTAAAGAGGATTGAATATTTTCAATTCTCTTAAGTCGAGTTATACGCCGGCCAATCGCGAGACAACATTTCCAACCACGAGAGTCAATGCAATGCAAGCTTATAACAAGAACATAGTTATTAAATTAACTTTGAGGTACAGTTCCGATTTAGGCCTACGTTTATTTAAATAGTCAACGTAATTATTAACATGTATACCAAAATTTAAATATCCCGAAACACGATTCCGATGAAACTTTTTTCATCACACGTAAACAAACAAAAATAAATATCAGGTTAGCCAACACACTGTTTGTAAATATCCGCGGTACGTGTACAGCCTGTCTTTTTTTTGTGCTCGTTTCTCATTGGCCGCGTAACAGTGTTCTTACTGCTGTTATAACCAGTACATTTTCATACTTCCACGGTAACGCTACTGTTATTTTGTTCCGGGAACGCTACGGTGATTGTAGCCTAGGCTTAAGTCAGATATAATAATCTATTTTGGGACCTTTCGTCACGAATATTACTAAGTATTATACAAAAATGAATACTTCTACGATAATTATAATAATATATTTATGTATTAACATTGGGTATTTGAAAATCGTAACCAAAAAGTCTATATCTTTTAATTTTTTATAAGTAGTTTTTGCGGTAACCATTCGCCATGTCTTTTCTCTCACAGTAGTTTAGAATGGATTTTAACGGTAAAATAAAAATCAAACATGACATTGCATAATATAAATGTTTTACAGAGTACCAGTCAAGTCACATTGTCATGTTCTGTTTCTATTCATTGTTTTTCATGTCACATCTGATACGGTTTATACCGGCAAGGAAGTGCTGCTACCTTGCGGCGACATTTAAAACTACCAGGACTCGGGGATGGCACACTGAAAAACGTCGTGAATCAGTAGGGGTTGTGTGGGGGGCGAGTTCCGTGGTGTGTCAGAGGAGTGCGACGGGGTAGAAAATATTAGCTACGTCGCCAAGTCGGGATGCGGTACTACGAGCAGGCCTGAACAAGTTTAAAAACAGAACGTGTTTTCGCGGTCACAAGCCCAAAGCAGAATTAAATTAATATAAATTCTAACCTCAACAAACATGGAACTATAATAGCCTCCAACATTTATCACTATTGATCTTTTTAACCGTTATGAAACCTACACTTTTACTGTAATGGCATAATGGGTGGGTATTAGAACATTCAACCTTAAACTCAAGTTAGTTCAACAAATGTAGGAATTCCCACCAAATTCAGCAATTTATTACACTGCTTGTTTACTTCGAAGCAGCCAATACGAGCGCAGCAGGAGTCGTTTGAAACTACTTATGAAAACTGTTCACTTTGAACGAGAAACAACTGCGATCGGAACTCGTTCGAAGATAATGTAACCTCTTCAATAGTTAAACTTGTTGTAGCCTAAATTGTTCTGCATCCCGTATAACCGCGGTCCTACACGCACATATACGAACTATGCATATCCACACGCGTACATACAGTACATGTCAGTAATCAAAAATGCGAATCTTCGGCTTAAAATGATTGCAATGATCGCGAGTAGACTATCATTTTAATAATAATTACTCAAATAAATTGTGATTTTTTTTTCTATTTGCGCGCTTGTATTGACGTCACATCCACAAAATGTGTTTTTCTCCCCTTAAGTGAAGATAGGTATACATACTAAAGAACATGCAAGGATAGAGAGTCGAGATATTTCTTGAAATTGTCTAGTGCGCTGAGTATGGAGTTTTGTAATAACTGTATAATCAGTTCAATGCTTCCAATAAAAATCAACTGATGAGTACTTCAAGTCTCTTAGTAATTTAACAAACAGTTATATTAACTAGACCACGTGTGTAAAAAAGACATTAGTAAAATACGAATGTAATGTATTAAGTCTGGTTAGAAAAAGACAGTACAAGGATTTTTGCCAATTTTTTGCAGTTTCATGACAATACGTTATTTTAGCTTAATCTCTAATATTATATCAAATATTTACTATAACAACTACAACAAACTCATTAGCTAAATGCCAATTTACAAATACAAAACGAATACTTTTTTTGCCACTTCGAACAGACAATTTATTGTTATACCAGTTAGCATGTTATGTTTGTACAACATTTCATACATTTACTTATTTGTATAATTTAAGCCTGTTGCGTAACTTTATTTACACACTGAGGTGATTTTTATTTCTTTACTGTCTTACAACAGTAATTTTATTGCACCAAATAACCAAATTGTGTTCGAGGTACACAGTAACCTATGAGAGTTTAAAATTAAAGCAGCGTGACTGCAAACACATTCATAATATATAATGATACACAAAGAAAAAATTAAATATTTTTTTTAGGTGTTATGTATCTGCATTAAATAATTTAACTCCGGTTAGTTATGTAATAGATCGGTTAGGTATTACTAAACTACATAGAACGATCGTGGAGTGATTGAAAATAATAAAAGGTGTTCTGAATATTGATTATAATTACGAGGACGAGAAAGGGAAGAATAACGAGGTAGCTTCGTTAAGACGTTTCGGGAAGATATAGTTTTGAATACGCCTACGAAAAACGTTTACGGCGCTTTATGAATCTGCCGGGGTACAACAGCTGATGTGAAAGTCAGGCAGTACGGATGTAGGTCACTGCGAAGTAAAGCTAGCATAAGACGTTTGGAATCATTGCAATAAAAGACCGGATGCTTCATTCATGAACCATCAATACATACCATTATTTTTTTATTAATCGATTCCCCTGAATAATTGCGTTATAAATCACAAGACCTATATAGTCATAAGACAATTTAAAGAAATAGCATTTCAAAAATTCACAAATCAGACATTTAGTTTTATTAAAAATGTTTACCATTGAACGGAATTCATAGGGTGGGTTTCCGATAAAACACACTAAAGGATATGACACAGGCACATAAATAAAACGTATCGTATTACCCTCATTAAAATGTACAGAACACAAAAAAAAAAATAATGCTGCCATAAAATGTGTGAAAGAATATAACTGAAAATGATGAAAGCCTGACAAACCCAAGATGACAAATCACCAAACTATATTAACCGAAATAAACTAGGAGCGTCGTCCTTTGAACATTATTTCCTTTAATTACCTAGTTAATTATCAGTTTTCTATACCATTATTCAGTAAGGATAGTTGGAAGGTATTAAAATGTCCTTAGTAGTGTAGTATTTCAGTTCAAAATTCCACTAATAGTAATTCTGAATTTGCTATGGTTTGAATGTTCATTAATGTTATTTGATTACAGAGTTACTGCGGTCAGCATGATTATTAAAAAAAAGATTGCCAGGTAAGCTTAAAAACGTTATCAAAATTACTTCCACAAACTCGGCACATTAACAGTAGAAATTGGTGGATAGATATCTACACAAGATCATATGGGTGTGATTCAGCAGCCTTATTACGGGATACAGAGTTATCGTAAAAGGCGCCATCTTCGTCCACATCGGATGACAGCTGAACACGTGGCCCGGTAAGAATAAGCCCTGAAACACTGGAAGTTATTAAGTTGTTGGAATGATTCGCCTCTTTTTTCTTCTCCTGTTCCTTTTTTATAATAATTGAAAACAGTTCTAGTAATTATAATGTAAATGTATCGTCCTTCATGTATTAATTTATTTCGATGACCCCTTCCTAGTTAATTAACTTTGGGTACATAGGATCATCTTCACATATGTTTTGATTATTTAAATTGTTAAGCATAACAAAGTTTGTAAGTGCCGAATTTAAAGTTTTTCGTATAATGAATATATTATTATTTTACTCACCTCTCCCACTTTATTTTCGTACTCCACGAAACTGTTTTTTGACATAACTGGAGCGTCTATAAGAGCAGCAAATAGTTCAGCTTGATTGTATCCGATTCCAACAGAAATGGATTCCCAAACGAATGCTGAAATAATACTGTCGCCGTATTCAGGGCATTCTGTGGAAATGTACTTAATTTGATCACAAGCCACGCATTTGAATTTCAGGGTGCCCTTCAGCCCTGCTCTCTGGTCTTTTCTAGTACATATATTCCTCCTGTACACTCCATCTTGTGTTCATTAATGTTGGTATATTGTCTCATGAAGCAATCCTGATCAACTATATGACGACCGTGTATTGCAAAGGGATTAGTATCTGTTGCTGGAGTCGTGATATAATTTTATATAATAAGTGGCAGAAGTTCGTCATCACTGAAATAGAAATTACTATTTCATTAATATGTATTGTTTAATCTTATCTGAAGTAATATAACTGTTTCACCGTGTGTTATTACGACATACCTTAGTTCGAAACCTCCCCAAGGGATAGGTGTTAACTGTAAAAATTAATTAATCGATTCAAAGTTGTAATTATTTCAAAAGTTTTACATTTGAGCGCGAACGCACCGTATGTATTTCATATTGTGTTCTTGTATGAACTCCCGTTTCCAGTAAAATGAACACACTTAAAGTTATTGATAGTTTATTCTTTAACGACTCC
This sequence comes from Dryococelus australis, assembly GCA_029891345.1. Taxonomy (NCBI): domain Eukaryota; kingdom Metazoa; phylum Arthropoda; class Insecta; order Phasmatodea; family Phasmatidae; genus Dryococelus; species Dryococelus australis. Next base: position 256,048,256 of record CM056994.1, on the reverse strand, counting down.
TTTAAGGGGTTAATTTTAACTGTTTTGCATACACAACTTTCTAACTTAAGTTGTTATCGGTCTTCATACTTTAACAGATATTTATTTCAATAGTTTTAAAATTTCGGATAATGCATTATTATTTGAAAATCATGCACATTATTTGACATATAACAGCGTTTCTAAAGAATTTCATTATAAATATACACAGTTTCTTTTGCATTATATTTCAATGACAATTAAGTTTTGCAGCTTATCGTACCGTAGACAGCGAGGTCGTTAAGAAATAGATCAGAAGTTCAACAGACAAAGGAACTAGGACGACATTGGTCACTGTCTTCAAGCTGGCGTACTTTCATCCTTGCATACAACACTTACCCTTGGCACCAAAAGTGATGAATTCGGACAGGCAGTCTTGTTGGCTTCGGTAACAGTTATTAGTCAGCTAACCACTTTTAACGTACTTGTATTCCGACTAACAATTTTATAATTGTCGAAAGTTTTTAGGGGTTAAATCAAGTATTAAATAATATTACAATTTGATTTACATAACATTTATTATCTTGCATTATTTAATGCGAGTGCAGTTTTGATTGATTTTTTATCTTAGCTTCTGTGGGTTAGGAACATAGACCTTATACGAATTTGTTGTTTAAACCTTTTTTTTTTAAGGTGAACCTTGCGATAATTATTAACTCAGTTCAAAATTCTATGTCCATGAAGTAGTAATGTTGCCCTATTAAATTTTAAATAAAATAATTTTGTCGGCAATCTATCGTAACCTACAAATTGCTTCTCAAAATGTCGGCATATATTCAACAAGTACGCGAAAAGTGTACATCTTCGTTTAATTGCATACTCGCATACTTCACTTGCTATTCGGACAGCACTTGAGACGTCACTTCCAGGGACAGGTACGCACAAGTATGTACTTCAGGCGAATTCCGACACAGCCCGTGCCTCGACAACTCCTTTACCCCGCCACTCTGGAGCGTTCTTTTCCCCTTCCACTGATGCGTCACCAGCTGTTACATTCTCCCTCTCCACAGCGGCAGGAGGCGCTAGCACGCACAGAGCGCGGCACTCACCAGCCTCCTGGGAAGAGCAGGCAAGCAGAAACGATTTTTTTTATGTAAATACAAGCCATTCGAAATTGTAAGCGGTGACGTTATCTTTCTATTTATTCGTTTTATTAATCAAGCATAAATCTAGGTTCTGACAGTCTACTAAACATAAAGACATAATAGGATTGAGTGTGTAAACTGTACAAAAGTTGTCGATATTCGGCCTTTTTGTCACTGAATTGTGCACTAGATTTATGCTTTTTTTTTTTAATTCCACATTGGTGATGTAAATAAACCTTTCTAATTCATTACAAAAAAAGTGACTTGGAAAACAATTATAGTGCGCGAATATGGCACGTATCTCTATGCGCACTTATATGAGTACCTACATGTTTACTAGGAAGTCCCCTTAAGCACACGCGTGCACGCGCATTGTCGGCGCCAACTGACGGCCGGCCGAGATGCACCCCTCCTCGCCCGCCAACCTCACGCACCGTCAATGCGAGCTGAATAATTGAGCTCTCCATCACGGAAGGTCGGCCACATACCGCTGCCGGGCGGAGCCAGACGTGCCCCCGTATGCCCTTCGACGGGTGTACACTCTCACCAATCTTCCCTTCATATGACCCGCTGCCATGCCCTCGCCCCACACCTTGTGGTTTCCGGACACAACACCGCGACACGCGCCGGCGGCTACTGGGGATATCAAGGCTCACGTCTGCCGGCATTGTTTCTCCCCTCTCTTCTGGCCGAGAAGCGCGGGAGCTATAAGGGTTACACTGGCACGCGATACAAGAGCGCTATCGCCGCTACGCGCACGGCTCTGAACAGGCGTGCATTCGTCTCGTAGTGCTGCTTGTACCTATGGCACGTTCATCGGTGATCATATAATTTCACTGATGAAGTCTGTAGCGAAGTTCGATACGCTGTTAGAAGTAAAGTGAACACTTGAAGCCCTGGTTACTTTTTCCATTCAGCCAGTTTTTTTATATTTTTAACTACCTTTTTTTAATCAATTTTGCCACGTAAGTAATAATTACAGTGCGTGTATTCCACAACGCTTGGAAGTTAACGCATTAGACGAAGATAAAATATATTTATTGATTTTATTCCTAATGAGAGAGCTTTCAAAAGTGTCCACTTTACCGTGAATAGCCTATATCGTAGTTGACTCGTGTCCGGATAGTATGTTTTAAGATAAGGCAGTTCGAAGAAGCCGTTTTTAACTATATTGGAGGACTCGGAAAGAATATATACAGAATACGTGGTAACTATTAAAGTAGGCCTACCATCCCTTCCTCGTCTAAGCCATAGACTAGAGATGAGGTGAACCGATCTCGCTGGCTGCGCACAACCAATCTCCGTGACCCAACATTGAACTGCTTTTCTGCTAACACGGCTAGCAAAAATGGTGTGGATTGGGTTTAAGGTTAAAACACTTTTTAGTAAACTAATGTTTTTGAGATGTTTTTAGACTTCCTCTAACCAATTTGTAATGCGTTTTGATTAAATTAAAATTGGTAAAAGTAATCTATACAAATAAATAAAAGTGTCTGTCAGTGATTTTCGAATTTTCCACTGTTAATTATTTTTTTTCATATAGGATAATTGATTATTAAACCATATCTAACATCAAATGTCTGTCTGCCCGACCGGATTTAACTCAAAAACTACTGAACATATTGACATGAAATTCACACAGTCTATAGATAATAACACCCGGACTAACTTAGTCTTTGTTTCATAGAGATCTCAAACGGTTCTGAAAATATTATGATGGTGATCAGAGATGCACATAGGTACTGGATTAAACTTTTCTTAGGATTACTGCATAATAAAAGCATTGTTAAAAAAAATTCGGTCATTTGTCCTTTCATTTTTGTCCATGGGCTGTCCTCCTTTCCTTCCCAAGAGCCGTAGTGGCCCAGTGGTTAGAGCTATTCCAAGTGGGGTAGTAGTGGCTTAGTGGATAGAAATATATCAAGCGGGCCGCAGTGGCTCAGTGGATAGAGCGATCCCAAGGGGGGGGGGGGGGGGGCCGCAGTGACCCAGTGGCTAGAGCGATTCCAAGTGGGGCCTTAGAGGATCAGTGCATAGAGTGACTCCAAGGGGGCCGCAGTGGCTTAGTGGTTGTAGCCATATCAAGTGGGGCCGCTGTGGCCCAGTCGCTAGGTATATAGGTATCTACTTCATTAACACCATAAAACATGTGCGAAGCGATGGCAGGGTGTAATTTAATAAATCCATTAAACCTGAAATAAGCAATATTACTATTTTAAACATAAAACCATAGTGAAACGATGGCGGGCTTTATTTTAACAACTTCATAAAACCTAAACGAAGCGAAATTTCTATTTGAAAAATTAGAAAACAAGTCCTAAATTTCATGCGAACGAAGTCGCACAGGTCAGCTAGTTTATTAATACAATGGTGCTTGTCATTTAAGAATTGAGATATAAAAAACACGTTCATCACTGTTGATCATGTGACATTTACAGTTGTGTTCCTTTGGGGTAGGTCAATATTGGGTACATGCGCAGAAGACGAATAAGCGGTCTACCTCATCTTTAGTCTATGGTCCGAGGTATAATGTATTTCCGTAGATAAGCATGCTAGGGGCACGTTTAATAGTTTCGTAAAAAATAAACAGGATTTCAAATACTCTGCAGCACAGTTTAAGCGCGAGGCAGGCGGACCCTTATGGCTCCCACCTGACATTAAGTTTGTTTTTTTTTTTTTTTTTCACGAAACTTCTGTGTGTTTGTACAATGTGCTGATATACGAAAAGAACACAGACACACACTTCATACGAGGGATGTGAAATACTTCAACACGTCACGCACATTAAAAACACCAATTCAGAGTATTCAAAAATAGGCTAAGAACACCTTCTTCAAAACGATGTATGTCAAAATATACGCGTCAGATTCATACAAGTCTACTGAAGTGCCCTGCATTGAAGCTCACTACAGACTTTCCACCAATGAAATAATAAGGTCGCCGCTCAAAGTGCCGAGGTTACTCGCAGCACGAGAACACTGTGCGCCAGTTGAGAGCCTCGCGCTTAGTGGCGATGACGCACTTGATGCGCGTGGTAGTGTCGTCCTTATCCTCCCCTCGCTTCTTCGCCTCAAACACGGAGAAAACTGCAGGTAGGCGGAAACCTTGAAGTTAGCTGCATCTCGCCGAACGGTACGCGCGTCAGTAAAACATTTGATCTGAAAATAAAAAAAATTTGCTCCGTTTTTTCGAAAGATGCCTGTTGTCGAACAGCATTTGAGGCATGTAAGCCTACACGTGTATACAAGTAAAGGCGCCGAGTAAGGGGAGAAATTGCAAGGAGGTAGTACCCTCCCCCCCCCTCCCAACACCAACCAACCGCAATTTTCCAACCAGCAAGGGACGTCGCTCCACTGGGTTGATAATAGACTGTCGCAACTTAAGTTTGTAAAAATATTAAATAAAAAAAAGACCTGATTAAATTAGTTTGCTGTTTTAAGACTTATTGTCGTGCAGTCGAACTAGGTTCGTTTATCGATTGCAATTATGGTGTTTCAATTTTTGTGCGTATATTTTTATCTAAAACTTAAATAACTAATGTCACATGTAAAACGTAGACATAATATTTTTCAGTTACGTATGTACATCTCAAACTATGCGAGAAGATTGCAGAACCCTCTCAAAAAGTTACCGCTGTAGATAATTTTGCACGAAGTCTATAAAAACTTGGCATATATATCTGGTAACTCAGGAAATGTATTGAGATAGTATCAGTGTGTCTTGTCTTGTATTTAGAAATTTTTTGTTAACAACCAAATAATTTTTTCAGCGTTCTATTATAAAGAAATATTCATAAATTGCATTACCTTTACAAGCAATATTTTCAAACGGTGTTTTCTTAAATACTTGTAGCTCATGGTGTTCAAAACCTTGGTCTACATGATAACCAGTGGTTCAGTAGTGCATAATAGCACGAACAAAGATACAACACATAGTACGAGAGACAAGATTAAAATGAACGTGAATATGCTCACAAGAAGTTTGAAACTTCTTATGCCCCTCCCCTCCGCACCCTCCCCCGCCAACCACCTACACTTCCTCAGGAAACGGTCGGTGCATATCTATACGAGTGTAATGTTTTTTTGCAAGTGTATATTTGTTCAGAGTGGACATTTTTAATATAGAAGTTTGCCCAGAACGGACACGCAACAAGACGTTATCTTTATTAGTAGTCAAAAAACTGATGCTCTCAGCACACTGTTCACCCCCACAATCTACAGCGGACCCGAGTCTGAATTTCTGCACAAGAGAAATGCGATGAAAGTTGTCGATCGCCCGTGGTTTTTCTCGAGGTATTTTATTTTCCCTTACAACTGCATTCCGTCGTTACTCCAATGATAACGGGCACCTGCGGATCCTAGCATTGGAAGCCAATAAGTTTATTCATCGGGTGTTAGGCGGCTTGCACAAATAAAAACTTAAGCTGCAAGCAGTACACTTAAGTGTTAAATTGCAGACTCACGAAAATTTACTATACGCAGCAGCAACGCAATTGCTTTGGTTTGGCCAATAGAAACACATCTTAAATTGCCGTTTTTAGAATTCGGAATGTGTTTATTATCGCAGAGTTCATCTTTCTTATCACAATATAAATGTGACTTACGCTATTTATAATAAGCATACCATTTTACAAGGCAGCATGAACTAGGTTTGAAGGTTTAAACTGCATTAAGCGTGATTGTGAAGTGAATGCATTTATCCGTACTATTTGTTTTAACAATCCTAATTTTACTAATTAAAATAAAAAATAAAAGGAGGTTGGGGGGGGGGGTTGAAGTTATATAATTTAGATAAAGACATGTAATAAATATATATTCCCATTAAAAATTCACGGTGGCTTGGTAATTCGATTGATACAGTAACTGTTTGGAACCAGGATAATATGGTTCAAATCTTGGAAATCGCGAATATTCTTTTACTTTTTTTTATTACGTTAACTTGTACAATAAAACAGTAACTATCGGAAATATTTATTCCACGTAATGCTTTGGTTAAATGAAATAAAATAATATTCAACCCGAGGCACGAAGTTGGCTGTCACTTACTCGATCAGTGAAACTTTCACTGAAACAACCAGCGGTTTTCTACCGTTTCTAAGCGGGGCTATTTTCACTGATTCGTGTGGTTGAATTTCACTGCGAATCAGTGGTTTCCCACTGATTTGAATTAAGAGTATGCGGTTCCCGCCTGAGGTAGGGTCATGTTTGGATGAGAGAGGGCTGGCGTTAATCGGAGCCCTGCCTGAGGAACAGACCTGTCGCTCACGCACGGACAAAATCATTCGAAATTTACGTTTATCAGATCTCCCCGGAACTTGACGTCACGCCATGCCATTCCCCACCTCTCATATCGTTCCAAGATAAGGAAGGATCGCTGAGAAAAAATATGTTTGTACGAACCAAATTTTTGAACCGGTAACACATCTAAACTGTTAATTTGGAACAGCAATCAGTTTGGTTGTAAGAACCATCTATAATCTCTTCGCGGTTCCTCCACTCTTTTTTAATCAAACCTTTGAAAAATCACCCCGTATATGACGTATTTAGTTATTTCCTAAATATGTCATGTATCACAAGCGTCTTATACCTCTGTTAACATGAAAGTATCTTATATTTCGTTAAATTGAAGTTTTGCCTGTACTTTAATTATAAATTATATCTCATTTATAATACATATATAAATACAAGAAGTGAGAAAACATATGGATTGGTAATGCCTACTAAGAAATAGTTCTTATGCAAAATATTATTACAACTGAGAGCGCACAAATTCGGTGCGAAGTCCTTTGGTATAATTTTCTAGAAAAGTGTAAAATAACCACGAATTGATTATAAATATTGTTAATGTAGATATTAACTGTAACAAAACTGTTTGTTGTCTTGTCTGTGATTGCAGCTGCAACTAAAGGCCGTTCACGGTAAAGTGAGCACTTTTGAAGCCCTAGTTACTTTTTTCTTTCAACCAATTTATATCATTCCTCCACTTGTTAATCTAAACCCTGCCATGTGAGTAATACACACAGCGTATACATTCATAATACCCAAAACCAAATGTCCGAGGCCACAATGAAATGTATTTATTGGTAATTATGTCTGATGAAACAAGCTTCAAAAAGTGCTCACTTTACCGTGAACGGCCTATATGAAGATAGATCTTACAGCAAATCACTCTGTTCCTCCCACAACACACACAGTTATTTCGACAGAATAACTTCAGCAATATCTGGATTGCTCCCGCAATAAAAAAGTACTGTAATAACTAGCAACATTTTGTTGCTGGCGCGGAAATTTTGTTGCTGCTACTATGTTGGCACTTCCCTCACTATTTTTTTTTCCAGTGAACTGAAATGACGACGAAGGGACCTAGTTAATAGGATGCAGCGGGGGAAATGACGGTCGGGAGGGAATCGTGAAACGTGGTACGAACGGCCGCAGTTGAGCGCGTCATGGTAGACGTCGGACATGAGCGAGAGTCCACGTTCCGTACGGCATTGCACCGGCAAACAAACTGCCAACCCCCCCCCCCCCCCCCCGCCCATCCTCACACATCCAGAAACCGTGGCAGGTGTAGCATCGTGCTCCTGCAAACACGGCGACGAAGAGCTTTCTAATGTGTCGAGTTTTTTAATCTAAAGACTGTTCACGATAAAGTGTGCACTTTCGAAATCAGCCTTATAAAAAAGTCACCGCTCCTACATGCATATATTTTTATGGGCGCCCTCAGTGACATGTTCACAACTAAGGGAAAGAAGTTTTCATATAACTACGTCGAATAAAGAGTGTTAAGTAACCATTTATAAAGACTTAAATTATTTATTTCGCTTTCTGTTTTTTTTTTTATGCATCGAAGTGTAAAAATGAGCAGATTTGTTAAGTATTTACTTTCTTAATAATTTCACAGTTTCATTTGACCGACGCATGAATGAAGTGATGAGGCCCATGGCAATGTTAATTTTAGACAACACGGAAGAATACGCAACGTGCATACAAGTAGACCTTAAGCAGGGCTTTCAAAAGTGCTCATTCTATCGCGAATAGCTTATAGTAGTCGCGGTTTTCATCGCACGACATACCCGACTCCTCAGGGAGACACTGAGCCAACTAGAACCTTCAGTCGCCACGCCAAAGACAATAGACGCTGGTTTTCAACGTTTGCGAGAGACTATTAAATACAATTTTCGTACTCATTGCTTACCGGATATTTATGCGCATGCATGTTGGTTATATAATAACGTAAATATATAGTCTATTCGCGGTTTCTTCGCACTTTTTTGAATCAAACCTTTGAAAAATCACCCCATGTATCACGTGTTTAGTTATTTCCTAAATATGCCATGTATCATGAGCGTTTTATCGTTAACATAAAAGTATCTTATTTTTCGTTAAGTTGAAGTTTAACCTATATTTTATTTGTAAATCATAATACTTCGTATATAATAAATATGAATAAAAACAGTGAGAAAACACGTGAGTCGGTAAAAAAAAAAAAAAAAAAAAAAAAAGTTCTCATGCAAAATATTATTACAACTGGGTGCGCAAGAATTTGGTGCGTTGCCCTTTGGTTTCATTTTCTAGACTTAGTTAAGCTTAGTTTGCACGAGGCGAAGGGATATCCTGGAAGTAGAACTTTAGAAGGGCTTCAGAAAAGTGTGAAGTAACCACGAATGGGTTATATACTTTATCGCCATTAGGCACAAGGCTCGTGTTGTAACTATGAAGCTTAGGGAAACGCTTAATTTTGTTAAGAAGTTAAGTGGTGCCGAGTTCCGGGAGAGTGCAGCTGAAAAACAGAATTATGGTTTTGAAGTATTAGAAAAAAGTGACGAGAATTAAAGTTATGCTTGCCCAGGACACCAGTCACCTGAGCTCAGGGCCTGACGAGGCGCAAGTGCATACGGCGCTCGAACTACGTTGTAATGCATGCGAAACAAACCTTTCTCATAAAAATTTGATCAAAGTGATTTTAATAACTCTATCTACGAAAAGAACACGCCAACTTCAGGCGGCTTAAGAACACAACTTTTTTTTTTTAGATATCGCGTATTTGAAACCCTGCAGCAGAAGCTGCGCCCAAATGCTGTTTCTGAAGCCATATAGACCTGAAGCCTGCTGAACAAGGGTGGATGACAGATTTCGAATTCGCCTCAGACTTTCCAACAGTGGAACACTTTAATCTCGTAATTGCAAGCCGCGCGGCGAAAAGACACGAGGTCGCAATGACGTCACGGCGAGACACACGCCTCGCACCAAGGCGAACCCTGCAGGCTCTATAATCCATTCACGATTACTTCAACCTTTCTTGCTAATGTTCTACTTCCAGGATATTCCTCCGCCTCGTGAAAACTAAGTTTAACAAGTCTGGAGAATTACACCAGAGGGACAACGCACCACATTCGTGCGCACTCAGTTGTGATGATATTTTGTACAAGAACTGTTTCTCACTAGGCGTTCGCAACATACCTATTTTCTCCCTGTTTTTAATTATAATTTATAGATATTAATATCATAACATTTCAATTTAACACGAAAAAAAGTGACTTTTATGAACACAAGTACAAAACGCTTGTGATACAGGGCGTATTTAGGAAATAACTAAACACGTCATACATGGGGAGATTTTTCAAAGGTTTGATTAAGAAAGGCTGAAGAAACTGTGAATGGACAATAACCAACATTTCCGCGTGTAAGAAACGTGGTGGACGTTGTCGCTCTATATTGGGTTTTCTCGGGGTACTCCAGTTCATCTCGCCATTTAATTCCGTCGCTGGTCCGTCTTCACCTCACTTCACCCCATCTCAGCTAAAGACCTCAGCTCTTTACCCCCTGCACTCTCACACCCAGCTAAAGGCTTTGCGATTAGAGGCGATATCGCATTGGAAGCGTCGGCCATCGTTGACCGTAGCATTTCATTGATAATGCACTTGTGTAAAATTAGCATTGCCATGGGCCTCGTCGCTTTATTCATGCGTCGGTCAAGCGAAACTGTGAAATTATTAGGAAAGTAAATATTTCGCAAATATAGTTATCTTTACACGGAAAGGGAAAGAAATAATTTCAGTTATTACAAACGGTTATCCAGCACTTTTATTCGACGTTACGGCATGGAACTAATTTTCCTCCATCGTTACCAAATTTACTGCACATATTGTTACTTTGTGCACATGTTAAAATATATGCAGGTAGGAGCAGACACATTTTTATAAGATTGATTTCAAAAGTGCTCACTTTGTCGCGAACAGCCTTTACCGACCCGGGGTTGATGTGTGAAAAAACGTGAAAGAAAATTATTTAATTTAAGGGAAATGTGGTAAAACCATCTTAGAACTATTTAAGAATTTTCCTCCTGAAAAATTTAGCATTGTCGAATAAGTAAGTAGGTAGCTCACAGGCTGACGCGTCAAAAATTATATTAAAAATTCCCTGAAATATATTTTTTTCCTTTCAGCACTATCTCATCATTGCGTTTTACTTAATTTCACATATTCATTCACTTGATACTTTTCAATGAATCGCAGCCATTTACTGAATATTTGAACACGAGTTCAGGCAGACTGAAAAAAAGAAAAAAATTCAGTGGCAATATGAAAAAAAAAAATCAATATATAAATAACCTAATAACCGTTGTGTAACCAGTTTTTAGGGTAGCATTAACTAAACTTCTGTTTCTAAATTTATTACAACTTTAGTTGCTGCAGAGACGATTCAAATGCTGATGATGCTTTGTTGAAGGAACAATTTTATCTGTACGTAGCAGGAATATTGCTGTCTGCTACAACCACATCAAGTTATACCGAAATATTTATATCTACATTTAACAGTATTGAAGATGGTATTAACATTCTACGTTATTACTTACTGTTTTTCAGTTGTTAAAACATTTTCTCCAAAAAATTTTCTTCACGGCGAAGCCTTTGGAAATCAATTGATTCTGTTATCCATATGTGCGAACACCATATAGCTGACACTCAGAAATCTTGCTGTATCACACTAGAGCAAGCATAGTTGATCATATTCAGATACACTGAAGGAAAGAATAAGGAGTTATCGTATGCCGTACAAAGACAAATGGTCAAAGCGAAAGGGATTTAACATACCACTGAAGCCCTGCTTCAAGTCTGACACGCGTGTCAATCAACAAACTCAAGCAATTTTATGCGAGTACTTCTGTCCTGCCGAAAAACCTGTCCTGCCTGAACGATTTATTTTTCGTCCTGCCAGCTGGTGAAATGTGTGATGTTTACAACTTCCTGGAGTACGATTCAATGTTGCTATTATGGGGTTGGTGTGTTTACAGAACTTCATGACGTTAATGAACTTAATTAGTAAGTCTGCTTGGTTATTTGCCACGTCTGTATTTGGTAGCCCAGATTAATCAACTGTTATTTTGTTTGAAGAGGGGTTACTATTTGAAGAAGCAAAATATTTGCTGCAGTAAAAGGTACTTTGTTTTTTTTTCACCCCCCCCCCCTTTTTTTTTCCCCACACGCCCCCCCTGGGGTGACGCACGTCTGAACGCTCCCAAGCGCTGAGCTACACTGAAGAGAGGCGCGCGGCGTTCCTGGCGTGGCTGAGCGCTGTCTGGTGGCTACTACTGGCAACGAGTTTAGCCTCGTACATTCTGGCACCTTCCATACGCCTCTCCGCTATTCTCGCCGCCTCCTTAAGCTTCCCGAGCAGCGTTTTCGCGTATAAATGATCGTCCCCACCCCGAGCAAGTGTGCAGTGTTCGTCATAGAGATGCGCGGGCTAGCCGACGATAGATCATGTGTACACCACTTCGTACTTCGGGGCTCCGGATGCTAGACGCAATTTCGCGTAATATGAGTACTACTCAAGTTAAGTATTGCAATGAACGTAGTTGTTATGCCAGGGGTAGAGGGTAGAGTTTACTTTTTTGGTAGTGTTTTTTTAACGATTTTTGTAGGAAAGTGTTTCTTCACTGTTTTGATTGTGTGAATTTTCAATATGGTATTTTATGGCAATGTTTGTAAGAGGTGGATTCTTCCTTTTTTTTTTTTTTTTTTTGCATGCTGTAGGAATGTTTTTCTAGTTTACGAGTTGCTGAAAGGAATTATAATGCCAAGGATTTTAGTAGATATTTTATGGCATGCCTTTATGCTCATGGTTAAGTGTAATGAGAGATTTTTGCTCCTTGCCAATGGTATTCTTGAAATTAGTATTCCATGTTAAACTGTTAGTGAATCATCAGGCGTACTTTATTTTTAAAATTGTATTGGTGCTTGCTTTACACAGGGAGTCATGTCATCTTTTTTTAATGGGATTTCACAAGTGTTTATTCAGGTTGGGTGATTCCTCAGAATATATTAATATTGTTGTTTTTCTGTTTGGCAATTTATATGTTTCAAATCAAGTTGCAAAATAGTAGTAGTTTGTGGTAATGTTATAGACGGGCTTCAATATATTTGTATTGATTTTGGAATTTTTATGTCAATGCTTTCTTGATTTTTTTTATGGTATGCGTCCTTCCCCTTGCCTCTCTTTAACCCTGCTACGCCCTAGAGGAGCGTAACACCATGGCGGAAAATGAGATCCAGGGCAGATGTGGTTTCCGAATGCAAGAACGTAATAATTGTTAACCATTGTTAACAAAAGAGTTGTGTTTCTGACAAAGTGTTGACGGAATTTTACTGAAACCACAACGCCTAAGCCGGTGAAAAGCCATAGTAAAGAAATTATCACACTTTCTCTGCTAATCAAATAATACTCTTTCATCGGAAGGATTAAAACAGTGATGCATTTCAATGGATATGTTTCCCTGATTTATAGGTGAATAACTCTGATTCACAGTGAATACCAGAGTCTGGTCACTCATTCACCAGTCGGCAGCAGCTTGGCGGTTACATTCACGAAAAGCATTTCAGTGATTGAAATCGCCGATTCAGATCAGTAAGGCAAGGCAAGCCCTGCCGAGGCCCACGGAGGGTGCGCGAGGTGCGAAAGAAATGGGGGGTGATGGGGAAACGGTTGGAGTTCCAATACGGCAGGAATACTCCGTGAATTGGCGAGGAGCAAACCTCGCCTCTTCCCTTCACAACAGGGAGGATCGTAGCGAGGCGACCTCCATCTCGGCGCACAATGCATCATCTCCGGGTGAAGTGGAGTGATAAATAACTCGCGGTCGGTTCTCCGACTCCGGAGCGGATAGCGACGACCTCGACTGCTTGCGTGGCGTTCAGGGAATTGTAAAGAAATGAAAAATGGAGACATTTGCAAATGGAATGAAGATACCTTTGTACAGCCGGCCATACCCGGCATCCCCGCGTGATGTGAATTCAGGAACACACTTCCCCAATGCGTCCGACGGCTCACTTAACAACGATATTAAACTTGGATCTGCGACACTTGAGTCGCAATGCACTCTAAACCTGAATCAGTGATTACAGTCAATACAATTATTATCACTGAAACTTGAGTTCGCGGTAAAGTGAGCACTTTTGAAATCAACCTTTGAAATATGTCACTGTCCAAACCTGTGCATATTTTTTACTGGCACAGTTTAGTACAAACTATTGCATCAATATTACTTCTAATATGTATAATAATAATAATGATTAATAAACGTAATATTAATTTAACCAACAATATAATAGGAGAAATATTATTATTAAGATTTCTAATAAGGAAAAGAGGAATTTCACCATTTAATTTTTGGATGCCAAAAATGCCTGTTAGTTTTAATAATACTGGGCGCGTTGGCAGTGACTGCCAACGCGCCCAGTAAAGTTGGCAGCGACGGAGAGATTGTAGTTCCATGTGTTAACGTTAAATTTCAAGTGTTAAGTAAATATTTGTGAATACTGAAATATTTTATTTTACTTGTGGTTTTTTTAATTTCATATAAGTGTCAGAATAGAAACATTCGTAGAATATTTGCTTTTTAAAACCATTACAATTTCCGTTGACCGACGCACGAATAAAGTGACCAGCCTCATCGTAACGTTAGTTTTACATATGGTAGAAGAATACATAAATGTGCATACAAGTAGATTTTAAGCAAGACTTTCAAAAGTGCTCATTTCACCGTGAACAGCCTATAATTAGTTGTTTTCAGTAGGCAAATCAGAGGATTGCACGGAAGTTTTATTGCCAGCCCAGTGTAATTTACTAGGAATCAGATAATACCACCGACTAAGGTAATCAACAGAATTCTACTGGCTCCAGTGGAGCAGTTTCAACAGATCTTCAGTCAGATTCACGGATTTGCAGCCGTTTCTACTATTTAGAATTTAGCGTGTGCAAATTTGGTTATGTTGCATTTCCTGAATGGAAAATTATAGCGAAATTTTCCAACAGTCAAAGACTTGGAGAAGACGAATTTACTCTAAATAATTAGTAATGACTGGTTTACCAAAGAAATTGAGCGACTGAAATCAGCAGAAAGCATTCAATGTTAAAAGCGGCCCAATTTCCAACGACTGGATACAGTTTTCACTTCTTCGGATTTAGAATGCGTATCATATCTAACAGTTCAGCAAATATTGGGCTCGGGTGTCAAAGATGGCGACACCGAGAATAGTTATTAAACCGTCACATTTACTCACTAGGTACTGGACGGCCAGTGAAGTGTACAAGGGGCTTGAAGAGATTATCGACCTCATTACTGATGGGTTTATTAACTTGGTATGTTTCAGGGACCCCACAGTAAAATCTACAGTAAGCTACGTAGTATATTTCGAGAGTTATATTCCTGCTTCGTGTAAAGGGCTCTATCATATTTTCGTAAAATATCATTGAGACATCTCCAGTTTCTTTTCAAAAACATGTTTAAATTAAATTATTTACTCTTCTTACCCTACAGCCAAGATATTCACGTATGTCATCGTTGAAGGAGCGAACAGACACTGGGAGTTTAACAGATATTATAACTAATATTAGTATATGCTGCAACTCTCTGACATTACTTTATTCACTAAGCAAACAAAAGGTAAAAAACAAAGATGTGGAAATTAAAAAGAACTATTACTGTAGTTCGTGTACTTCTTTATTCCAGGATGAAATACATGTTCCAAAGTTGCTAGCGTTCCACGTGACTTGAAGGCAAAATGAGAGCTATACTCGCATTGCATCTCATTTCTCTTTCGAAGTTCTTCTCCAACTGAAAGAGAGGTCACAAGCCGAATTTCCATTTGAACAGCGACTGGGGGTTGAACATATCACTCCTCCACAGGAAAAAAAAAAAAAAAAAAAAACACGACTGGAAGGATGTAAACGAGAAGTTATAAATTACTGTAGCAAAGATCTACAACGGAATGCCTGTCCAAAAAAGAAAACTACAGTATCGCTACGAAAATAAAGGTATATTTTCTTCACATTTAGGGAGGCTGGTCGCTGGAAAATGCATTATTATATATGTGTACGAAATACTGTTCAAAATATATACATTTCTTACAAGTACTATCTCAACGCATAACAAATTTTAACACGACATATTTTTTACACAATACCCTGCCAGAATTACAATTTTAGTGTTTTTGTGACGCACTAATAAAAAAACTCACCAAAATTAGACAATTCAAAGTGAAATGAGTTACTTCAAGGAATCTTTAAAATCACACTATGAAATGATTCCGCAATTTTTTATTTGTGGCAATCTTTGCTCTTAACATCGAGGTCTTGAGCACCGGAATGAAAGGGCGGGGGAAATGGAACAACCCCGAAAAACCCGTCGACCAGCGGCATCGTCCGGCACGATTCCCACATGCGAAAACCCGCGGGGAATCAAAACCCGGTTTGCCTAGGTGTGAGGCGAGTAGTCTAACCTCTAAACCACAGCGGCCCCATTATGACATGCCATGATACAAACACTATGCGGTATAAAAATGTTTTGATGCGAGGAAAGAGTACTTATAAGTGATGTCTAAACGTTGAACGGTGTTTCGTACAATTTAAAAAAAAATTATTAATATTTTGGTGGCCAGTGCCCTTAAGAGTGGGATGGAGCTGCGTGTCCAAGGTCAAGACGCGAGGGAGCGATACGGGCGACACAAACACGCACGCCTAGTGCCTTCATAGCTCCTACGCGCAAGGCGTGCAATGTTTCCGTCGTGACGCTGTACTGTGTAAATTAGATCTGTAACCGTGGGGCTTAATTACACGCTATGAAAGCTCACATATTAAACTACACCCGTATATTTGTACTTTTCTCTTGCCTCTTAAGGAAACTGCATAGGCAAACTTTAAAAATGCGATATTTGGCCATTTTCACGATTTTTTTTCTCCAAGAATGCAATTAATATTACAAAAGTAATATATATATATGTATGTATATATATATATGGGCATAGATAATTCTTTTTTTTATTTATTTTTGACAAAAAGTCTTATTTGCAGAACATTTATTTACCAAGATACGCGTATTCGCGCAAACAACTATTTCGTAGAAAACGTTTCAGCCTATCTTCCTCTTAAAGGGAAGGAGACTACCTTAGAAACACTAACTTACCGTGCGCAGCACAAGAGCAGATATGTGATCATTTAGCCACTCTTTCAACTTACGTGCACATTAATTTTTTGTGCAACGCGAATTCTTTCTTGTGGCGAAGCAATAACTTCTTATCGAAACACGATACTGGCCGGTAGCCAAAGACATGTGCCAGGAAATAATTTTCGTGATGTATATATTTTTTTCTCCCCATTTCTGCAGCTCACTCAAACTTTACATTATTCGCACCACTTTGTGGACTTGCATGATTTCGCGTGCGAGATAAGCGATTTTCAACTCCTGACTTTTTTGATATGCAGAGGATGAACTTCTAAGAATTAGATAAAACACGTTCAATCGTCTCGATCTAATAAACAATGTACGTTATTTAACCTTAAACGAAAACTGTTAAGTCTGTCTTTTTGAGCCACTCTTAATATTAACCAGTGGTTTCAACCATTCGGTTTCAGATAAATTAGGTACTTACTAAAGTAATTACAAGAGCCTCGCAGTTTTGGCAGGACAGTGATCATTAGTTTGGTTTAACGACCAGTCTGTCTGCCTACTAAGCCGGCAGCCGCGAAATTTCAAATGGGGAATCAATCTTTAAAGACAGTACCTCTCATTGCGTCACTTTTAAAGATAACTATTTGAAACAAAAAAATTGACGCGACTTTCTCACGAAATATTGCTATTTAAAATTATTAAGAAATATATATATATATCGTTTTTAGTTTTTTGTTATATGTAAATTTCAATAATACATTTTTTAAATGCATTAAACGAAGTAACAAACAAGCTTTTTTTAACATAGCAACAGTAAGAAATTATTCGCAAATTCACTATAGGAGTGATATGAGTGTATACGTAGAGCGAGAAAACGCGAATGGCAAAGTTATCTCCTATACATTCATACTGGCGTTCCTTCGTTTGCTCAGGAGTCAGTCAAATGCGTCGGAAACTTCCCACCACACCTTTGTATAGCAGCGGCGCTAAACATTCCATATTTGTAGCCAGATGTGTGGTATTATTTCCACACGATGTATGGGTTAAATTCCAATTCTGTTTCGTAAGTTACAGAAATATTTTTTACAGCGAATATTCCTTGAGAGATTTCACGTAGAATACTTTTCGTACGAAATAGATATATTTAAAACTGGCGCAATGAGGAATAATTTGGTTTAACATTGAGTCCCCACTTGAAGTTCGCGGCTGCCGGCTTGGTAGGCAGGACCGTTCATATTCACCGACTGGTGACCTTTTCAGACTGACGGGCTTTTATGCGATGTTGTTGTAGCGACACTGTATGAATAAAAATAGATGTGTATTCATTGCATGGCCATTTGATTTATTTTTATACGCGAGCAAAATAATCAGGACCACCTGTTTTTCGCGAAAATATTCCACGACCAGTTGAACTCCAACACGTCAGTCACCAATATCGCGGTTGGATGACGCGTAGTGTCAGGGGTGAAGAGATTTGGACGGCTCTTAACATCGAGGTTTTGAGAGCCGATGATGGTGATTGAGGTGAATATGGAGCAGCGCCGGAATGAAAGGGCGGGGGAAACGGGAGATCCCCGAGAAAACCCACCGACCAACGGTATCGTCCGGCACGATTCCCACACGCGAAAATCCGGAGTGACCCTGCCAGGGATTGAACCCGGATCGTCTTGGTGGGAGGCGAGCAGAATAACCGCTCAGACACCGTGGCCCCTCTCAGTGCCAAGATAAGTTTATTCTAATTGATCAGTCGTTTAGAAAACGTCGTCTCGCACAGACACGAGGCCAGTAACCAAAGGAAATTTATAAGTTTGCACGTAAGAATTGTAAGTCTAGCTTGAGTATAAATCCTTTCGCGATAAGCAGGCGGCCCTACGCATAGTTAATGGAACTCTGAAGTTTGAAGCTGGCAGCATCTACACAAACCCAAGCACACTTGTTCTTTTGTTCCATTTAATTACATTTGAGAGAGTTTTATTAGAGTATTTTTCCCTCTAGCCTATCTGTGATACATCGCTAACGCTGTTACACACCCGTCCCAGAAGTGCAGACTTAATACGAGATCATCTTACATCGCCTGCGAACCACTCTCTCACTTCCCCGGGGATGACAAATTACGAGTACAGGTGGTAGTTTTCCATGGAAATTTCCCAGAATTTTACTTCCCAACGTACTGTGTACACATTTGCAGCTTTTACGTGTTTTTTTGGCTGCCATATGCGAGAAGAAAATTTCCGTCGTTTGACTGCACCAATGAAAGTTTGGTAGCACTTAATGGTGACGATCTGCGACTCGTCAGTGAACCACGGAGCGACATCGAGAAATTGTCTTGCAATCGTAACACTAACACTTCGAGCACTAAGCCCGAGTGTAGCCCGGGATACTATATATAAAAATTATCTGCACAAAACTTGTCAGAATATAGTGTCACTGTTTTTCAAGTGTTACGGAGAAACACTACATAATATCAAAAGTAAATTTCGTGATTAAAATTAACCGTTTTTGCATAATTACTGAAATGAACATTTTATACTGTATATCATGTGATAAATTAAAGGCTGTTTACGATCAAGTAAGCACTTTTGAAATTAACCTTAGAAAAATGTCACGGTCCCTGCTTTCGTATGTTTTGATGGGCGCCCCGAGTGGCATTCGCCCAGTAAAATTGGTAATGATGGATGGGAAGTAGTTCGATACCTTAACGTAGAATAAAAAGTGTTCGGTAATCATTTGTGATAACTTCAATTATTTTTTTCGCTCTGTGTTTTTTCTAATACATCGAAATGTAAAAACGAGCAGTTTTATGAAATAATTACTTTCCTAATAATTTGACAGTTTCATTTAAACGACGGATGAATAATGTGGTGAGGTTCATGGCAATGTTAATTTTATATATGGTGGAAGAATACACAAATTACATACAAGTAGATCATTGTCAGGGCTTTAAAAAGTGCTCATTTTACCGTGAACAGCCTATAAATGACTTTATATTGGTATACGGCGAACTTGTTCTTCCATTGGCTGAGAGCGAGTCAATAATGAATGTTATTTGGTACAGTAACAATGTCTGGCGTGGTGTCAACCATAAGAACGATAGTCAGTAGGAATACAGATTACCAACTGTTCTGGTTATTTTTTTTTTTTAAGTGATCGATTCCGCCAACTCCCTGCTACAGACCATTCACAGTTACTTCCAACTTTTCTGAAGCCCTGCTGAAGTTCTACATTCAGGATATTGCACCGCTTATGCAACCAAAGGTTAAGCCTAGAAAATTACACAAAAGAGACAACGCACCGCATTCGTGCGCACACAGCGTAATAATGTTTCGCGTAAGAACTATTTCTCACTAGGCATTACCAACACACATGTTCCACCCTTTTCTTATTCACGTTACTATTAGAAATGAAATATTACGATTCATAAATAAAATATAAGTAAAAGTTTAATTTGAACAAAAGTTAGGTATTTTTATGTGAAGACAGGTATAAAACGCTTGCGATACATTATATATTTAGGAAACAACCAAACATGCCATACATGGGGTGATTTTTCAAAGGTTTGATCCGAAAAGTGTGAAGGAACCGTGAATAGACAATATCTTGTTGTGAAAACAATTATAGACTGTTCACGGTGAAATGAGCACTTTTGAAAGCCCTGCTTAAGATCTACTTGTATGCACGTTGCGTATTCTTCCGCCTTATGTAAAATTAACACAGGCCAGGGCCTCATTGCTATACCCATGCGTCGTCGGTCCAGTGGAACTGTGAAATTGTAAGGAGAGTAAATATTTTAAAAACATGTTTGTTTTGACACTTCGATACATAAAAAAAAAAAACAGTAAGCGAAATAAATAATTTAAGTTATCACAAATTGTCACGTCTTTTTATTCGACTTAAGATATGGAACAACTTTCCATCTATCGTTACCAACTTTACAGTGCGCATGTTACACAGTGCGCCCGTTAGAATATATGCAGGCAGGAGCAGTGACTTTTTCCTAAGGTTGATTTCAAAAGTGCTCACTTGATCGTGGACAGCCTTTACACGTGTGTACAGTGCAACGTGTTAATAGGTTAGAGTGTTTTTGGGCACAGAATATTTGAGCAATTATTCACCGGCGATCACTGGGATGGATGTGGAATAATGAATAGTTTGCATTTTCCACTATGAGAGCGACTGTGGTTCTTCGACCGCCGAGACCTATCTGCATTACAAAGATCGGAAATTATTCCGCAAACATCCACAGCTCGCTTCTCACCAGGCCTGAGGACAGGGTCAAAAAAACGAGTGCACGGGGAGGGAGGAAAAAGAGACCAAAATCCCCGGGACCCGTCTACCAGGGCGCCTGGCTCACCTTCGATATGTCATTTAAAGTTCTTTCCTAGCGATTTTCAGTTTTAAATCCGTGTTGCAAATGTGTATGTCCAATGTTCGTTGTACGTTCGAAAAATTGTTGTGCGTGATTGCATGGCAACTAAGTTGTCTCTCGCATTAAAGTAGGAAAGGGGGCTTTACAAAATTATTTATCCCCGGGCCTTTAGGCACGGGACGTTGACGGCCCTGCTTTTCGCTGGTGATGGCTTTCAGCAAATTCCAGAATTAGAGTATTCCGTTGAACGGGATGATGGGCCTTAACACCTTCATTCAGCATACGTAAACAAATATTAATACAGGAGGTTTTCATTTTTTTCGCGAGTATAATAAGGAGCTCATCTTTGAGGAAGCTAGTTTTTATGTTGAACTTTTAAATTCAAATAAAACGCAAAAAATGCACTAATTTTGTTCATTAAAAACCCAAAGTAAATCGTTTGCGTATCTTCGGGGAACCACTTCTGGTGATCTGGAAAACTAACTTAATTGCACTCTAAAATTGAATCAATAAATTGCATTCAATGCAAATTCATTGTATTGGCATCTTCTTTAATAATAGCCCTACGTTAAGTTATAAAGTACTGTTCAAGATTCAGTCCAAAAGCAGCGGCAGGTAGGCCAGCTAAGTGCCTGTGGTAAAATATATTGTCTATTCGCAGTTTCTTCACACTTTTTGAATCAAACCTTTGAAAAATCACCCCACCTAAGTCATGTTTGGATGTTTCCTTAAAATATTATGTATTACAAGTGTTTTATACTTGTGTTAACATAAAAATGCCTAATTTTTTTACTAAATTAAACTTTTACTTATATTTAATTTATGAATTATATTTAATTTATAGTTAATATGAACAAAACCAGGGAGAATGTATGTGTGTTAGTAATGCCCAGTAATAAATAGTTCTCATACAAAATATTATTACAATGAGTGCGTACGAATTCGGTGCGCTGTCCTTTTGGTGTAATTTTCTAGACTCGGTTAAGCTTTATTTGCATAAGGCGGAGGAATATCCTGGAAGTAGAGCTTTAGCAGGGCTCCAAAAAAGTTGTAAGTAACCGTGAATTGACTATATTAAGATATTGGTAAGAAGTTTTTTAAATATATAATTGTTTTATTTACAGTGAACAAACTTGATTGGGATTCGTCGTTAGTTTGGAGCGGACTTACTATGCGCCAGAGGAAAAGTGAAAAAATTCCGCTGAAATAACATTTATCTGTGCCCAGATGAAGAACTAAGCCGGGGAAAAGTTTTTATTCCCAAAATAAATAGTGGGAATCAATCTTGAGTAACTTCCAAATTTACGTCGAGCCCAAAAGCAATTTCCGAATTCGAAAGATGCACTCAATTATCAAACCAACCGGGAATTGTTCCAAGGGTTAATCCAATTTTTTTTTTCTCTCCATTCACTTCGCGAAATTCGTTTTCAATTATCCCGCGATTAATGCGCTCGCGGGCGCGCGCGCGAACCTGGCGGGAAAGAAGGAAAGCAAGCGCGAGCCAACGGAGCACAAAAACCTCAGTGAAAACAGAATGGGACGAGCGAAAACAGCGGTCGGTAGGCGGCTTTAATTGGAAAGGGAAATTAAGTTTGTAACCGACTGCAGCGCTCGGCGGCTCGCGTGGAAAACACGTCCCTTCGTCTCGGGAACAACGTATGCGGCAAGATGGTGGCACAGCTGTTGCTGGCGGTAAACACGGGCAAAGTGTTCGCTACCTCGCCGAAGACTGTATCGTCCAGCCACGCACAACCCACACACACTCATATAGGCTGTTCACGGTAAAGACAGCACGTTTGAAAGCCCACTCATTTGGAATAATAGTCAATAAACATACTTTTTTTTAACCTTAGACATTAACTTTCGAGTGCGGTGGAATCTACGTCCTGTGACAATTACTTAAATGGCAATATTTATTTAAAAAGGTGGTTAAAGGATTTAAAAAATGGCTGAAATAAAAAGAAACTATAATTCAAAAGTGCTCACTTTACCCTGAACAGCCTATACATTTGAGGCGCTAGTTACTTTTTTCTTATCAGCCATGTTTTATCCTTCCACCACTTTTGAAATAAATATTGTCACGTAAGTAATAAACACAGTGTGTGTGTTTCATCAGACTCGAAAATTACTGTCCAGGGCTACAATAAAATATATTCATTGACTATTATTCCAAATGAGATAGCTTTACAAAGAGCTCACTTTATCGTGAATAGCCTATAAAGGTTATTCACGTTAAGTGTGGGACGGAGCTGCGCGTCCAAGGTCAAGAAGAGAGGGAGCGATACGGGTGACACTAACACGCACTTCTAAAGCCTCATCGCTCCTATGCGCAAGGCGTGCAGTGTTTCCGTCGTAACGCTGTACTGTTCAAATTAGTGAGTAACAGTGCGACTTTATTACACGCGATGAAAGCTCACAGATTAAACTACACCCGTGTCTTTGTACTGTTCTCTTGCCGGGTAAGGAAACTGCATAAGCAAGTTTTAAAAATGCGATATTAAACCATTTTCACGATTTTTTTTCTCCAACACACTTAATATAACGCCTTGATTAATTTTTTTTTTTTTTTTTTTTTTGACAAAAAGTCATATTTCCATAACTTGTATTTGCTGAGAGACGCGTTTACGCGCAAACAACGATTTCACAGAAAAATATTTCAGTACAAGGACTCTTAAGATACATTTGTATGCACATTGTGTATTCTCCCCCCATATGTGAAATAAACTTGGTCGTGTGTCTTGATCACTATCTTCGTGCGTCGGTCAAAGGAAAATGTAAAATCATTAGCAAAGTAAATATTTTACACATTTCCTCACTCTTACACTTATGAGAATGAAAAAAAAAATACGAAAACCGAAACAATTTTTTTCAGTATTGACAAATGTTTAGCCATCGCTTTCAATTCAACACTAAGACATGGAACTACTTTATCTACGTCGTTACCAACTTTACTGGGCGCATGCCAGTATGCCCATTAAAATATATGCGGGCAGGGGCAGTGACATTTTTCAAAGGTTGATTTTAAAAGTGCTCGCTTTACCGTGAACAACCTTTAACGGGATGTATCTCGCTGGCCACCAGGTAAACAGTCGCTAGGTAGACGCCAACACTTGGGCGCACAGCTCGGAAACATGAAAATGTACTGTTTCAATTCCGGTACGAAAAATGTAGACCACATCTACATTGCATTTTACTATTACCTTTACATTTCTTAGTCGAATAATAGGCATGCCTACAGGATGGGGCATGCCCCCTACCCCTCCTAATGTAACCTAACCTTTTAGTGTGGAAATTCCGCCAATACGTTTGTATCGTCGGCGTGTCGCTGTCATACGCAAGTGCAACCAATCTATGAACTAGGGCGTCCGAATGGTAGCCAGAAAGCATGAGACAATAAAGTTTCTGTTCTCTTTTCAGATTGCTTGGATTATGTAAACACACTCGTCCTATCGTTATTACGCTTCTGTTTACACCAACAGGAATGCTAGACGTACATATGCACGGTAGTTCCGCTGCGTCTCGTAGATGGCACAGTCGAATACACGATGGCTGCGGCTACGTTGCGAAACGCTGAGTTTCCCGTCTTCTACAGATATAGCATTTTCAGTGGACAAAACAACCTGACAGTTTGTGTATTCGTTTTAATTTGTTTACGTTGTCTCCAAAAATGTGAACCAGTGATTTTTTTTGTGTGTTTAAAATTTGTGTGAAGGAATAAATACGTATATGCACGTACATACGTATAAAATTATAATGTCAGATCAAATTTAATTTGCCGGCTCACTGCCACCTCCCCCCACCCTCCCCCCTCCAAACTAATCATCAGCGCACTCCTGTGATTCAAGTGTATAGACCTAAGATTTCATGTGAAGGTATTACTAATTTATAAGTTCATTTTAAAGATAAAAATGCAGACGAAGTCGGTATCAACGTATGAGTTTGATCTGCATGAATACAGCCAAATTAGCTATATTACGATAATTTTTTGGAACTATAACACCATTCGTTAGATGCAGCATCCAAAATATATTAAATATATGACGTGACATAGACCATAAGCAGGTTCAATATTCCGTATTTAGGAAACCCTACTTGCTTTTCACGTGTATGGCCAGAAAAGCTTCATGTGGTTGATGTACGTCAGCCGCGTTTCTATTAGTGTATTTATTCCTAAGGAACTATAACATTTCTCAAGCTGATGTTTGCAGGAATAGATCTGTTGGCTGGATGCTGATTGAGTTTGCACTGATGTTTTCGAAATGGTGGATGGTAACTTTGTGACATAACGTGCACATCCCGATGATGTTCGAGCAAAATATTTTTGAAGATACGTGAAAATAACATAAAGTATACAGATGTTGTTACTATTCACGTAAGATAAACAGTCTGCTTTATGTACCTTAATAAATTATACATACTTTGTCATGGCGCGAGAGTGAGAGAAGAGATTTGGGCGGCTCTTAACAGCGAGGTATTGAGAGCCGATGAGGATGATTGAGGTGGGTATGGAGTGGCGCCGGAATGGGGGGGGCGGGGGAAACGGGAGTTTCACGAGCGGCATCGTCCGGCACGATTCCCACATACGAAAGTCCGGTGACCCGGCCGGGAATTGAACCCGGCTCGCCTTGGTGGGAGGCGAACAGGCTAACTGCTACGCCACCACGGCCCATATGGCACGAGATATTTGAGACATATTTGCAGGAGGTAAAAAATAAATTTTGATGTCTATGTTATGGTTAAACAATAAACACTGTTACTTAAACGGGAGTAATTGAAGTACACGACACACGTGTGGGGCCTTCGCACGAAATCCCACGGAATATACCATTTCTCTCGTGTGTGGTAGTTATGAAGTTGGAAGCGCACCCAAAAACTTGTGAAGGTGAACCTTATCGTCAGATATCACGCATACTAACACACCCTTACCGAGGCTGACTCATTTAAGAGAGTTCATCGCAATCAGAAAATGTCTACTTTAACATGGCGATAAACCAAGATCACCTTAGCTCCCACTGTGGATGTCCAAGGTCCCAACTAGTTTTCAACTCTCGTTCCCTCTCTGTCTCTTTTTCTCTCACCCATACACACACACACACGCACTAACTCACACTTTCTCTCGCATTTCTCTGTGGCTCACATACTGTTTATATAAATTTAAAGACTTGTCCAGTAGCGTGTGCAGTGCTTCATAATAAATGGCATTCTCAAAATTTTCGGAGTTTTTTAAACTGTTTTTTAATAAGATAACAAAAATATTTTAACAGCTATCGAACTAAACTTGGAATAACGCCTCTTAACACTAAAAAAGAACAAAGTATTGAATTATTTATTTCGGTAACGAGTAATATTTAATTCACATATAAAATTTAAATTTACTCTAAACATAAAACATAACTACGCATAAACATAAAATTTAAACGTGTTTCATCGTAAGAGTCGTTATCGGGTATATTTTATACAGTCTCTTATAAAAATGTTGCACATGAAGTATTAAGCAGGCGGTCGTGAAATACACGGAAGTCTAGAGTGAGGATGTTTTGCCTCTTTTTGGAAGTAGTGACGAATCCTCATAAGGCTAAAAAAGTGTAAGATAAGGAAATAGTAAAACACATCACTAAGACTAAGTCATCCTTTACCCAGCCGTGCTCGGGGCGTGACGATCTGGGTCACTGCATTCGACTGCAGTGCAGAAACACACTTCCGAGAAGCAGAAACCATCAGTCATAAGCGAGTTGATATATTCACTAGAACATTGCAGACGATATAGCGGGCGATGTTTACTTGACACGAGGAATCCCTCATCGTCGACAGGATCTGTTTCGCTCCATTCTAACACGCCGCTCTTGGAGAGTGGCTGTGAGGAGTTGCAAGGTTCAGGCACGGCTGGAGAACCTGGAGAACTATATTACCTCTTCAGACAAGCGGGTTATTACGAGGATACTTCACTGTGACGTTCGCGACACAATCTCCAGTAGCAATAGAACTTAACCCGCTCAGTCATCGTGTCCACAATCGTGGACATGTTGCATCTGAATTATGTTTATGACCGACTGTACACAGAGTCATCAGTGTCCAATACGTTGAGAATATTACTTCTGGCTAATCTGATTTGCGGAATTTCCAACGCCTCCTTTGACATGATTGGTTAATGCCAGTATCATTGAGCAAGCATCACGTTGTTCACTGGTTGTGAGAAAAATACTGAGCACAAGTACAGCGCATAGAAAAAAAAACGTGATTGCAACACTTGGAACTCGGAAATTGTGGTCGGACGGGTTAAAAAATAATAAAAATAAATTCATTGTTTAATACGTGCGTAACTTGTTATAGACTATTCGCGGTTAAATGAGCACTTTTGAAAGCCCTGCTTAAGATCTACTTATATGCGCGTTGTGTAGTGTTCCGCCTTATGTAAAATTAATATTGTATGGGCCGCATCACTTTATGCATGCGTCGGTCAAGTGAGACTGTGAAATTATTATAGAAGTAAATATTTTACAAATCTGTTCATTTTTACACCCTGGTGCACTAAAAAAAAAAAAAAAAAAAAAAACAGAGAATGAAATAAATAATTTTTAAGTTATTACAAATTATTTCCAAACTCTTTTTGTTCAGCGTTAAGATATGGAACTACTTTTCCTCTATCGTTACCAACTTTACTAATCTCATGTCACTCGGTGCGTCCGTTGATAATTATGCAGGTAAGAGCATATATAAGGTTGATTTCAAAAGTGCTCATTTTATCGTGAACAGCCTTTATATGACATGTATTAAGGAATATTGGCACGTTAAAATAACATTTCAAATTGTGATGTTTTTTTACCTCTAAAATTTAATGTTAATATTTACAAATGCTGACTGAATACATTTTTTTTTAAATTTCTTAACATGTCAGCATTTTCTGAGAAAACTGCGTTATTTTTTAAAGAGCTGTTTTCAAAACTGATGCAACGTTTAACTTCATTGTGAAGAATAGTCTTGATAGTTTGTGCCATTCAAATTTCAAACCTGTTTACACTTAAAATATTTTTCGCAGTACACAGAATAACTTGAAGTAGATTTAACACATATTATGTACCAATATTTCGTTTACAGATTTGGCCTGAACAGTTAAAATTAAAATTGCCAGTAAAATTTAATCATAGGACAAGTTACGCATTTCATTTTAAAAGATGTGGCATTCCTCCGACTATAAAACACTGACTGAAACAAGTAAGTTCTTTTTAATATGTTTGAAATAATAAATATATCAGCTTAATATCATAACTGAGCTTCTAAAAAACATATCTGCATACGAAACATTTTACTAAAGGCTTTCGCTTTCTGTTTTTTTTTTAATGCATCGAAGTGTAAATGAGCAGATTTGTAAAGTATTTACTTTTTCAATAATTTCACAGTTTCATTTGACCGACGGACAAATAAATTGATGAGGCTGATAGCAATGTTAATTTTACATAAGGCGGAGGAATACACAACGTTTATACAAGTAGATTTTAATCGGGACTTTCAAAAGTGCTAATTTTACCGTTTACTAATTTTACAGCCTATAGTTGTTATTACAGCGCTATTACTCTGATACAAGTGCAGAAACCGGGGAACTTCCCCCCCCCTCCCTCCCCGTGAAGTGCCTGAATGTTACAGGAGCAAGAGCTTCGAAATCGAAAGCCAGCGTACCGGAAACGAACAAAAATTTTACGAGATTCGACATGAGTTTATACAACCAGCGAAACAGATGTGGTAAGCGGGGAAGTCTAACCACACACTTTCAGGCGTTTGAAAGGCAGAAAACAGTATGAGATGCGAACTTGTACTCTTGTCCGCATCGTACAGAGGCATTCATGCTGATTACGTAACCCCACACACACACAAACACACATAATTTGACAACCCACGGCCAACTAGTTCCTCCTCGTATCTGTAGGAATGTTGCAGAACTGTAATTAGTTCCCGCGACTCGTTCCGAATGGAGCTCCCGCACGCGAACGTGGAAGTCACAGTTTCAATGGGAACATTTAATTAAAACTCCGTACGTCACGCAACACTTGCCATTCACGGGACACAATCTGCATGCATCCTACAGAACTGAAACCTCCAAGAGATATGAATCCACGCTTTATTGCTCTTATTGCTTCCCTGCGCTCGCCTAGGACTGCGCAATTTATAATTAAAAATCTAGAGACTTCCAAATCTGCGGGCCAGAACGGCATGCCTGCCGGATGCTTAGTTACGTTTGACACGGAACATAAGCCTTCAGTTTAGGCCTAGTCCAGGGTAGTAATTTGTAAACAAACGACATGAAGAATTACCACGGAAAAATTATCGCAAGATAGAAAATACGTTAGTGAGTACGTGCAGAGATTTTGGCGGCTCTTAACAACGAGGTCTTGAGAGCCGATGACGGTGAAATGAGGTGAGAATGGAGCAACACCGGAATGCAAGGGCGGGGGGAAACGGGAGATCCCCGAGAAAACCCGCGTACCAGCGGCATCGTCCGGCACGATTCCCACTTACGAAAATCCGGGAGTGTCCCGGCCAGGGATTGAACCCCAGTTCACCTTGGTGGGAAGCGAACAGTCTAGCCGCTCAGCCACAGCGGCCCCAAATACATTAGTTCCATTCGATACGTTCGTATCGAATGATAACGTTATCGACTTAACAGTGTTCGGATGACAGGTGCAGATGGTTCATTTACCTAATCAACTTTTAGGCCTCTTTTTACGCCCGTACGGTAAATCACAGTGTGGGGGAAAAAACTACAGGTTGTACACATAGAAATGTCACACAAATAAATGGTTATAACACGGGAGTCAGTCCATGTATTTAAATTATGTTTGCTGCAGAATATTCACAAAGGATGAGGGTTTCGTCACACGACTTCCACATGTGCACCTTTTGTAGCTCGGATAATGTCTAACCGATAATCAATTTCCACCCATGTGTACTGTAGCGTATTAGGCGTTATTATGGCAATGGCATCTGTGATTCTGTACCGAAGCTCTGGTGTCGCAGGAGTCGCATAGACAACGTCCTTTACGTAACCCCACATAAAGAAGTCAAGTGGTGTCAGATCGGGCGACCGTGGAGGCCATGGGATGGGGCCATCCCGACCAATCCAACGATCGGGAAAACTTCTAGAAGTTCGCGCACAAGAAGTGCCCAGTTGCGGAGGAGCTCCGTCATGTTAGAACATGATTAGTGGCTGCAGTTCCTGTAGCTGCGGGAGAACAAACTGTCCCAACATGTCTGGGTACACAATGGAAGCGACCGTGTTCTCCGCAAAGAAAAACGTGCCGACTGTGCGGTCATGCAGAAGTCCACACCACACATTCAGTTTGGGACTGTCTCTCTCATGTTGCCGGATAGCACGTGGCTGTTCCGATCCCCATATCCTGACGTTGTGGCGATTGACATGCCCAGACACGTGAAATGCCGCCTTAGAAAACAGAATGAGTTGCAGAAATGTGGTGTCGTCGGCTATTCTATCCACCATATCCACTGCGGACCGCATACGGCTTGGTTTGCTCGTGTCCTCCAGTGCCTGCAGAATTTTCACTTTGTACGTGTACAGTTTCAAGCATTTGCGTAGCACTTTGTGGATTGTTGTGTGTGGAATCTTCAGCTCCCTTGATGCACGGCGTGTGGATTTTCTGGGACTCCGAAGGAAAGTCACACGGATCGTCTCGACTTCATCCTCAGCAACCCTGGCTCATCCTGGCAGAGGGGGATATGCCACAATGCCAGTTTGCATGAATCTCTCGTACCACTGTTTCGTGTCTCGTCGTGATGATGCTTCACGCCTTCCATAAACCCTCCTAAAACTTCGCTGGACCTGCATAAGAGATTTTGTCTCTATGTAACACTCCAAACAACGAGCTTTCTTACACACGGTAGCCATTTTGTTGAATTATACGCTTCTACATTCAACTTTCACCATGCAAATCACAAACTCACAAACTACGAATCTGCGACAAACGACAGAACACAAATATTATAAGGGGTTTCCGATGTACAGCCATTTATTTTTGTGACATTTCTATGTGTACATCCTGTATTTTTGTGACATTTCTATGTGTACATCCTGTATTTTTGGTACTCCGGTTTCACTCCGATTGCAGCTGGACGGGCGAGTATCAGCAAGTTGTGTAAGTGCAGTGATATGCAATGAAGTGTAGTTTGATTACAGTTATGCTGTATGTACAGCGTCATCGTAAAATTTAAATAAGATTAACGTTCTTTAGCTAGCAATATTAGCAATTCGACGTATATTGATACATTATTCACTTCCCAATAATTTGGAACAAATCACATCCCACAGTCAAACACACACGACAAACTCACTGCAAATGTCTATAGTGGGCGGGTCACAACCCGAGAGTGTGAACAATCCCATTTGCAACTACGCGACGCTGCCATGCGGCGCCCGTCCGGCCACCTTCACACATTCGAGATTTGTCCGGGTGTTTCCCGGCGCCCGTCCGTTTATTCCCCGTAAGGTTTCCATCCCAGACTGTGTGGAAATGTGCAGGTCTCACAATATATTACTGTACGTCCGGTTTCACCCGTCATCGTAACGTGTGAAAGACGCCTTGTAACAGAAGTCCTTGCTCGTAACGGCATTTCCCACCTAATCACTAGCTGGCATATTTACAGTAAATTTTATGGTGAATTATGAAAAATATTCTGTGACTTAAAAGATTAACTTCCGAGTTCACAACTGTCACCACTGATATTAATGATATTTTCTGATTGTATACAGTTCAGAACAATAACTGGTGTACAGTATATTAATTTTACATAAGGCGGAAAATACACAACGTGCATACAAGTATATTTTAAGCAGATTTTTCAAAAGTGCTTATTTTAACGTGAACAGCCTATAAATATATATTCTGTCTTCATAATTAACTTACGTTCCTCCCTCATAATAATATAAACCTTCCATAACCCATATACACTATTTTTAAAATATTAAAAAGTAAGAGCACTAGAAACTGAGTTTGATTTCGCACTACCCAAAGTAGCGTAATGCGTATATTTTAATATAGAACTCTTCATTTCTTTCAGAGGAGTTCTTGGTTTTGTATTAGCAACGGTTGCAAGCGTATATAAATAGTGGTAGTACGGGCGGTTCAAATGGCAATACAATTATAGGGCCAGCGAACTTACAGCATCGAGAGAAAATCAAAAGCTCTGTCAGTACTTCGTTGGAAAGTTACTGAATATAAAACTGAGCGCCTTGGCTGTAAACAGCAATTACGAAATGTTATAAAATGCCAGTTTCTCTACCGTTCTGTTAACTGTAACAGCTTGGAATGTGAAATGTCGAAAAGCTGACCTTGTCAGGATAGTTTTGTGTACCGAAGATTTAAGTTGGTGAAAATTCTTGCCCGTCGTCGATAAACAACATTCCCAACTAAAATGGCTGACGACTGCAATAACGAAATACAATGTAAGTATAGGTCGTTCACGGTAAAGTGAGCACTTTTTGAAGCTGTTTCATCAGACATAATAACCAATAAATACATTTCATTGTGGTCTAGGACTTTTGATTTTGGGTATGGTGAACGTATACACTGTATTTATTACTCACATGGCAGGGTTTACATTGACAAGTGGTGGAATGATTTAAATTGTTTGATAGAAAAAAGTATCTAGGGCTTCAAAAGTGCTCAATTTACCGTGAACGACCTATACTATATTTTTTCTTCCGATAATTCGTTCATTTATGATTCTGAAGAGCTTCAACGGTATTTCTATTTTTGCAGGGTAGTAGGCAATGATAAAATATTAGTTTTTGTCTCTAGTGAAACTTAGAGGTATTAGCAGATCACGGTTATTTAAACAATTTTGAAAACCTTGATTTGGATCTACTTATCTTCTCATGTTGTATTCTTCCGCCTTATGTAAAACTAAGGCCGTGTCTCAATTGGCCCAGAGAGTGCTCTCTCCCGCTCTCGCTCTTGCGACGTCAGAAAGAACGCTCTCTGGTCGTCCCAATTCGTCAGAGAAAGTGCGAAAGAGCGAGAGCACAGAGATAGAGATAGAGAGCACGACGTTTTGTACTCGCTGGGACTCTCTCGTACTCTCTCACCACCCACCATATACATATATTTTTTACATTATTTCCGTTTTGGAATAAGGTTATAGCAGCTACCTGAGCCGAAACCTCGTCGCATTTTACCTGTAAGTGAACATTTTCAACCCCTGTGAACAACGAAATAACTTACGTAATTAGTATTTACAAAAATATAAATACTAATATCTGTCAGAAGGTCTAGTTTTTTGGTAACTTCATTGCATCGTGATGGTAATATGTTAAACAAAAATAATAGTATTTTATGCGCTGGTAATTATCCTGGTAGTGTTATTATTTGTGGATTATTTTGAACACATGTATATTATTTACAACAGCTATAGTTACGATTTTAGCTTAGCATAATTTCCCACCTTTCGACATCAGCTGTCTGCATGACGTCCGAGATAAACGAGAGAGCGAGCGGTTGTCTAATTCCACAGAGCGAGAGCGCGACAGAGCGCCATGCAGTGCTCTCGCCAGGTTGTACGAAAGAGTGCTCTATCGAAAGAGTATTCTTTAAATTGAGACATGGCCCTAATATTACTATGGGCTTGATCACTTTATTCGTGCGCCATACAGGCAATATTTCAAGAACGTTTTACTAATATCCAAACTAATATGCAAACTCAGAGACAATACATTTAAACAATATGCACGCAAAAGAACAGCATTTCTTAGAACTATTATCATTAATTCGCTGCCAACCTAACCGAGAGCCTGCTTGCTGGTCTGTATGTAATTATATCGATAAACATTTTTTTCTCAAAGGTTTATTTCAAAATTGCTTATTTCACCGCGAACAACCTTTAAACAGTGATTGAGTGTATACGCGCAATCTTATAGTTTCCTTGAGGACGAGAAATTCGATGGAACAGTCTATTCGTGGTTACTTCCAATTTTTCTTAAGCTGTGCTAAAGATATACATCCAAGATATTCGTCCGCGCCTCGTGCAAACAAAGCTTAACCAAGTCTAGACAATTTACATCAAAGAGAGAACGCACCGCATTCGTGCGCACTCTGTGTAAAAATATTTTGCATGAGAATTTATTATTAGGCATTACCAACACACCTGTTTTCTCTCGCTTTTTATTCATATTATTTATAAGGGATACATATGTTATAGATTATATATAAGTGAAAGTTAAATCTAACGAAAATAAGATACTTTCATGTTAAAGGAAGCATAAGAGTTTGTGATACAGGACATATTGTGGAAACAACCAAACAGGTGTTTACATAGGGTGATTTTTAAAAGGGTTTTTTAAGAAGTGTGAAGAAACCGCGAATAGTAGCACTAGGGCTGTTCAATATCATAAAAAATTTTAATCTATATTTTTTCTAAACAGTTAATCGGTAATTTCGATATATCGATATCGAAATTATCTATAATATTAAAATTATAAATAATATAAAAATTACTGATAATATCGAAAGGATCGATAATATAGAAATTATCGATAATAACAAAACATATAGAAAATAACGAAATTATCGGTCATATCGAAATTATTGATCATACCCAAATTATCGATAATATTGAAAATTTCAATAATTCCGAAAACTTCTATAATATCGAAACATCGATACACCGATATTTTTTCAAATTTACATATCGATCGATAAGTTACTTCTCAAATCGATATTAATCGATATATCCAAATATTGAAAAGCCCTAGAATAGACTACAGTGGTCGAGAACTTAATCACGTATATGCGGATCCTTGTGAAGAACAAGGAGTAAGTGAGCACAAGAGTCTGTACGCTGGGCTGAGAAGCCGAGAGGCGGAGACGAAGCAGCAGGCAGCAGGGATTTGTCTCCTCTGCGCCGGGCCTCGAGCGAAGCAGCTGCGGTGTTTTGTTGTTTCTCCCGTCCAAGTTGGCCGGCCTGGCGGCAGATGGCGCGGTGGAAAGTTCGGAAGATCCTCGGCACACCTGCTGACTGTTCGCTCCTCGCCGTACACGAAGCTAGCGTGGATTACCGAGAGGCTGCGAGTAAAGACCGCTTCAAGATCTTTTTCGTGTACGTAAGTGACGTCTGCATATGGTCCATTCAC
This sequence comes from Dryococelus australis, assembly GCA_029891345.1. Classification (NCBI taxonomy): domain Eukaryota; kingdom Metazoa; phylum Arthropoda; class Insecta; order Phasmatodea; family Phasmatidae; genus Dryococelus; species Dryococelus australis. Next base: position 256,013,209 of record CM056994.1, on the reverse strand, counting down.
GGTTACTTACAACTTTTCCGAAGACCTGCTAAAGTACTACTTTCAGGATATTCCTCCGCTTCATGCAATCTTCTAGGCTCGGTTACGCTAACCGAGTCTAGAAAATTACACCAAAGGGACGACACCGCATTCGTGCGTACTCAGTTTAATAATATCATTCATATCAACTATTTATTACTGGGCGTTGCCAACACACCTATTTTCTCCCTGTGTTTATTCATATTAATTATGAATGAAATACTATAATTTACAGGAAAAATTTAAGTAAAAGCTGAATTTAACTAAAGATAGGGGGAAAAAGAATAAAACGCTTGTGATGTGATAGCCTACATTATATATTTATAAAACCACCAACCACATCATACAAGGAGTGAATTTTCAAAGGTTTTATTCGAAAACCGCGAATAGTTTATATACTCGTAGAACATTTACGATAATGTGTTGTTCACTGTAGAAGTACTCGTCTTATGTTCAAACAGTCACACACGACTTGAAATTTACTTGATTTTAGTGAAATAGTGATTCATCAGCAAATAAATTTTCATTTGAGTTATTCTATCAGTACTAACTGTATAGGATTTGTCAGGAGCATTCACAAAAACATGATAACACAACGCAAAAATAAAATAAAACTTATTATTACATACAAATTAAACGTATTTTTAATGAATAAAAATAAATACGTAATTTTTTTCAAATATATATTAAAGTAAATAAATTACTTAATTCTATTTGCTGAAGGCCTTACGTAGACGTCATGACATGAAATATCGCCATTTCCTAAACATCTACACGTTTACGATGTTCTTGCAGCACGACACGTATACGCTAGAGCAATGAAAGTTTCGTGAGAATACTTTCTTCGAAACTGATATGTACACGCTCTTTACGTACAGCCTGTCCACGATAAAGTGAGCACTTTAGAAATGAACCGTACAAAAATGTCACTGCCCCTGAACAAGTATATTTTAATATATTTTAATTGCCCAGTAAAGTTGGTAACGATGGATGGAAAATAGTTACATTTCTTAACGTCAAATAAAATGTGTTAAGTAACCATTTTTGATAACTTGAATTATTACTTTCGCTTTCTGTTTTTGTTAATGCATCGAAGTATAAAATATGAGCAGATTTTTACAATATTTAGTTTCCTAATAGTTCCAAGTTTTACTTGACCGACGCATGAATAAAGTTATGAGGCCGATAGCAATGTTAACTTTACATAAGGCGGAAGAATACACAACGTGTATTCAAGTAGATCTTTAGCAGGGCTTTCAAAATAACTCATTTTACCGTGAACAGTATATACACGTTTTTCATTGCAAACCGACCTTAATGCAGTTATAGGAAGATAAATATCCCAACAATCTAGGGTTTTTTTTTTTACAAACTTTTGTAATCAAACTTTATGAGTGGACAGTAATAAATAAAAGCTTAACATGTCGTAGGAATACGTTATAGATTTTTTTTGAGTTTATATGGTTTCAGTTATGGCCCGTATTTAATCAAATAATGAAGGACCCTTTATTTGCGGTTATAGATGTGAAACGGGGAAAGTGAGAAAAATAAGTTGTATTTCGGAATTACTGTTAAGATGTTTGTCGTACCTTGACAAGCTTGGCTTTTAAAAATTGAATATGGAAATGATGTTATAGCGGAATACCTGAATCCAAGATGGCTGTTATCTCTCCCCCTCAAGGGCGGCGTTTGTGTGCAAGTCAGAGCTCACAACGCTGGTAATACGGGGGAAAAAAAAAAAAAAAAAAAAAAAACACCTTAATATCTGAACCAGTGATCTTAATTAGCGAAATGTAACTCACTAACAGTTTGATTCATATGCTACCAATGGCCACTGCACTAATACATGTGATTCACCTCAAAAAATAGAAATTACTCTCAAATAAATGCAAATTGGCGGTATTTAACTATTTCCCTGAAACCGTTAAGTTTATCTGATTTCAGTAATTTTCAATGTGACAACTATACAGTGTACACTAAGTCAGGTTATCCACGCGCAAAGTTGAGTTACATAAGAAACTAAGGCGTATAAACGGTGTGAGGTCCCCAATTAGAAGGTCCTTACACGCTACAACACGACATTCGACTGTCTATCATGACATGCTGCTATTATTTTGATGTTATCATTAGTCCAAAATTAAAATTACACGAAGTCTTAAAATAAACAGTAATTATTCCCGAGAGCTTTTCAAGGTCCGTTTAAATTTTAAAATCGACAAAATTACACTAATAAATTGTTATTTTACAAAAAATTTTCTCAAGAGGAAATACTTATTTCAAGAATATTTCAACAACTTGCTTTAAGAAATAAATATTGTGAGGACAATACGCAATTGTTTCTTCCAATGACCTCGCCTATACGCATATTTAAATGTTTCAAACAAGTAATATTAATACTGTGGCGCTTTCGTAATTTGTATTTAGTAATTTGCCGGCTTTAAAGCTGACAAAACGCAAAACACTAATTACGAAAATACGTCTTAGATTTTGTAGACACACGGGCCACGTGACCACTTTGTCAACAAAAAGTGCCAATCGGCACACGGCCTCAGAACCCACAGCAGCAAGCAGGGCCCTTTCTCCCGGCCATCCTTCTACACGCACAACCTTAAAGTGTGGCGATAGCAAGAAAAACGGTCCTGGAAGGAAAAGAAAAAAAAACCCTTACGAGAGGAAACTTTTCCAATCGGCGCGGCGGGAAGAAACTAAATTCTGCTCCACGCGCTTGATTATGATTGAAAAAGTTGTCGGGGGGGGGGGGGGGGGAGGTGCGGCCGTTTAAGAACTAATAGCAAGTTTCCGCGGCGACAGCAGCACTTTCTCCATCAAGGACGGCGACAGCACGCGAATACCGAAGTTGCGTGGACCTCCACGTAGAATTGGGTTGGGGGAGGGGGGGGGGGGAGATGTGTGCGACATCGCGACGCAACGCACAGCACAGCGTTACAGCGCCCGCGAGGACGTAGAGTGCGCAGTTTATGGGCGGGAGGAGGCTGCCAGGACGATAAGGGAGATGCGATAGGGAGAAGGACCGGATATAAACCCCCCCCCCTCCCCAAAACAGGCACTTGCGTACACGTCCAACCGGCGCACGTGACGGGAAATGAGCAGTTCTTAACACCTCACGCAACGACGAAGAATGCGAGGCCCCTAGAAATGGATGTTTACTCGTCTGACTGGACGCTACGTGCACTCGTGTAACAATACGTTCTCGAGCGTTAGTGTCTTCGTCCACCAGTAAATTTACCATACAGTTCGAAGACCCTTGTTAGTAGCAAACAGTTTGATGAGAAAAAAAAATTAGTCTTTAAATTTAACTGCGATGTCTAGAGACCCTACGAAGGATTGTTAAGGTTGAAGTAAAGCAACTTTCTATAGATTACTGCACCTGACTGTACAATGTGCAGAACTAACAAAAAATTAGTATAGACACCATAAAAATTGCCAGAAAAGTGTGGTTTATGCTGTATATTAAAGAAGAATGTATATATTTTGCAACATTATAAAATATTTTACTAAAATATACTTTTTGAATGTAAAAAAATGAATCGATGATGAGTCGGCAATTTAAAAAAAAATTTCAGCGCGTTTCCGTTTTGGATGCTTCGGGATGCAGAATTTACAAGAAAATCTCCTTCGAGAAATATCTTCATAATATTTACTGTGATCATGTGTAATAAAATCATAGTAATAATGTATCATATCAATTTTATAATTAACTTTATTTACGTCAGTTTCAGCCATAAATGTTTGTGACAAATGGGCGTACATAAAATCAATTGTAAAAATAATTTCCATTTTTATTATTACAATTTTCTTGCACACAATCGTAGTAAACATTATAGTGATATTTCATGAAGATTTTCTTGCAAATTCTGCTTTCTAAAGCATCCAGAATGGAAATATGCTTAAATTTGGTTAAAAATACAGACTATTTGAATTGATTATTCTTTTACATTTAAAAGGTATATTTTAGTAAAATATTGCATTATGTTCCAAAATATATACATTCTTCTTTCATATACAGTAATTCGCACTTTTCTGACATTTTTTATGGTGTCTGAACTACTTTTTATACGAGTTCTTCATGTTGTTTAGTCTAATGGGGGGGGGGGGGGGGGCTTGTTGCTCGGAGTAACAGGAACGGGGGGAAGGTATTGGTTATGACCTGTAGTAAGGCCGGGAACACACGGCAAGCTCTACGGGCCGGGTTCGGCCCGTCCAGTTTTGATGATACATGGAGAGGCATTGGGCAGCACACATGGGCACGGGCAGGGCCCGACATGGTGCACTATAATTAGGTTAACTAATGTTTGGTGGTCTTTCTGAATGTGTATTCGTGTATTGTTTAATAATTGTGTATTTTTATTTTATGTTCACTTACTGGTTTCTGTAGTATTATTATTATTATTATTATTATTATTATTATTATTCGTGTTTTGCTTCTTAACTTTTTAATTACTATTAACCGTTTCCCTAGTGATGATGTCAAATATATTTAACGAATGCAATGTTTACGGCAATAAATAAAAAAGAAAATGTTTACATTAAAGTAATTTTCCCTGTATCTTACATTGACGAAATTCAAAATGAGCACTTACAATAAATTAACAGACATTTTATACGCATATTATACATATTTTATGTTTTGTTGTTTCGAGAGGCCATATTAGATGAATGGCCTTTAACTAATTAATTTGAACATAAATTTCGTAATCAGCGACCTCCAAAACCTCAGATTATAAATTTTCATAACAAGACATTGGTTTTAGTGTTTCTGGCCACGTTTTGGAACAAATCTCTCACTGTGCAACGTAACGTCCAAGTTTCAACTTGTCCCGCCACTTTGAATTTCGTCAATATAAGATACAGGGAAAATTACTTTAATGTAAACATTTTCTTTTTTATTTATTGCCGTAAACATTGCATTCGTTAAATATATTTGATATCATCACTAGGGAAACGGTTAATAGTAATTAAAAAGTTAAGAAGCAAAACACGAAATAATAATAATAATAATAATAATAATAATACAGAAACCAGTAAGTGAACATAAAATAAAAATACACAATTATTAAACAATACACGAATACACATTCAGAAAGAACACCAAACATTAGTTAACCTAATTATAGTGCACCATGTCGGGCCCTGCCCGTGCCCATGTGTGCTGCCCAATGCCTCTCCATGTATCATCAAAACTGGACGGGCCGAACCCGGCCCGTAGAGCTTGCCGTGTGTTCCCGGCCTTACTACAGGTCATAACCAATACCTTCCCCCCGTTCCTGTTACTCCGAGCAACTAGCCCCCCCCCCCCCCTCGCTATTAGCCTCGCTGTCGACGAGACGCCAAGCCTAGCATATTTACCTAACTTTAAATATAGTTTTAAAGCCAAAACAGACTAAGAAAACTTATGTCTGTTCCAAGAGATTCTAGCATGTTACACAGAATGATAGGGATCAACATAAAAAATCGGATCTACATTATAATATCAAAACTGAACAAACAGATTCTTACAGTTTATTAATACAAATCCAGACAAGTGCAGATAACGTCGGACGGATAAAGAAAATACGGAAAGGAATAATTTCACGGGAAACTATCATAATCAATTTGAAGACAGAACAAGTCAGTCACGAAACCTAACCCGCACAGTTTATGACGATTAAGTAACCTACCTCATTGCGGTGGAAATAATAACTGAACATTTGGAGCTATCAGGCGGGATCTCTAATAAATGTATTTAATATTTTAACATTTTAATTTTTAAACCTACAAATGCCTATTAAAAAGACTACAGATTTCTGTTTTCTAGATTACTATGATGTTCCAAACATTCGCTAAAACCTATAACTACAATGCACAAAATATCATATGAACAATTGTTTTAATCTGTAGGATTTCTGGTGCGGAATTGCTTTTATTAAGAAATGGCGAAATTTTGTATAGGCTGTTCACGATAAAGCGAGCACTTTTGACGGCCTAGTTATTTTTTTCATATGAATCTTTTTTACCCTTATACCACTTTTTAAAATAAATATTGTCATGCAATATACACAGTGTATATATTTCACCGAACTTCAAAGTTAACGTCTAACGGAAAAGGAAAATATATTTATTGACTATTATTCCAAATGAGACGGCTTCAACAATTGCTCACTTTACCGTGAATAGCCTGTAAGTTCATGACAATGTAGAGTGCATGGCATCTCAAAGCAGTAAAATTGAATAAATATAGGTTTAATTTACAACAACAGTTTGAATTCAAAATGAAATTATTTTGGTCCTTCTTTAAGACGAAATGGTATCTTGCCCAAGGGGAGGGGAATGCTACGAGCACCTCAGTAGGTATTCGGGCAACCCAGCGTAGCGAAGACAGAGTGACAAATCGTAAAAACTTCTTGTGATGAACGCGTAACGTTACCCGCAGTGACCTGTTAAAAATAAAATTAACTTACACGATCGTGCGGCTGTCTCTATGGCTGATTTTAAAGATCTGCCGGGGTTTTTAAAATAGACTACTTAGTTCTACACATTTTTATGGTATTTCCATCTCTTTCATTCACAAATTTCGAAGAAAGTACCACCTGAAGAAAATAGGTTTACACATATTTATACACGTAACATTTTAGATACTAATCATTTCTTTCATCCACGCCTACAAAACTGTAGCTAATAAATCATACCTCCAGAAATATCCGTATTATTTCCTTCTTTTCTGATATATAAGTAGTGCAATTCAAGTTATTCTTTAAATATATGTTACGTGCAGCAAATTCTAATAGTTTACACACACATTTAAAACTGCGCCCTTTAAAAACATTTATATAATTTTTTTAATATTACAACTTGTCTGAAATAAAATTTAAAGCCTAGATTTGTGGAACTGTTTGAACCACTAATACTAAATTTTGTGTATATTACGTGGTGTTTAGAAATAATATAAATGCATATATTGATTAACGACTAGATATTGTCCTATAAAACAGCCATCATCAAGAATTCCAACATTTCTAAGTGACATTTCTAGAACCTTTTGATCTGTGTGGACAAATGTACTCCTAGAATAGAATTTAATTCCATGTTTTATTTTAATGTGTATTCTAGTTTGCGTTTTTTTTTTTTTTTTTTTTTTTTCGGATTTGAATATTATGGCATTAAATTAAAATACTCTATTCTGCAAAACACATTTGTAACGGTTCTTGTCAGATAGAAAAGTGGGCTCTAAGCTCTGCCAGAAGTTATTATTGCCTTCTATCTTCTATCACGCAACTGGCAGTACAGAGTAAAAACTGTTTTTAAAGACTGGTAGCCAAAGAGTTTTCTGCAACTCTACAGTTAAAATACTGTATCTTTACAACATATTATTTTATGAAACGTACAACATTGTTTATGTAATCCTGGGTTTATTATAAACTTTAAACATACAGTACTTGGGTAGTTAAATTCGATTAGTTTCACATATTCTACATTACCGTTTCGTAAAATTTGCTCTAACTCACTTTTAGTATTTAAAGATAACCTTGGCATCTAGTTTCTAAACATATATTTGTAAAAATACAGAAAATTTTTACAGTGCACAATACAGACACGAAGTCTTATTTTCTCACATGAGTTTTTTCCAAGACCAGGCTGTAACAGTACGTCCGAAAACCTACATACAAAAAGAAATCCTGTGGAAATGAAACAGAAGGAGATGACTGCCCAGGAACAAAAGCCCCAAGGTGAAGGTACCACTTTCAGTAGAAAGTACTTCGTTCCTGAAGGGGGGTAAAAAAAAAAACTCGAATACCTTCTTAATAGCGGGACTTGGCTTTCTGCGGGCAGAGTAAAGTGTAACCAGCCGGCACAAATTGCCGTCCCAGTTTAAATCAAGAGACTGCCAGGAGAGCTCGGTGGTAGAAGGGCGGAAGAGAATGTGAACTGGTAGAGTGCGAAGAGAAGAAGGCGTAAGGGGTGGAGGAAAGGATTGTAGCGGGGCAACAGAGTCACGACGACGAAGAGGAGGGACCCAATAAAGAACTAATAACTTGGGGGACGAGTTTGGAGAAGGCCGGCAGATATGAGAAGCTGCGAAAGAAGCTCCTAATGACCTCGACAACAGATGGTCCAGGATCAAAGCGCGGAGCCCC